>JAAAKM020073195.1:217514480-217551190 GCA_010016025.2 Alatinidae sp. Z8VKAUB7J3
TCACCGCGACCCGGTTCAAAGAGGCCCAACGTGCCGCGTGTTTCGATCGGTGCGGCATTGATCCGGTTCTGGACGAGATCGAGTTCGATCACGTGTGCGGCCTCGTCCATAACCCGCGCGGTTTCCATCGCGTCACCAAGCGTCCAATCAAACGTCACATTGGACAACAGGCCCGGATGCACGATCGCGGCATCGTCGTCGAGGCTCGTCGCCAAATCCGTCTGTGCCCGCAGCACCTGATAGTCGACCTCGACAATCTCCAGTGCGGCTTCCGCCTGGTGACGTGTTTCCGCCACGACGGCGGCCACCGGATCGCCAACGTGAAGCGCATAGTCGCTGACGAGGACCGGGTGTTCCGGCGCCGCCATCTCGGTCCCGTCGCTGCTGTGAACCGGCCATGCACAGGGCAGTCCGCCGATCCCCTCTTCCTGAGGGGTTAGGAAAATTTGACACAAGAGGGGGGAGAGCTGTAAGTTTTACCGTTTGCCCATCTTTTGCATATTATATTTACTATTGAGAAATGCAAATAATTTTTCGACGGGGAGTTTTCGATGGCGAGGGGTGATTTTATTGGGAAAGTTTTCCGCAAACGTTGGAGAATTCCTCGTATGATCTGAAAAACGATAATAATTTAAAAGAAAATGAAATTAAAAAAGGCAAGAAGAGTTTTCAAGGGTTAGTTGTCCGGAGGTGATTTCCAGCGAGGAGAAAAAGGTCAGAGGGCAATTGTCTGAGAGGGAAATTAAAGCAGGATTAAGTTTCCGTAGGTGAATTTTCCGTTGGAGGAACTTTTCGTGGGAGATGGACTTTCCATGGGTAATTTTTGAGGGGAGTCAAAAGTACCATTCTCAGCCCTTACTGTTTACGCTAAAGCTTGACTTTTCTGTCAAATTCTTCAAGAAAGACTCTTACGCACAAGGGCTGTTTGATCGGAATAAGGGACTTTTTTAGAGCACTACAAACTTTAAGGGTTGAGAAAAAGGCAGTCCCCTTCGTCTAAGGAATAATTTCTGTTAGTTTTAAATTTTAATTTTGCTCCTTAATTTAAGTTATAAAAACTTTTTTTCTTTAATTCGGTCAAAGAATCTTGGTTTAAAGTCAGAAAGAGTATTACTTGATTTTCTTTTTTCTAAATTATGGTAAATCAGATTTATAGAAATATCCCCAGTGTCTCAATTTAGATCGATGTCTTGATTTATTTTTAATTTCAATCGACTTTCTAAAAGATAATGGTAGACCATTTACATCCTTGGGTTTGGCTTTTGATACTGTTATTTCGTGGTATTGTTCTTCACGTGTTTCAGGATTCGTTGCAAACAAACTTAGGCTGGTTTTAATAGGATAATTTATTAGGTCCATTGCTTCCCGCAATGTTTCCCTTTGTGGCTGGCTGGGGTGTTCTGACCTTTGGTCACCAGAAGTATCTATGGCTTTATTTAATTCATCATATAATGTTAAGGGTCTGTCAATAGGTGTGGTAGGGGATAACCATGTCATCTTGTCATTGTTTTTGAGGATGGGAGGCTGAGATTTTGTCAGGAAAAAATTTGGTTTTGGGGGAAATTGTATAGTCTAGTTTTTCTGAATTTTCACTTGAAGATGAATCGCTTTCTTTATGTTTTCGTACAATTGGGGTTCTATTTCTGGGAGTAATCATTTTTGTCATTGTTAGAAATTCATGGAATTCATCCTATTTCCTAAGATTTTCGAAATATCCTTGTTTAACGTTGAAAGGCTTAAGCTCCCTTAATCTTGATTGTGGTGGTTTATTTTCATTGTCTGTATTATAATATTTTCTCATCTAAATCATAATAGAAATTATCAATTTCAGTTTCGAATGTTTTCATAGCATTAGTTAGTTCTTCATCTTATAAAAATAATTTATTAGGGCAGCAGATATTTTGTCTTTTCTTTGACATACTTTTATATTAATTCATTAAAATGGACTGTCTTTGGGTTCTTTTGCCTTTAATTTATAAATTTCTTTAGTTTCATCTTCTATGAGGGTATCGTCTGGAAATCAACTCAGGTAGTCACAGGGGGTGTTTCAAATTCAAATCACCAATTGCTTACATAAATTAAAGCAAGTGCAAATGATTAAGCTCTTTCATTTTCAAAGCAGTGTGATAGAAGGGCAAATGTTGTAAGTATAGGGTAACATGTGTTCAATCCAAGTTTTAATGTGGCTCTTTTTTTTATCTGTTAGTTTTTAGTATCATAGCGAATCTAAATATTAGGGGTTGGGGTTTGTCATCACTCTTAGCCCTTGCCATTTATGCTTCACTATATTTTTTAAATCAATGCTTCAAAATTCGCAGTCATCCATGTGTATTTGCTTTTCCCAGTAAAATAAAAGTTTTCTCATATTTTTTAAGTTTGACCTTTTCACAAAGATTTATTATAAAACTATTGATTTACAATTTATGACCCAAACACAAGTTCACCTCACTCTCACCTCACTCCATATATTTGACAGTTTTGTGAAAAGAAAATTAATATATAAGAGCTTGAACTTGAGTTGTTGTCTCTCTCAGCACTTAATGTATGTGCTAAGGGGAAATTTGTGTCTCTAAGAGGAGTCTTGTAGCCATGGATCGAGATTCGTTTTTTTTTTGGGGGGGGGAGAGGATACTTGAAATAGGCAGGGTTCTCTTCGTTTGAATGTAACTGTTTTGCACTAAAATTTTTACATATTTTTTTTTGTTACAATTTTACATATGTATTTGACAAGTTTAACTATAGTAAAGAAGCTTAAAACAAGACCTGGGATGTAATTCCTGGGTGAACTGCATGCCCTCTTAGGGCTAGATCCGCCTTATTATTTCCCCCCATCCCCCTCTGTATTAGTTCGTAATGTTGTTTAGCTCAATCCCGAGAAATTCTCAATTATTTGAGTAGAAATCCAAAATTTATGAGCACCTTATCCCTCCTTCCAACTATCTAAATAAATTACGATCCCAAAAAGAAGAAAACTGGAGCAATATTTCTTTCTTCGAACTAAGTTTAGATGAACCCATAAGTTATCTCCAAGCATATTTCCTGATGACAAACTTATAGAGTCCCGTATCTAAAATCCCCTAAAGAGATGAGAATGAGTCTAGACATCCGAACAGCACAACTTGGACACTAGTCGTTACTTTCCATCAAGTTTGGTTGGGGTTAGACAATCTTTTCCTGGAGATGTGTTGATGAATAAGTTCTGGACGACTCCAAAAATATTGAATCAGATCACAGCAGGACTAGTTCCAGGCAAGCTTTTAAGAAAAAAAATGAAACAAAAACTGGAATTCTAAGATCAGACTATCCGTGACAATTTCCTGGGAATCTGAAAAAAAAAATACAGAAATTAGATTTTGGGTTTCCGAAGACATAATTCCATGTCAACACGTGTTTGACTTATATGATCTCTAACAGATAAACTTTGGGCAAAATGTCATTTACTTTTTCGAAGCATACATTTTCTAGGTAGGAAATTAAAAGTGATTTTGATTTTTTTTTAATTATTAAAAAAAATTATAGTTTCAGAACATCTTTTATATTTCTGTTTCAGTACCTTCGGATTAAAGAATATTGAATTTTTGGCCATTTCGAATTACTAAACTGCATCTCCCTAATCATAGTTCTTCCTTCGAACTAATATTATTCCTTCCTTCGAACACATTTGCACAATGTGTTATTCACTTATTACACATTATTTCATTATAGTTGCAAAAATAACATTCATACGTAAAACTTATGCTTCAACTCCCTCTTTTAAAAACTTTGTTTTTTATTTACTTGTTATGGAACTGTTGAAGGTGGAGAGCAAAGGTATGAGTGAGGCGATGCAAGGCTGACCTGCAATAGCATTTATCACTGTTAAAATCAAAACATTCAGATGACACATGACTTTTTTTTTCATCGCAGATCATTTTCCCATTTTGAGCAAAAAATATACGTTCTCCAAAATTAAAGAAACAACATTGTTGCTTCTTCTCATGTAATTGCGTCAGACGAGTCTTGTATTAATTCGACTACATTCAGGATGCAAAGACACTGTCAAAGATATACTGAGACCAGTGGCATATCATAAATATCGCTGTCGCCGAAGTATTTGGCTACAAAAGCATTGAAATTTTCTATTAATTCCTTCGATTCTTCTTCTTCTTCATTACATTGATATTTTGCCACTCCAAAACTTACTTTCCACAAATGTAGGATTTATTGTTATTCCTGATGCCACATGGTCTGCCAAAACCCAAAGAGCATGTCTAACACCGTTGAAAAGGAGTTATTTATTCCTGAATCATTTATTTTCAGCTTATTGTTATAGTAACTATTGACTTGAGCTCATAAAGGGACTCAATTCACTGTATATAATTAAAAATATGAATTTTATTCATAAGAAAGGAGAGACTAACTATAACATTAACAGATAGAAACACGCTGCGGTTTGACCGCAAGGAAATGTAATTTAAAGTTGAAATTGTAGACTGGCTTTTAAAAAAGAAAAGAATTTTGCTATATCCTTTCATTTTGGTTTCATGAAAACTCTTGGAAAGGATATGTGGCTGTCTTTTTTTTGGGGGGGGGCAGGGAGATTTCCCCCCCCCCCATTGGCTCTTGGTCATAGCTCAAGCAATGAAAAAAAATTTGATTTATGTTTCTGTCCAATACCCTTTGTTAAACTAACATAATGGATTGTATTGGGAACCAAAAATATATGCTGTTGTTTTTTGTAGACAAATTCAATTTCCACATATGATAATATGGGCAACGATCAACCACAGTTTCCTGGGTCAAGATCACAATGGACCGAAAAATTGGAGTTTATACAACCTGATATTTATGATGGAATTCCTGTTTACAGAGTTATGAACACAAAAGGTCAAATAATTGATCAAACACAGGATCCACAGGTGAGTTTTTTTTCTTTTTAAATCGTACACTATTCTTCAGCGAAGTTCTTTTTTGTACAAACCCATGAAAATAACATATATACTTATCTTTATCGTGGGGGGATACCTCTTACCCCTAATATGTATGAGGGCAAGTGAAAAAAAAAATCGGATGTTTCTATTTTGTATTTTATAATCCTTTAAGGATGGTTCATTTGCATTTCAGATAAAGCATATTCCTTCAACTAAATAATTTTAGTGTCAAATTAAAGGAAAATAGCATAAATTTTTAACAGAAATTCATACCCTGTGTTAAAAGTATAGCAGGAGAGTGACATGCAATTCTATGGGAAGGGTTTAAGGAGAACCACCTCTAAAGATAATAAAGATTTTGTTGTTTAATGTTCTACGATTTGATCGTAGATATAGTTTAATATGATCAAGCAACATCGTAAGTGACCCAAGTAGCTTTTATTCGGTATCTATACGTGTTATACCGCAAACTCTCCATTCTTTTTGGCCTCTGGTTCGACTCCCACTAACGGCACGTTTATTCAGCATCTTTATTTTATTAATTTTTTTGCAATTTAATGAAGCCGTAAATTTTCCTATTAGCTTTTAATCCTTATCTATCCGTGCTCCCTATTCTCCCTATTCTTTTCGGTCTTTGGTTTGACACCCACTAACGGCACATTTGTTTAGCGTCTTTTATTTTTATTTCTTTTTGTTTTTAATGTAGTCACCAGGTCGACGGCCATAGTAGCTTTTAACCCTTATATATCCATGTTATGTCGCAAAATCCCCATTCTTTTCGGGTTCTGGTTCGATTCCCACTAATTTCACGTTTTTTAGCGTCTTTTCGTTTTTCTTTTTGATCCTTTCATACCTCATATGGTAACCGTCCCTTCAACGTACCTAGTGCCTCTTGTAGTTCAGATACCGCTTTCGAACTTAAGACAGTCAAATAGCATAAGTTCAGCCCTTCGTGTTGCGATATCTTTTACTCTCCTTGATGGCTCCGTAAGTCGTCAGTTGATCAGCGAACAGAGTAGTTTTTTGCCGTGCCTAAAAAGCAAAAATTAGCTGATTTTGACAGCGATGATGAAAACAATGCAGGGAAGTTTTTCAAATTTTATTATCTTGTTTTGCTCCTTAATGTCTCTACTTTTAGCTTGTTTTGTTTCATCACCCATTTCTGTGTATTTGTTTCGGTTACCATATGGTATCCTTTAGTTTTAAGACGGGTATATTTATGGAGTAAATCAGAGGTTATTCAGGGTTGCGTTCTTTCCCCATTTATATTGATGATTTTAATGGACTTAGTCCTAAGGAACTCAGCAACGGTAAAGGGAGAACACAGAATCAAATGGGGAAGTAAAACTCTCCTAGACTTCGATCAGATGAAAATATTATCATAATGAATGAACTTTTACAGGTTTGTGAGTTCAGAGTGGAAGAATAGTTTGAAAATAAGTCGCTAAGATTAGTAATAAGTGAAGGTGAAGAGGTGATGTTGGGTAGCGGGGAGATCGATCAATTGGATAGCTTCACTTACCTCGGTAGTATTATTAATAATACGGTGTGTGCAGTGAAGATGTTAAAAGCAGAATGGTCAAGCCTCAGGGTGTTTTATCCACAGTTGAAAAAGTTTGGAAAAATAGTAATAAAGGATTGCGAAATAAGATTGGAAAATTGGAAGCTACAATAATAATAATTGTCAAGTAGGGTTCTGAAGGATGGTTGCTCCGAAAAGTGAAGGAGGAGTTGCAAGATCTTTTCCAAAGAAGTTGCCTATGGATTGTTTTGGGTACCCGAATGACTGACCCTATCTCTAATAGTAATTAGTACGAAAAATGGGGTTTCTAGGGCTATAGTGAGAGAAAGGATTAAATGGCTAAAACATCTTCTGCGGATAAGGAAGGCTAGGGATAAACATGATTGTTTGATTGTTCTGATGATACATCTTGCTGAATTAAATGTTACCAATGATAGAATTTGACAGTTATAATTGGTTGGTCATAATTCAATTGGCTTTATTCGGTTGATGCATGAGTTTTTAAAGCACCTGAGTCGCAACATTTTTTGAAATAAACTCTCTATTTCTGTGTAGATGAACCTTAAAGATTCTTTAAACTGAGCAGATTAAACTTAAAGATTAAAAGAGGCAGAATACCTTCGGTAAAAAACACATAAACGGGATTATTTTTGATGGGGGGGAGAGCCAATAATTCTTTTGGGGGGAGGTAATTATTAAAAACAAATCTTATTTGAAAGTTGGAATAATAAGCGCCGAGAAATTGAAATAATTTAGAACTTCCGGGGTTGGACCAAAAGATCGCTTTTCGCGCACATCCCTGCTACATCACGTCAGTTATTTCGATGTAGCTAGAACCTAAACCATGTTACAGAAAAAACCGGACGTACCAACTGCTCCAATTTTAAGAAAGAAACTTCCAGAGTGTCGGCTCAATGAAAACATGTATGAGGGATCACTTAAGAGTCTGCCAGTCAGGTCATGATCATACATATAATGCTTACCAGCTTGAAGCTTGTCTGAAAACATTAAATTAGATTTTAATTAAACATTAAATGTTTAATTAAATTTACATTTAATTAACGGTGGTACAGCATTTCTCAATGAATTTTTTGACACAGTGACAAATTACTTATTACTGTTCATTAACTGAACGCTTCAATTGTCAAGAGGCCTGAACCATGTAAATTTTAATACAGTCAGAAATACTGATTGTTAGTCATGATGTTTATGCGAATCGTACAAGGTTTTAAAATACAAGAACCTCAAAATATAAAAGATTTGTCTCCTGGGCCCATTCATATCTGAAAATTTCATGTTGTTTTGGCTGTTTTAAAATTAAAATGACGAGAAATGCCACCGGGGATGCCACGACCAGCGCCGACACGCCGATGGCGACCAGCAGCGTGTGGACGACGATGCCGGTGGAGGTGCCGGCAATACAGGCGATGGCCGACCCCCGGCCCTGCGACAAGGCTCGGCCGACAAACAGCGTCATGTCGGGCCCCGGCGTGATCGCCAGCAGCAGGGACGCAACCGCAAAGGCGGTCAGGACAGGCGGATCCGGAATAAAAGACATGACCGCTCCGATCTCAGGGCCAGCTGCAGTGAATCATTTGACGCAGGGCCGGGGCTTGTATCGCACGCCATTCCGACTACAGTGCCGCCGATTTTACCCAAACGGGGTCGCAGATCCCGTACACGGACACAATGGACAATGCAATGAGCGCACAGAACGACGTAAAAAAGGTCGAGCTCGCCTATTCGGGCGGGTTGGACACTTCCATCATCCTGAAATGGCTGCAAACCGAATATAATTGCGAAGTTGTCACCTTCACCGCTGACCTCGGTCAGGGCGAAGAGCTGGAGCCCGCCCGCAAAAAGGCGGAGATGCTGGGCATCAAGCCGGAAAACATCTTCATCGAGGATGTGCGCGAGGAATTTGTCCGCGACTTCGTGTTCCCGATGTTCCGCGCCAACGCGGTTTACGAAGGCCTCTACCTGCTGGGCACCTCCATCGCCCGCCCGCTGATCTCCAAACGCCTGGTGGAGATTCCTTAGGCGACCGGCGCCGACGCCGTGGCCCACGGCGCCACCGGCAAGGGCAACGACCAGGTCCGCTTCGAGCTGGCCGCCTACGCGCTGAACCCCGACATCAAGTGAATACCATGTTAACATATGGGCCATTTTATGACCAAACACGGTATTTGTTCTACTTAGATTGTTGTACTTGCAAAATTGCAGAAGTCTGTAGCCATAATTATTTTGCTTTCCTAAACCAAATTTACCTAAGCTAGGATACCATATATCCCTATTTTTACCATTTCGGACATTCAAAATCCTAATACAAATACAATATTTCTACCTAGTATCCTATCTATTAACATTTTATCTATTAGTATCCTATCTATCTATCTATCAACTAGTCACTAACACCTCTATTAGTCGGTTTCACAGGGGAATCTACTACTATAATAGATACCTTGCATTTTCAAATGTAAGGTGAGCAACTAGAATTTTATTATTGATAATTTACCAGTCTAAAGCGGGCTTGGAAGCTTCATTGTTCATCATTAGCCTTAATCCCTGCCTCTGTACCGCATTCTTCCTGCTTGAGTAAAATAGATCTATACCATCCAATTTCATGTTTCCTACCCCTTGGATATGAGTTTCTGAAACTCCTAACAAGTCCATTTCAAAACGTCTGAATTTGTCAGTCAAAATGTGAACACGATAAGTTTATTTATTTTTTTAAATAGTGTCACGTTCCAAGGTTCAATTTTTTTATCACTTAAGTAACTGAAACTGTTATAGTCTCAAGAAAATCAATGGGCCCCAACTGTGCCGGTAGGGGCAAATACATCATGTCTGCAAGAAGCGCATAGGTCAACTTACAGTAGGAAAGCAAGAAGTCCCTAGGACCTCCGGTTGAAGAGTGGAGACGTGGTGCAATTGTGGGCCAATCGTGGTTACATAGCACATTTATGTTTTTTTGAGCAGATTAAAAGAAATATTTAGAGAAGCCAAAATAGTGAGAAGTCAGTATAGTATTATACATAAAGGCAGTTCCACATTTATGAGTTTATGAGTATGTGAATCCGAAACGTAAGGAATATAACGTTATCATCGCTTATTGGACATTTCAATGAAAAATAAGGAAATGGGAGTTTCAATTAAATACTAGAAATAAAAATTAAAACAATTAAATAATTCCTGGGGCAGTTCCCCCCTCTACCAAATTGCATGGCCAAACTACAACCGATTAATCTTACCTAGTTATAGCACAAATATCCTTACAAAAATCATTGAGTCTTAATTTCTTTTTTTTGATTTATTTTTCATTCAGGAAATTATATTCATTGTATATTTATCTTCTGATTCTTCAATGATTCCATTTCTCTCCTATTCGCAGATATAGAGGGTGTACTTCATTTCTACTTTTGAAAGTTTTAAACAAGAAATTTATTCTTGAACTGATAGATTTTAGGAAGTAAAAGCACCTTAAATATCAGGAAAAAAAATTGACCAGAGTAAATGTTGCAAAACAGGAAGCATAGAAAATTTTTCAATTTTGCTATTAATTAGGTCCAAATTTTTACTTGAGGATAAGGTTTTAAAGGCAGTATTTTTGGAAAAATATTTATTTGGAACATATTATGAAGTGTAGTGGACCCCTATTTTACTCGTTTTCTTTCTGTTAAAAATGAGTATGGATTCATAAAACAAAAATTATCCGCTCAAAATAAAGAGCAGATTTAACACTTAAAATGAGCAACATTTTAAAAGCTAGGAAAGATGGAACTGGAATAAGGAAGATTAGTAGCCTAAATGTAGTTACAATGTAGCAGCACTTCTCTATTTCTTTTGGGAATTAGATTGGGGTAAAACTAATATTAACGCTTCAAAATGTATGTGACTGCCAATTAATATTTTTCTCATAAATTTTTGATTAGTAATAACGGCAATCCTGGACTTGAAATAGAAGCTCCTATTTTTCCTGAACATTGTCTATTGTATTTCAGACGTTTAATGTCATGAATAGAAAGCAAATAGACTTGCACTTCAATATGAAAATATCGACTGTATGCTAAACAATAAAAATGTACAAATTTAACCGTTTCATAAACATTCAATATCCGCTATAAATAACACAAAGACTTAAAATATGTGAAAATTAATACAATAAGGATGCAGCGTTTAATGACTGCTTTGTAAACATGGAACTTATTTAAGAAATTGCTCAATTATATCTTGATTTTATAAATAGTAATTTACAATAATCATAACAAAAGTGTAATGCGGATCAATAAACATCTATGAAACATAAGAAATCGCTGAATGTATGGCTTGGCAGCTGCTGAAACACTCCATAGGGCCTTCGTACTAGATGTCTAGTTGTATTGTGGAGCAGCATGCCTGCTTCCGCAAACGGTTTTTCTTATCATTTTCAGCAGTCGGGATCTCTGAAGTGATAAGAATTGTAAAGCCAAAATAGTTTATGGTTATGGGGATCCCGATTCAGGGTAGAATAGTACCTGGGAAGTTTGTAAAATATTTCGTTGTTGTCCAGAAGAAAAAAAGATAAAACCATTTTTTTCTCATACACGTCTCCTGTCTAAGCTTCGCAAACATTTTACTCTTTGGAGAAAAAATTGAGTTTATGGCTATGATGATTACATTGATGCAGTTTCCATTTCAATCTCATATCATCTTTGTCGGGTGTCAGGTTATTTTTCGACATTTCCATAAATTTGTTCTCGAAATGAGCTTTTACTATTAAAGATCATCGAAATAATAGTTACTATATCTAAATCAGCTTCAAATGGCAATTCATTATTCACCTTTTGCCATAGTTAACTCTTTACTAGGTTGCGACAGATGCCTCAACCAAGATATTTCAAAAATCCATGACTTTTGGTACTAAGTATTTTAATGAAGCTATATACTAGATACGTATGAATACTTTTTTTTTTTTTTAATTTTAGTCAGTGATATCCAATAGCTTTCAATGTAGAGCATCAACACTGTAGAATGGAGTAACTTCGAACAAAATCAGAAACGAACCATGAGCGCTCCCTTGCAAACAATAGTAGAATCATTTGATCGTACTTGTTAGATTATTGATAGATGGCATCTAAATCAGTTGGTAACACTTGCATTCAGATTAACAGGAAATACTAGCTTTTTATTCTCAAAAGAATTTGAGCTATCCAAAATTGTCAAAAAGTGCCAAAAGTAAGTAACCCTTTTTTACTTATACAAACTAAACTAAGCCTTTCAATCTTACATTTTTCTATAGCCAAGGAGCCGAGTGGTTAGGTTTTTAGGCTAAATCAGTTCCTTATTCCATGGATTAAAGATAGCAGCAGTGTAAAATGTTACCCGCAAATATTTGTTTTTAGGGGTAACTTTGAACGCATGGCCGGCTGCACATTACACAACTCTGTTTCCAACTTGACGATTTTTTTTTCTTGCTTCCAACTCGGCGATGTACGCATCTTTCTGCTACATGTCGTCTTTGCTCGTGGTTGCGGTCCCCAAATAGTAGCCGATGATCTCCTTGGGTGCCATGTCAAACGTGTAGGCGGAACTCTTTTTACGCGTGCCTACGCGCATGGCGTCAACCATCTCATTGTGCAGCATCGCGAGCAGCCTTTGGCCGATTTGCGTTGAATGAGGCGCCATGCGGTCCACTTGCTGTTTTGAAGGATGGTTTCGAACTATCCTTTTGACCGGTCCGGCGCAATGCCCGGTACGTGATTTCGTTGCCGTCCACGGTGTGGATCTTGGTCGTCAATCCATGGGAACGGCCACGTTCCTTGCCGTTCTCTTCCCAGACAGGTGTCGCATTCCGGCGAGTGCCGATGATCGCGCTGCCGGTCCGTCCTTGCCATGTCGAATGTAACCGTCAGGACCCCCGCAACAGGGCCCGGACCGGACCGTTACACCGCGACCAATCGATCGGCCTGACAAATCAACACCTGTCGCAAGTTAATCAATGGCGCCACACGACTTGGATGTTTACATTCCCGGCGCTATCCTCGGCTTGAAAGTGCTTTCGAGCGAAGGCCTGATCATGAATGGGGAGAGTGGTGTGCCCACACTTATCGCGCTTGACTACATCAACGACATGGTAACGCAGACCGGGAAGGCCGCCATCGCCTATCCGGAGGTTGCCCGCCGCGGCGTCATCGAAAAGCTGAACAAGAGCACGCAAGCGGCCAGGGGCAACCTGATCCAAAGTATTTAGAATAAATTAATAGTATGGCCAAAAAATCAACCAATTAAATATGGCAAAGTGATGATACATTTGCTCCATAATTTATTACAAAAAGTTAGCACACATTTATTACATAGTCTTTTAGTTCAGTTCTGTGTCCCCCTCAATATTCCTTAAAAGTATTAGGTCAATCACCTACAATTTGCTAATTTCTATCAATACTGAGGCATCTGCGACAAAAGTCATTAAGTAAAAATTCATTGAAAGTTTCAACTTATTACCTTTATCCGTTCCTGCCATATTACATACCTGCCCTTATGACAACCTAAATGCAACCCATGTGCTTTAATTTAGTTCAACGTATCCTGAAAGTTTCAACTTAAATAAACTCAGCTTTTTTCTGAAACATTGTAGATAAAGTGTTTTGAAAACATGGCTGCATAGTCACTTTTGAGTTATTTTAACACCCCCTTCAAAATGCACGGAAAGTTGTAAAACAATACGCTTAGTCGCCCCTCAATGTTCTGTTTTAAGTTTTAATGCAGCGCTTTACTTTCATGCGAAGAATTTTTTTCTAATTTTTGTAGTAGAGTGGGCAGTAGATACAAGGCGAGGGAGGGAAGACTGAGGGATACTAAAAACAGCTATATTTAGTAGAATATAGTGTTTAGTTTGCCACTTACAACTACAGAAATCAGTCGAGCAAAATTTCAACATTCCAGCAACATGTGCTGATCAACATTTGCTGATCAACATGTGCTGATCATGCATATCATGTGCTGAATTCCTGGTTGTAGCAATGAGCCTATAAAGGCTTTTTCCATTTCTGTGATTAACGTACCATTTTCCTGCTTGTGAGAGACCTAGTGAGAAATCTTTGGTATATGATTATAGATCAGAATGAGCACAAGCTTTGCTATGAGTCATCCGAATGGTAAAACAGGTGTGACAAACATCAAACAAACCTCCACTAAAAGCAATGATATTCGTCAAGTCAATGTAAGTCCCATTTTCGTACAGTAATTATCATTTCATAATATTCGTTGTTACATTACTTCAAGATTGAGCAAGAACAAAGCAAAACATATGCAGATTTATCAGCAGGAGGATTACTGATTCATGTCCGATTGCCAAACCAATCGCGAAAGAACTGAGCATATATGAAAGACTTAGACAAAGGCTTGAAAGACTTAGAGAAAAGAATGGACAAATTGCCGATCAAATCACAAAAAAAATGAGTATCTATGAAAGACTTGGACCTCATGTAAGTATTCAAGAAAAGCATGGCCAAATTACCAAGCAAATTTAAAAAAAAATAGTATTTATGACAGACTTGGACCTCATGTAAATATTCAAGAAAATCACGGCCAAATTGCCTAGCAAATTACAAAAAAAAAAAAAAAAAATGAGTATTTATGAAAGACTTGGACCTGATCTCAACGTTAGAGAAAAGCCTGGCAAAGAAGCCCCCCATTCGAAGTCGTCCGATCAGAACTTTATAGTCATTTTGTTCAACATAGTTAAAACGTCCAATAACTATAAATCTGGTGATAAAACGAACCTCCACAGTTTCTGGGAAAAAGGCTGGAAGTTACAAAATTTAATTGCTTATGTATAGTATTTATTATTTGGAAGAAGGTTCAAGATATGCTATCCAATAAGTTTTTAATGTTCATTATATAATATTTATGTTGTTCTATAATGTACACAAACATAAAACAAAAAAGGACAATTGGAAAACACACAGGTAAGTTATAAGCTTATCCAAGAAGCATGAGTAACTTACAGGAGTGGAAACTGGCGCTAGTGTCAGCAAAAAATTACTAACAGCATCTAGCGCTTGACATTTCTTACATTTTTCCAGCTTTGTCATTGTAATTTTTTTTTTTTTTGAAACTGAGATCAGACACTTATCTTTTTACTAACTTTGCCAATTACACCAATTTTGTCTTATATTTACACTGAAAAAAAAAAAAAAAAAATGCCAAAACCCAGACAGCATTAACGATTTTGGTGACATCATTTCCGCCAGTTCCAACTCTTGGAAGTCATGCTTTGGTTTTGTCTGTGAACATCAGGCCAAACCGCTCTAAAATTCTCAAACTTGTCCCTTTTTAGTCATAAATGCAGGGGTAAATTTCAGTTTATGCCCCTCTTGTGGCAATTTTAAGTGCCATATTGTTCGTTGAGACTAATTTGTTCTTTTCTGAAAAAAAAGAAGTCCTTAGCTTGAATACATTATAAAGGCCTATTAATGCTCAACTGAGGTTTGACAGAACTCTTGCTTCATAGAAGGTCCGTAGAGGTTCCAGAGAAAATTACCAAACAAAAATTACAATAAAACCAATTGAAAAACATTTAAAAAAAAGATACAGAATGGGAGGGACAAAGCATAAATGATGCACGGTTTTTGAGAAATGTAATTTATTTCAAGGGTTCTAAAATGGCAAAACGTGACCTCTTGTGATTTTTTATTACCTTTATCAAATTACTACCTAGAGTAAGTGAGTAATTTCATTTTAGCAGCTTAACTTTAAGAGCCTATACCTCGTAAAATGACTTTCTGCGTGGGTTTCGGCTTTATACTGAACTCGAAGTAGGCCTATGTCTATTAACGATTTATTTTTTTACAAACAGTCTAATGATTGTTGAATATTCTTTATGAAATAAAAAAAAAAAAACAATTAGAAACTAAGTTTCAAAAGCACAATGAGTCAGTTTTACATGAATACCGTATTTTAGTCATTGCTGATCATTTTCTCTTTTTTACAGTAATTGTCTGTAAATTATAACCCCACTAGTAGGCTCTTCTTTGCAAGTCTTTTATCCTTACCGAAAATTGTCGTGATGGTAGATCGATTTAAAAAGTGCACCAAGGCTGGCGGGTAGCAAGGCTATTATTTTACTTGTGCTTTTTGACAATCGTGACCGGAGACGCGATTTCTGTCAGAGAGACAAAAGAAAAGGGCGAAGTTCCTGTCCACCGGAAACTTACCGGAGAATATACTTAATCTCACACAAACTTGAGGGAAAATCAGTTAGCATCCAACTTGTACCGTTTGGGTGTCTAAAACTGAGCTTCGGTTTCAAATCCAAAAATTTATGCGGAATTTGTCCTAAATTCCTGTAGATGGATAGATAGATAGATAAATTAAAAAAAAATTAATAACACAATCAGAAAGGCTCTATGGCGAGTAAAGTAAGAAAATCACGAACAAAATTTACACATATTAAACTACTAATCGATTAAGCATATAAAATTCAAAGTCTAATGCCGTATCCTTTACCTTTTTACCTTATTAACATGATTAAAAAGGACAATGAACAATACAATTTTTTCAAATATAACATGACTTATTTACTCAAAAGGTACTGAATCTATAAAATAAAACCATGGGCAATGGTATTAAACTATTTACGACCTTGCAAGCCTAGTAACCAACATTCAGGAATTTCCATCAGATGAAAACGAAACTCCCCTTACGGTTGTAGAAATCAAGTCAACAACAAAGCGTTTTCAGAACAATAGAGCTCCAGGAATACGCGGAACATCAGCTGAGTTTCTGAAGTATGTGGGGTTGATGATTCTGCCTTTGCTCCAGAGGCTTACCTCTTTAATGTGGCACACAGAATATATCCCAAAGGATTGGCGTCCGTGTATAATTTCACCTCTGAAGAAAAGGAAGGCAAGTAAGAATTTACGCTCGAATTACAGACGGATTACTCTTTTCTCGGTGCCTGGAAGGCTCTTCATAATGACTCTGACTGACCGGTGCCGAAATATCTTGAAAAACATTTGCATATACAACACATCTGTAAGCTCAGTCATGTTCTAGACAACTGAGAAAAAAAACCTCCAATGCACCATCTTGAGCACGATAGATGCCTGTCAGGCGAAAAAAAATCCGTTAAGTCGAAAGGTTTCTACGGAACGATTCTGGGAATAATTTCCTTGCTCTTACTCACTAAGTGCCATTTTCTATCGATATTGCCTTGTGAACCCTCAGACGGTTCGAGTACCAGATGGCACAGATGGGTACAGATGGTTCAAGATGCCCGCGGAAGCTACTGCTCAAATTTATCGGATTACAATTCTTCAAGGCAATTCGATATGTTTGTCTTCGTGGAGGAGTTGATACGATATTACATGGAGGTAGGTTTCCCCCGACGATGGATCGGAAAGCCTCCCTTTTTTCAAACGAGCTATTCCTTTTCTTTTCAGACTGATGGCAGTTGAGATTTACCGCAGGCAATGGGTTTCTATCGGTTATATCAGAGTCTGAGCGGGGACGAAGGTTTTCTTTTGATTTAACTGAATCACGTGTGAGTGAAAGAGAACGCGGTACTGAACTGGACGAGCTCAACGGCTTCTGAAGTGACGATGATCTCTGTAAAAAAAAAAAATAATTACAAATAAATAACAGATTAATAGGCAAAAATATAAAGATAAAAGAGCAACTTTAAATTTGTGGGCATACAAAAACACTACACATAGAAGAATCATCATAAAGAAAAAACAAAAGAACATTATCTTCCCATTCGAAAATTCATGATATATCGATTACCTCTGTATAACGTTTTGCCTTTTTCTACTCATATCGTTACAAAATCCCAGTTATCTTTATTTTTCAATAAATAAGAATTTACCATATCTTTATCTGTGATACATTTGTTGCTTTCATAATTAGAACCGTTGCTTAAACAAAAATGCAAAAGAGAAAATTAAAAGAAAACAGCAAGTAAGGTCTCTTAACTATGTGGAATTGAAGAAAAGAAAAAACACCACAAAAGGTTGAAAATAAAATAATCGAAGAACACCGATTAAATAAATAAGTCAAAAACACAATTTAGACATAATCTGTGATTTAAATACACAAACCAAATTTACGATTGAGGCTCGTCCGCGAAGGGTTCCGGAATTCGGATCAAGAACGTTATCGATAAAATCCATCTTGCCCTGATGGACAAATGTCGGTTCATCGGACAGGCGAACAGCAACTGGATTCTCCGCGTCGCGCGAAGAGATACGCTGTCCGGAGTTAGCCAGGCGCGTGTATTTCAGGTAGTCCGACTCACTGGCCTCAAACTCAAAATGGATCGGATCCAAGGAGACGATCGTGGTCAGAAGGCTGGAGTTCGGCTGTCCGCCGGAAATGAGGTTCCCAGCGTCAACGCGGGTATCGGATATCCGGCCCGATATTGGTGCACGAACCTGAGTCCATTTGAGGTTCAGTTCGGCGGACCGCAAATCGGCACGTGCCTCTTCAAGCAGACCTTGCGCTTCGCGTTGCCGAGAAAGCCGTGAGTCGAATTCACTCTTTGGGATTGTGTTTCTGGCAACCAGAGGTTCGGCACGTTTGACCTCCTTTTTCGCGAGTTCAAGCCTTGCTTCGGCCTGGCTCACCTCGGCCTGTGCCCGCGCAACAGCAATCTCAAATGGCTCTCGCTCGATCACGTAGAGCAGGTCGCCCCGCTTCACCATCTGGCCCTCCCGAAAATAGGTGGAGGCGACGAGTCCTGATACACGTGCGCGGACGTTGACGGTTTCGACCGGCTCGAAACGGCCGGTGAACTCATCCCATTCCGTAATCCGTTTCGCGAGTGGATTTGCTACTGTTACTGGCGGTGGAGCAGCTGCCGGCCCAGCATTCTCCGTGGAAGGTTCGTCGCATCCGGCGACCAAGGCAACCACTAGCATCGGAAAAAAGATTTCAAACTGTAAGGGGTACGAAAAGTTTTGTTCAATCCCGCTTTCTAGGGCTATAATGAAAGAAAAGTTGAGATAGCTAGAGCAAGTTCTGCGGATGAAGGATGACAAATTGTTCTTTTCGACCAACCATCTAGGGCCAAACACAAGGCAGCTCGTCCTCGTCTGGGGTGGGAGGATGTCATTAAGAAAGATTTAAAGGAAATGGGAAATTCCTGGGAGGGTGTAAAGAGGGAGGCTTTGAATAGATTGGAATGGAGGAGGAGCGTGCGTACCTGTTTTGGCCTCAGGCGGCTTAGTGCTGCGGTGAGTTGTAAGTAGTAGTAGCAGTTTGCTATTGAATTTTGAACTTAATAAAGAACGAGGTGCCTTGTAGGACCTACGCAGGGGTATGGACTGAAGTCCCCTATATTTCGAAAAATACCTTTTTTGTTTTTTTTTTAGTTAAAAATACTTTTTTTTGGTATTTTCATTGAAAAACCAATGGAAAGAAAAATTACTCCTCCCCCTATTTTATTTAGAAAGTTATGCCCTCTCCTAAAATTTTCTTGAATTGGCGGTGCCACCATTTATCATTCCAGCTGCTATTTTTTAGTTTATTTATCCGGGCCGTATCCAGAATTTTTATTTGGAGGGTACAAAAACTGTTAAAAACGAGTAACTTTTCAATTAAACTTAAAAAACAATCTAGTTTTAGGGTTACTTTAGTTTTTGACACTCTAGTCTTTTAGTCTCTAGTCTTAGAGGGGTTAGAAATATTTCAAACAGTAGCAAAGAAAGTTGGTGCCCTTTCAGGCAGGATGTATTGAAAGTGGGGAGTGACAGCGCTGGGCTTGGATGCAGCCGATGGCCAGCATTGGCTCGCGAGCCAAAGCGATCACATCGCACCCGAGAGAAAAAGCGTGGAGAGCGACCTCGGGGAAGCCCAGTTTTCCGGATCCAACAAAGGTAATCTTCTCACTGAGATCGGCTTCCTCGAAAACAGAATACACCCGTTGGAATCCTACCTTGAAGGGCAGAGAAACGTGATCGGAAAACACCAGCGGTGCCGCGCCTGTGCCCCCCTCGCCGCCGTCGATCGCAATGAAGTCGACCGCACGTTTACCGTCCTTCATTTTTTCAGCCAACTCGCTCCAGAACGGCATCTGGCCCACGGCCGATTTAATGCCGACCGGTAAGCCGGTTTCACCCGCCAACAACTCCACCCAATCCAACAATCCATCCACATCGTCGAACGTCGTGTGGCGAGCCGGGCTCAAGCAGGACTGCCCGACGGGGATTCCCCGAATCTGAGCAATCTCCGGAGTCACCTTCTTGCCGGGAACAATGCCCCCCAAACCCGGCTTGGCTCCCTGACTGAGCTTGATCTCGATGGCCTTGATCTCGGGAGCGTCTTCCACGGTGCGAAGAAACTGTTCCAAGGAAAAGCGCCCATCTTCGCCCCGGCATCCGAAGTATCCCGTACCGATCTGCCAGACCAAATCAGCACCATGTCGATGGTGACGAGACACCCCTCCCTCACCGGTGTTGTGCCAACACCCGGCTACCTTAGCTCCACGATTGAGCGCCTCGACCGCCGGGGCGCTCAAGGAACCGTAGCTCATCCCGGATATGTTGATGACGGACTGAGGGGTGGGTGGGTAACGATAAAAGCAGTTTTGAGAGGGCAATAATAAGAAAACAAATTTGATCTGATAGTGCGAATAAGAAGTACGGGGAAATTCAAGAAAATATAGGATTTGAGTGGGGGTGAGTCCCTCTTCAGGTACGCCACAACGTGGGCTGATAGAGGAGACATTAATTGTTGGAATTGAACGTGTAAATTTTTATCTCTTTTTGGGCTGAAGCTATCTTGACTCCCTTCTTGTTTAAATCCTTGTGTGTACACGTATCCTAATCTATAGTTTTATTAAAAAAATTCTTATATTCAGTTTTGTTGCAAGTGTTGGTTCGTTTAAAAAATGCATGTCAAGGTCATTTTTTGAAAAAGTTCTGTTTTGTTATCTTAAAGAAAAGACATTCCGAATCAATACAACCAGTTTTGTTTCCTTAATCATTTATGTAGAATTGAGTTGGTCCTGGAGGTTTAATTGAGTTGACTAAATGGCCTCAAATTTTAAAATAGATCAGTGGAACGAAAACTCGAACCCCACCCCCTAAGAATGGATACAAGTAAATGTTGTCCAAAAATTTATTATGCTCGTTAAGATTCTTTCGCTCCAGTCTAAGTACCCTGAATGTTTCACGCCAATCCGTGAAAAACATCTTTGACCTATCGCAGTGTTTCAAGAATAGACCTAACCTGTTTTTTCAATTTTTTTTTTCTTAGGTTTGTTTGATCCAGTATGCATGCCCATTAAGTTACTAGCTGATCAGAGACAAAATAAATTTTTACCTAATTTTGGCGTTACGAATCAACATACCGATTTTTTCCAGTACTTTTAGACCTCGCACACCGCGATCCTGGCGCAGTCGCTCGGGATCCCAGCCGTGGTCGGCCTCGGGTTCTTGACGGGCGACGTCGTCGGCGGCGAGCGCGTGATCCTCGACGGGCGCGAGGGCAAGGTCATCGTCGACCCCGACGAGGAGACCCTCAGCAAGTACAAGGCGCGCAAGGCCAAGTTCGACGAGTATCGCGTCGGCCTGGACGAGCTCCTGCACCTGCCGGCCGAGACCCTCGACGGGCACCGGGTTCGGCTGCGAGATCAGCGTGCTAAGGAACCCTGTACCTCCGGGCGACTACAGCTTCGTGTTCGGCGCACTCGACACGGACACCCTCCTCACCTACAGCAGCGACGCGGTGACCAAGGGCCAGGAAGATCTGGTTGCAGCCGCCAAAGGCTCGATCTCGGTGATGTATCCCCGTCCCACCGTGGCCTCTTACACCGAGGTGTCCTCGATCCTGCAGCGCCACATCCACTCGGCTCTGCTGGGGCAGGAAGAAGCAGGTGAAGCGCTGAACGACGCCGCCGCCCGCGTCAAGCGCATCCGCTAAGATCAGAAGATAAGGAGCACCGGAAATGTCGGTTTTGCTGGCACCGGCACTTCCGGTGCTGCCTCTGATCACGGCGCTGCCGTTTTTCCAAACCCTCTATCTCAGCTTCACCGATGCTGAGATCACCGCCCGCGATACGGCGGTGAACTGGATCGGGTTTGAAAACTACCTATGGGCCCTCACCGATCCGGATTTCCGCGATGCGGTGGGGCGCACGCTTTACTTTACCATCGTCTCGGTTGGGCTTGAGGGCATCCTGGGCTATTAAGGAGTTATTTGTACGTTTAAAAAAATCGTTAACGTGGCAATCCCATTTTAAGTCGCTTGAGATGGCAACACCCAGTAGCTTCAAAGTATTAGCAGACATTTCAGGGGGGATTGGACAGGAGAAAAGGGGAGTTTTAAAGAAACTAATTGTTAAAACTTTGACTTTAAAGGGTTATAGAAGGAGAGAAAAAAATTAGACTTTTTAGCCAAAAGTGTTGAACGTTTCTCTTAGTGGTACAATACTGCATACAAATGCAGCCCCAAACGATATGCTAGTCAAACTCAATCAGTGAAATTGTATAGGCCCAAAACAAATTTGTACTTCGATAGGGCATTCTAACAATAGGAAATAATCTTTTCAACCTATAAATAGAATGGAAGTTGGATCTAAGAAATTATTTTTTTTTACTATGGAAGTTTTAATTTTAAAGTTTTTCTTAATTTTAACTTTAATTGTAAAGTTATTTCAATTTTAAAGTTGTTTTGTTGTTGGCTGAAATTTCATTTCTAACAGATGTGAATGCCTTGTGATGACTGTAATTAGCAGGGTAATAACCGGTATTGCTGGCTTATCAAGACCTGATGGAAGCTTATAGTAGCCTACTGATGTTCTATTTATATGTTTATTATTAGTTTGTTATTTTTGTACATGAAGAGTCAGGAATATTGTTTAGAAAAAGACTTTAGAACTGTCCAGGTCTTCTTTATGTAGCCCTAAAGATAGATCCATGTTAGTACCGTTTTACGAACTTGGGAATAAGGAATGAAACTTTAAAACCCTTTCCGAATTTACTGGCCAACTTAGTCCTCTCCTCTTTTGAAAATCAGGTAAATTTTCTGTTTCTCACCCTTTTATGGGTAAAACGAAGCTTAATGAATCTTATACTTTTCGAATCAATATAATAAACGGATGATATATCGATTGATATCAAAATTCCTTTTCTAGAGTTTCGATTACTATTGAGCCTTGTTACTCCATTCTTACAGTTCGTTACCACAAACTGTTTGATATGTTAGCATATAAATCCAAAAACTTAAAAAATAAGACCTTATCTGCGCTTATTAGGTGTTGTGGTTACAAATAATAGAATTCGGAGAATTATTGGAGTTTCGGTTGGATATTACAATTAAAGATTAAAACCATTAGACAATTCCCAGAGTAGCTACCTCCCCCCACCTTACTTCCAACCGACTTCAATCATCAAACTACAACTGATTTGATATATCTAGTTATATTACAAACCCCATTATTATAAAAAGTCCCATTTTCTTTTCCAATGATTTCTCTTTTCATTTTAAAAACTATTGTTAATGTACACCTACCTTCTTTTTTTTTTTGCAGATGTAGAGGGTGTATTCATATCCACCGTTCACTTCTTTTTCCAAGGTTTTAATAGAAAAAAAAATAATTTACAACTGATAGATTACATAGAAAAAAAATATAAATATGATGACAAAAATTCGACCTGAGCAAGTGTTGTAAAAAAGGAAGCATAGAATGTTTTTCAATTTTCCGATTAGCTAGGTTTGTCCATTACGATGATGATAACGCTCTGAGGCTTGTATCTCATACGGACATATGGCGGCCAACGCGAACTTACAACGACGGCATATTCTATTTCTGGTGGTGAGTGTATTCCGAGACGGCGGATCAGTTTTATTTTCGGAATGAGCAGATGTAAAAAGTGGAGTGCCCGGAGGAACAGTTTTGGGTCCAACTTCATTTAGTATTCCCATCAACGATGCGCCTTTAATAATAGAGAACAAAATTTGCTTGTACGCGGAAGATTTCAAAAGAATTTGTCCTGTCGATGACTCATAATGTGCCATAGCCATCCAAGCTGATCTTGATGCACTCTCAAATTGGGTAAAATCCTGGCAGCTTGAATTTATTACCCAGAAATGCAGAGTCATTCACTTTGGAGCAATTAACCCTCTGTACCATTATTTTATGGACTCCAGTTATTGTTCAAAAAAGCCACTCATATGCAGTCAGAGCAAAAAAGATCTGGGTGTCTTGGTTGATGATTAGCTTAAGTTTAACTTAAATGTTTAATTAAGTTAATTGACAGTCTGTAGCAGCAAGAGGCAACCAAATTTTTGGTTTAACAAAAAGAACATTCTGCAGCAGATCTCCACATGTGATTACTAGGTTCTTAAAGGGCCTGATCAGACCAAATTAGGATTTGGGATGTGTATTACAACTCCAGTCAATAAGGGTGAGATATCAACTCTAGATTACAGCAATGTCCAACTAAATGTGTAAAGGGATTTCAACATCTTTAATATCATACCTAATTACACAAGCTTAAATTACCATATCTTACATATAGATGTAGGCAAGGAGGTGTATTAATGACATACAAGTAAGAACATGTCCAAGTGTGATGCCTAGCCTGTTCCAGATAGTAAGTTTGCAGAGTACTAGAGGCCACCCGCTGCGATCCGCTCGAGGAACTCGGTCTTCAGCGTGTCCAGACTCGTGTCCATGGGTTCTGTGGCGGTGATCCTATGCAAACGGCCCGGGGGGACCCGGGCCGCGTCTCTGAGTCAGGCTCTCGCCCGGGTCGAGGTTCGGAGTCGAGACTCAGGCGGCCGCGGCCCTGGCGGCCTTCGCCTCCTCGACCAGCGTGTCGAACGCCTTGGGATCGTGGATCGCGAGCTCGGCCAACTGCTTGCGGTTGAGCTCGACACCGGCCTTGTTCAGGCCGTCGATGAACTGCGAGTACGGCAGGTCGCGCATGCGAGTGGCGGCCGAGATGCGGACGATCCACATGCGGCGGAAGTCGCGCTTCTTGCGACGGCGGTCGCCGGTCGCGTAGGCCCACGAGCGGACCAGCGATTCCGAGACGGTGCGCCACAGCTTCGAGCGGCCGCCGCGGAACCCGCGGGCCTGCCTGAAGCGCCGGACCTTCTTCTGGTGGCGGGGGGCGCCGTAAGTTGAACGAACCATGAGGAGTGCCTCGGAGGGGCTACTTGCCCAGCATCTTGATGATGAGCTTCGACCAGGTCGAGTTCAGGACCAGGGGGCGACGCAGGTTACGGGAGGTCTTGCCCCCGAACGGGGCGTGGCCGTGGCCGCGGTCGTGGTGACTGCAGACGGCTTTCCCCTTCTTCGTGATCCGGAAGCGCTTCTTGACGGCGCCCTTGGATTTCATCTTGGGCATGGAGGTGACTCGGGGGCTGGCCCGACCTGGCGGGCGATCTTGAGCCGAGGAGGGTAGCCAACCGGGGGCCGAAGACAAGGCCCAGCCACGCCACTACACTTTGCTGTTCAACAAGGTAATACGGACATTACGAAACTCCTTCTTGACAATGGTGCAGATATTGAGGCTCGCTACCAAGGCCAGTGGACGCCCCTGCATCTCGCCGTTCAGGAAGGTCATGAGGACATCGTCAAACTATTATTAAGACACGGGGCTCAAACCCACAGCCACCAGGGTGGATTCACCCCTTTACACTTTGCAGCCCAACTCAACCACATCAACATTGCCAAAACTCTCTTAACATACCAAGCTGACATTCAAGCCCAATACACCAATGGGTGGACTCCCCTCCACCTTTCAGCTCAAGAGGGGCACAGTGAAATGGTACAACTCCTCATTCAATATGGAGCTCACCTCACGACTCAAAACACCTTAGGCCTCACCCCCCTTCACTCGGCAGCCCAACTTGGACACGTACAGGTCATACAAATCTTACTCAACCATGGGGCCGATCTTTCAATAAAAGACCATGAAGGACTGACCCCTGAACAACTTGCCCGTAACCTCAAACATCAAGAAGCCAGTCGTCTTTTAAGAGAATTTTCCCAGAGAAAAAAGGCTTTAACGCATAGGAGTTGGGCCCTGAATCCTCCTTCCCGTTGGTCTAACTTTTCTTAATCTCACATTCCTTCGAACTCCAGACTCCACCTGCCCAGGATATAGTGGTAACAGATCTATTTTTCCAAACGTATTCCCCAAGAGTTCCAACCGCCTGCTCGTTCAATACTACCCCTAAGCCAATTAATCTGGCAGAATATAAAATAAAAGCCCTATTTTCATACCGGATATGGGCTTCCAGTACCAGAATACATAACCACTGTTTCTCCAACAGAGTGATTGCCCATTGGAACAATCTTCCTGATATTGCTATCACTGCTCCCTTTGTTGATGCCTTTAAGATTGATGTTAACTAGAGTTGGTCCATTGAACAATGGAAAATAGAGTGGGATACAATTGAGTCAGTAGCTCCCCTTCTTCCTTACTGACCAATGACTCAACAGGATTATTCTTATTTGGCTGAACAATGTGTTTTAAGGTAAATAATGTACTCAATCAAAGGCACAGCTAGAGTAAAATCTT
Organism: Alatinidae sp. Z8VKAUB7J3; assembly: GCA_010016025.2. Classification (NCBI taxonomy): domain Eukaryota; kingdom Metazoa; phylum Cnidaria; class Cubozoa; order Carybdeida; family Alatinidae; species Alatinidae sp. Z8VKAUB7J3. The sequence goes on from JAAAKM020073195.1 coordinate 217,540,427, forward strand.
GGGAGAGAGAGGGGGGGGGGGAGAATGTGACAAGGGTTCCAGTAATTGACAAGTTTACTTTTTAAAATACTGCAAAACAGAAAAAAAAACATGGAATGGGGACACCAGTAAAAATTTGGGGAGAGAGGTCCCAGGCCCCCTGGATCCACCAGTGTGTTTAATCATAGACAAAGATAGATTCTGATTACAGGAATACAAACTGGAATTCTTTGAAACAAGACAAGTTACCTGCTATACAATGCATTAAGAGATAAGAAAAAATACAAAGAAATGTATGATTAACTATATTTGGAACCATCATTGAGGGGGAGTGAATTGTTAAAATAGCAGCCATAATATTTGGAAGGTAGATCAAATACAGAATCTAATGGTAGTGATGTTACTATTTTTGTTTTAGTATGTTTTTTTAAGTACCAGGAAGGTATTGCAATACCAGGTAGCTTTGCAACACCAGGAAGGTATTACAAAGTTACTATGTTAGCCCTCTTCTGATTTTTATGTCTTAGAAATTTGCCTGCTTGACAGGTCTATTAGGACCCGCGCTGATATGTTGCGGCGAAGACGGTAGTCGACGCGAGATCAGCCGCGACGATTTGCGGAGCGACGTCGCCGGGATAGCGGCAGGGCTTCGTGCTGTCGGAGTCGGCAAGGGCGACCGGGTAGCAGGTTTTCTGCCAAATTGTCCCGAGGCTGTTGTCGCAATGCTGGTGACGGCGAGTATTGGTGCGACGTTCTCGTCCTGTTCGCCGGCCTTTGGTTTAAACGTTGTCGTAGACCGATTTGGTCAAATCGAAACGTCCGTGCTGTTCGTCACGAACGGCCAACACTACAACGGCAAGGTTTGCGACACGCGCAGCGTTGCGGCTGGCGTCGCAGCCGCGATACCGTCAGTCAGGAAAGCGGTTGTCGTGCCGTTCGCCGCGTCTCTGCCGGCAGACATCGATGTCGATGTGAGTTGCAGGTGGACCGATTTCATACAGCCTGACTCCGGGCTGGATTTCGTGCCGGTCGACTTCAACCATCCACTCTACGTCATGTACTCGTCGGGAACGACGGGCGTACCCAAATGCATCGTCCACGGCCACGGCGGCACGTTGTTACAGCAGAGCAAAGAGCACGTGCGGGTGGATGATGTGGAACTGGCTGGTCGCCGGCCTGGGTGCGGGTGCGACTCTGATCCTTTTCGACGGCGCGCCGCTTTTCAATGACGGTCGAATCCTGTGGGACATAGCGGCACGGGAGAAGATTTCCATCTTCGGCACCAGTGCGAAATACATTTCCGCCCTCGAGAACACGGATGTCGTACCCGCGACCGACTATGACCTCGGTTCACTGCGTGCCGTATTGCCCATGCCTGCACAAAGATCTCCGAGCCTTCCTTCATAATGCCTTATGTGGAATTATACACCACTGTACATAATTTATCAAGCCTCCAAAAAATATATATTTAAGTAAGGGCACGGAAGCACGCCCCCCACGCCTGCACAAAGATCTCCGAGCCTTCCTTCATTAAGACTTATGCGGAATCATACACCACTGTACATAATTTATCAAGCCTCAGATTAATAAACTTATTTCAACTTCAAAACAAATGTCCATATCTATTGTTTCTTTGGTATGGACCAAATGTATCATAGGAAAATTGAGCCATTACGCGGAATTACTGTCTTTGAGACTGAAGAGCGTAATTTACAGTATTTTATCCCTTAAAAATGATTAACAATCTCGCAATAGTCAATCAATAATAACATGGCCCCCAGTTTGACAAAACAGTAGTTAGGTGCTATAAAATGGCAGAAAATGCTACTTTAATGTGGTACAATCTTTTTGGCTGCTTAAAAAGGACCCCAGGACTTATAGTTTCTATTCAGAATAGTCGTATCATAATCTTCCAAGAGAATTGGATCAATGCAATCAGACCCAGGGAAAGGGAGAAAACAAACAAAAACGCTTATGTGATTTTCCTTCTCGAAAAAAAAGAGTAAATTTCCACATTTTGTAGATGGGAGCTCTAAACCTCTAAAATAGGGGCTCCCTGACATACTGAATTTGATGGTGCAATTTCCATGATGATCCGTTGCCCTCCATTTTTCAAAAATATGCCAAAATGCTCCCAGGCTTGTAGCTTTGGATGGGTAACTTTAAACTTGATTAAATTTAAATAACGTGATTAAGGCGAGTAGCGTTAATCATATTGAAATAGAAAATCGTTCTATTTCTCTTATTAATCTTGGTGTTGAAGTCTTGAAGCCGGTAAATATTGGAATAAGAACTCTTGAATTTTGGACAATAACGTGCTTAAAACAAATAACGCTAATACCACTAAAATAAAGCATCATTCTGTGTTTCTCATTTATCTTTGAATGAAGACAATTTGAAAGTCTAGCTTCTGAATTGCTATTGATTCGGATGGGGGGGGGGTCTCATAAAATTTAATTATAATTTAGGAATGCACAACAAAAGAGGAATGGACGGATCTCTTTAAAACGTCTTTTTAATTGATAAAACAATGCCAAATCTACAATCCGCTATTTTTCCATTAAGATGCTTATATAAGCATGCAACAAGCACTCCTCAGATTAAAGCACCCCGAAATTTTAAGAATTTTGATATAAATCGACTTTATAACATATGACACACAAGATTGCATCAGTTTCAGACGGAGATCGAGTGTCCGAGCCGTATTGGTCTTAGAAGGTTTGGTACTACTATGAGTTGTTAGTAGTAATATTTTACAGCAAATGAGCTCTCGAGGGGGGGGCTAGGAAGCAGTTATGCTGTAAAAACTCGTAAAAAAAATACAAAAATATAAATTTTCAAAAGGTAACGAAGTAAGAATTTTGTTATTCCAGCGTTAAATTAGAAAATAATTTTACGTAAAGATTATCGGAAGTAGCAAGACCATTGTCCATTGTAACAATAAAATGGTAAAACCTTTTGTTTTTACAAGCAAAGAGTACATAAGAACGACATCTCATATCTCAACTAACCTAAAAATACTAAGACCAGTGAATTTAAAAGTGATTGTTTCAACTTATTCAATTAAAACTTACAAAAACGTTTATAACTAAAAAAAAAATTAGTAAAAATTAAAAGACCTCCATATTCAGTTATGCATTTTTTGGAACTTCATGATTTGAAACTAACAACAGAGAAAATCCTTAAAAATGTAGTCGAAAATCGACTAAAACAATGCGGATATTTCGCCTGTATGTAAACGAGGCGTATTCAACCCAAAAGAAACAAAGACAAAAAAAAATAAAGAAACTAAAAACAAATAAAACCACCACCAATATTAATAAAATACAATTGTCGCAGCTGATTTACGTAGGTCACAGAATGCTTATATGACATACGTGGATCAGTTGCGACAATTTTTATTTTATAATTCGAAATTTAGGATTTCGTTTTTCACCAATTTTAGATTAAAACTAATTCAAAACAATTTCTGTGACTCCATTTCCTCCCTCAAATAAGAATATACGTATATTTGTCTTGTTGTCCTCCTTCTGCTTGGTCAGGCCAGGCACACCAATTTGGGAGGGGGGCAATTACTCAACTACTTTTCGAAAAATAAGTTTTTTCAGTTTGTTCATTTTTAAACTAGCAAGGAAAAAACTACCCTCCTCTCTATATTTTAATAATTAATTTTTTGTATCATTTCAAAAAACAAGAGAGACATTATGTCCTTTTCCTTAAATTTTCGTAAATTAGCTCCCTGCCAGTGACATTTATGGAGAAAATTGAGTCCCCTGGAGAAATGTCTTGTAGCCAGTATTTTTTCACTGTATGAACCAGAACCAAGTCCCAGGGCATATAAGGTTATTATGGAAGGGTGGTCGTGTAAACTTCGGAGGGGGCTCATTTGACTGGAAATTTAAAGTTCTAGTTCCCTTTTTGAGAGCCAAAAGTGATCAGAGGGCAACTTCTCCAACTTCCCCCGCGCTCTCTGTTCGCCTTATGCATCTGATCAATTTTTTTAGATGGCTATTTCTTTCAGAACAGTCCAAAGATAATATAAATAAAGCTCCGGGGGACAAAACTCCCCAGAGCCCGTGGGCAAGTGGTGTAAGTTACGCCCCGGAAGCATATAAGGTTTTGTGGAAGGGTTGGTCGCATAAACTTCGAATTGGTCTGAGTTGATTAGAATTTGAAAGTTTTAGTTCCATTTTTAAGTCAAAAGTAATCAGAGGGCAACTAGCCCCCCAATGCCCCTTTCCCCCAAATGCATCTGACCAAAATTTTTATATAGCTATTTTTGTTTAAAATAGTCCATGTGTCAAATAGCAATACCCCTGGGGTTTAAACAGCACCCCAGAGTCCAGGGAGAGGGTGAATAAGTTATGCTACAGGGCATATAAGGATTTTATGGAAGGGGTGACATAATAAGCTTTGAATGAGGCTCACTTGATTGAAAATTTAAAGTTCTGGTTTCCTTTTTAAGCCCATACGCTAGAGGCAGGGGCTGTAAGTTACACAAGCTGTCTATTCTTAACATGCAGTAATGTTTATTGAAGGAGTGGTCGTAAAAACTTTGGAGAAGGCTCATTCGATTGGAAATCGGAATTTCTTGTGCCATTTTTAAGAGGCAAAGGTGATCGAGAACCATAATTTCATTTATGACATTTTTATTTATTTCATTAGAGGGAAACTTTGGAACTTGCTTTGGCTTTTTCTGACCTCGATGACAGACATAACTAATGTTACAAAAACGAAGATTAGAATCGATTGCCGAAATCGTGTAGACTGAGAAAAGACGAAATCGAGTTCGATAGATCCATTGTCCATTTGGTAGTCCTATATACTAACTGTCTCTTTAACTGCCATACCAAGGTTCCCTTGGGGAGGATCAATCTCAAGAAAGTGCTATATGCTCTGACACACTCATAATTTTAATGTTGTTCTGTGCCAACTGCTGAATCCCCCTACTTGAAAAATAAAGTACGTTGAGTTTCAACCAAAAACAGTCGTTCTTATAAACCGAATACAACGTTATAGAAACGATCCGATTATAAATAACAATCATTATAAAAATAAGTTTCCTTGGGACATTGCGCATAGCTCACTTTATCTAGGTTGTTTAGGCTCAGAAACTGGAATATTTTTTTTTCCTTTTGCGATGCGCTTAAAATTGGATATTGCGAACTTTCATTCCGACCAGTCCAACCTGTTTATAATACCATTATCACATAGCTAAAATTGGTCGCTATAGAAGGAATCAAGGCTAGGTACCATCGTTATATTATTTTTTTCATATGCGAACTTTAAACGGGTAAATGAAACACGTGAATGGCTAAAAAAGATAGGGACAAAATATGAACCCTAAATATTTATATTTGCAAAACAACTATCCGCATTACTCCTATTCACGATAAACAGAACTTCTTAAAAGTTCAAAATAGCGGTAGCGCAAATGACTGAGATCGAACTTTCTGCACAAAACTCTTAAGTGGTACTTTTGTTAGAAGAAAAAGAATTTTAGAAGAAAAACAAGTTATGGAGAAATCACCCTAGCCTTGCATTATGATACTTACTGAGATCAGCGTTTCTGCAACCAATGGCTGGACATAGAAGAAACTCCACGAGCTTTGTTCAACAAAAGCGTTGACAATCTTTATGTCCGGTGTTAAGGTCAACAGATATTTAATGATCCGACGGAATAGTCTTTTCAGGCTCTTTTTCACTATCACAGGATGCTGCAACATTACAAGACATGGATTGAGACCAACCTCACCTTGAAAGAGACCAAGCAATTTAGATAGAAGGAGACAAGTTAAGTCCTCAAAGTGGAGCTAGAGGGAGTAACAAACCCACAGAGACGGGATTTTGATACCTCCATGGACCATAAAAGTACTTCCATGTCGTAAATTTTTTTTGAAAACAATGCTAAAATCAGTGGTTATCCCTCCCCTGGCTTGGATAGTTTACTTTTGTGTAGTCTTCACTTGAATTTTTATGAATCTACTGAAGAAAATTTCTAATACGAAAATTTAAAATTTTTTATAGTGAACAAAAAAACACTATAAAAAACTTCAACATTTGTATCGAGAGAATTTTAATCAAATGCTACCATGCAAAAAAAAAAAAAACCTAACAAATGTATGCTGTTTGTGGTTCCATATGTTCACACTAATAACTGTGCGTATGCCATGTAGCAATTATCATTAGGCTATGAGTAATTTATTGCTCATTATTACCTTCAACCTAAAATGACAGAAAACAACAAATTTAGCGTTACAGCAGAGAGGTGTTTTCGGCCGTTTCATGGCGCAAAACTTAAATTTCAGTGCAAACAGGACAACTGAAAAGTGAGGACTAATTGAAGGCATTTGCGTCAGGATGTGCCTGTTGCAGGGTGACGATGAGATTTGAAATTGATTTAAAATTATCAAAAACATCGAGCTTACTATTTTCAGAGGCGGTAGTCCTGCGCAATGGCACCTTTTGTTCCCAAGAAATCATGTAGTCAGTATGAAATAGGAATATGAAACTATACACCTATATAACGGTAAAATTCCATTAACTATGTTGAATCACTTGATATTTAATAGAAGGTATGCATAGTCATGTACAATGCATCAGCTAATATGAAGGAGGGCTTGTAGGTCATTCTCTAGTAATGGGTTGGAGGGTGAGCCTGATGCTTAGAAAATTCATTTTTAACACCAAATTTTGCAACTCCCTGTGAGCTACCCAATAAGTGAAAGTAAGGTTCTTGATGGGAAGTAGAGATTGATCTTGAATCTAAAATCATTTAACAAAGCCTGAACATAGGTGAGCAGGGTGATAGCTTCCCGCTTATGGCAAAAAATCTTGTTTTTGTAACATTATAAATCAAATTCAGTTGTAGATTTTTCACATATTAAACAGTTTGTCATTATAAACTATAACTAAAGAGTGACTCATATTCACAGTAACCTAAATTCTACAATGGATTTTTAATTGCAATTAAATAAAAAAACAAGTTTTTTTTTCAACTGAAAGTAAGTAGCAACACTAAAAATTAAAACGAACAGAAATTAGTACGTATTTGAGGGGAGTTTTCCCGAGAGGCGGTTTTAGGGGACAGGGGGGTTACTCGCCCCGGGCGCAGAAGTATAGGGGTGCAAAATTTCAAATAGATAATCTAACGGTTATAGACATTTTGTAATGTTTAAAGTTTTACTTTTGTTAAAATAATACAGAGGGTGCAGTTAATAAATCATTATAATTAATAATATAAATAAAAAATAGTTGAATAATAATAACAAAAAATTTAAATAGTAAATGAAAAATAATTAAAACTAAATAATTGATTAATAAGTAATTTGAAAATGATTTCGTTAATAAATGAAAGTTTTGTTGAAATTTGGCCTGAAAATTTTGTCGGAGACAGGGGGAGGGCACTAATTAATATTTCACCCAAGCGCAAGAGAGACCAGATCCGCCACTGACCATACCCCTCTGAAAGGATTTTTTCACATCTGATACCAACTCTAAAAGTAAGCCCACGTAAATGAACTTTCTTCACTACTTCTTTAATCTGATTTACCTCTTCATACATTTTCTACACATATTGTTTTTCAATATGAATGGTTTGTTGATGAGGATTTCTCTCGTCCCTCACGAGATGTCACCATTTACTGTTTCCATTTAACATGCTAGTCATTCAGTTTATTTCAACTGAGCGTGACAGTCCGTTTTCATTTGTACGGATTGTCCAAGAGGGACATGATTGCCTCCGATTGTGACAACCAGCTGGGAGAGTTGATTTTTTCACTCCGTCATCTATAGCGACTATGCCCCTGTCCAACGATTCCTCCAAGTTGATACAAGTTATTGTATTACTATTATCAAAAATCGGTATTCAATCATGATGACAATCCGATGCGGTGGATGCTGTCCTGTGCAACTGCCAATCGCGGCGCTGGCGAACGTGCCCAACCCCACACACGAACCAGGTCCCGATGCATCCATGCGGCAGCAATCAGCCATTCGTCCTCGACCGCACTACCGGTTTAGGCGTTTGATTGGAGTCAATGTCGAGGCCGAAACGCGCTGCCAATGTAGCCGTCACCTACCAAGAACCATCACAAAACGATTGATCGACCTGTGAATAAGGCGCGTCAAATGGCAGTCGATGGCTCAGAAGGCAAATTGATCTCTCAAGACGACGTGATCGCTTTGCTGTCATCGCCAAGCACGTTCGGGACTAACTCCGTCGAGCGCGTGGATACGCATCTTTCGCACATCTTCTTGGCCGGTAATCGAGCCTACAAACTCAAAAGACCTGTTCGACTGAACTTCGTTGACTTCACAACCGCCGAGCAGCGGCGGCGGGCTTGCCAACGAGAACTTCAGATAAATAAAAAAGCGGCAGGCGAAATCTACCGGGCTGTCATTCCGATCGTTTTGCGGTGCGGGTCCCTGCATCTTGGCGGTGACGGGGTTGCCGTCGATTGGGTCGTTGAGATGGAGCGATTTGATCGACGTCTCGAATTGGATCGTTTGGCCGATCAAGGGCAACTCGACGAGAGTGTTGTTATCGACCTTGCCGACACGGTCGCGCATCTACATTTATCCTCTGCTCCGAATACTCAGCTAGGGGGTTATTCAGCCGTTGTAGGCACCATCCGACAAATCGCCGATGCCCTCCGAGAGGCAATTTTGGGGGCGTCGCAGGAACCGCTTATTAAGGTATATCCTTGATTAGTATTGGCTTAACCACGAAAATACCCAATCTTCAGCTCCTCTTTAAACAGTAACCACTTAAGCACGAGTTTCGTAGTATAGAGCAATGCTTAGATTCCAACACTAGGAATTTTTCAATAGATTTGCACTTATCACTATATTTTCATTTATGAAGACTACTCTTGGTAATGCTCGATGCATGGAATTCAGAGTTTGATGAAATTTGTTCACGAGCTAAAATCCGGGAAGCCAGATTTAAAAGTTCCGGTTTACTCGCACTTTAGTTATGATATTGTGCCGAATCAATATCGAACCATCAACCAGCCGGATATTCTTATTTTGGATGGATTAAACGTTTTGCAAACACGAATGGCACTTCCCCAAAAAGGAAAACCTCAGCTTTTTGTATCGGATTTTTTCGATTTCTCGATTTATGTAGACGCTCAAACAGAAATTATCGAACAATGGTACATCGACCGATTCCTGACGTTTCGCGATACCGCGTTTCAAAATCCATCGGCTTATTTCCATCGATACGCCAGTTTGCCTGATGAGAGTGCTCGCGCCACTGCGCAACAAATTTGGAAAGAAATCAACGAAGTAAATTTATTAGAGAACATCGAACCGACCCGCAGGCGAGCGAGTTTGATTTTGGAAAAAGGGAAAAATCATTTGGTAGAAAAAGTGTATCTCAGGAAGCTATAAAAGGAGTAGAAATGAGCGAAGCATACATTATCGATGGCATCCGAACGCCGATTGGAAAATTTTGCGGATCATTATCGCTGGTTCGTACGGATGATCTGGCAGCATTAACAATGAGGAGACTCTTGAATTTGATTGCTCAGGTTATAAATCGTAATGAGAAGTTTTCACTAACGCTGTGACTATATTATGGTCTTCTCGAAGTTACATTCTCTGGCTACCCAAGTCTCCATTTATTCCTTTTAGGGCTCAAAATGCAAATCAGGGGGATATTAAAGGGGCTTTTTTCAGGAAATCCGATGAGCGAAACGCAAATTTCACTCGGCTGACTTCGCATGAAAACGGTATAATGAAGACAGGGCCTGAGAAATTCTAAATGATCGGTCGTTTTGCAGAATCACTTGGTTTATCTAAATAAGCTCAGTATTGTAGGATGCTATACTTATTGCTGAGTATTTCTTCAGATCTGGGCATTTCGTTCAATATATTCATATTCTTTGTATTGTTAGAGAAGGGGAATCCAAATTTAATTTACATTTAACTTGGAATTGATGAATTTGGGAACTCAACTAAGATCTATCCGAAACTTATACAAACCACCGTCAGCTAATCGTCTAAATTATGATCCAATGCTATTCTCTCTGTGGCTATAAATCGAAATAAAACCAGGGGAACAGAGGTTGGAATGTTAATCCTCTCCAACATTAGAATCTGCTCCATACGATAAGGTCAAGTTTTGAGTTACACTCAGATCCTCCGGGGTCATTTATGACACTTTAAATATGAAAAAGTCTCTTTCAATTTAGCCTATACAGTTGTGGCAATTTTTGCATACTTCAAGAGAAAAAGGGACATTTCTCTTTTAGATTTTGAAAGATACCTATATTCAGCGTTTCGCTGAAAATTGATCGTTTTTTGTACTTTCTTTGGGTTCGGCGGCCGGGATGGCCGACGCCAAGCTTCCCGACGCCCAGGCAGGCTATGAAAAGGGCGTGACCGATGTGATGGCGGGGCTCGCCGGGCTCAACATGGTCTATGAAAGCGTCGGGATGCACGGATCCCTGCTCGGATTCTGTTTCGAAAGCCTGATCATCGACAACGACATGCTGGGGCAATGCCTGCGCTGCGTGCGGGGCGTCGACGTGACCGAGGACAGCGTTTCGCTGGAGGTCATGCGCAAGGTCTGTCTGGAGGGGCCGGGGCATTATCTGGGCTCCGATCAGACCCTGTCATTGATGCAGACCGAATACGTCTATCCGCGTCACGCCGACCGCTCTAGCCCCGGCGACTGGGCCGAGACCGGCGCCACCGACATGTGGCAGCGCGCCGCGCTGAAGGCCGCAGACATTCTGGCAAATCACCACCCTGAGCAGATCATGCGCGAAACCGACG
>JAAAKM020073195.1:217551200-217820113 GCA_010016025.2 Alatinidae sp. Z8VKAUB7J3
TCTATCCGGCGATCGGCGACCGTACGAGCCCCAAGGAATGGGCCGAGCGCGGCAAGCCCGATCTGGTCGCCAGGGCGGGCGCCGAGATCGCGCGGATCAGGGGCGCGCATTTCCCGTCCCATATTCCGGAGGCGACCGACGCGGCGATCCGGGCGGAATATGACGTAAAGCTGCCGCGCGCGGCGATGCGCCCCGCGTGCGATCCGGGACGGGCCGGGTGACGCTGTCGGCGATCCGCGTTCAGGGGGTCGCCGAGATTAATTTGTAACCATACAGATAATTCCGCTATATGTTTCGTATCGAAACATGGAGGCGGCGATGCGCAGCATTATCCTTTGTGCGAACAGTTTCGAACAGATGCCAAAAATAAAAATAATTTTTGATATTTCTTTTCTCTTTTTATTAGTAATTCTAACTCCCTCCCCTATCCCTAATCCCTCTATTTAATTTTCCCTTTTTATTTGCCCTGTGCCCTTTCTTTAATTTTCTCCTTTTTTTGGTTTAAGCGCTATTCAATTTCATAACGCCTTACAATTACGATCGAACGATTTTTTAAGTCTAATGCCAGGGAAGTTGCGTTTAAGAGTGATTTTTGATACCAACCAAAATGGAAAATATGATTCCGGAAACTATTTAAAAAAGATACAACCGGAACGTGTTAGTTATTATCCAGATGAAATAGATGTAAGAGCCTATTCAGAGCAAATGATTTCCCTTACTTTACAAGAGTAAAGGTATCTCTATCGTCTAAAAATTTCAATCGGGTTCTGATACTGTTAAGGTGGTTCTTCTTTAGAGCTATTATTTGAATGCCTTCAATTCCATCTTCAAAATCGGTAAGGATTTCTCCTAAGCCGTCATAAGCAGCAGAATGACCAGAATACTCATGACCGTTAATATCGGTTCCCACACGGTTTACACCAACACAATAACTCATGTTTTCAATAGCACGTGCTTTTAGAAGTGCGTCCCAAGCATTAATACGAGGTTTAGGCCAATTAGCAACATAGATTAAAAGTTCGTATGCTTCAACGTTTCTCGCCCAAACTGGGAAGCGCAGATCATAACATATATAAGAACAAATCTTCCCACCTTTCTAATCAATAGTTAGTTTTTTGTTGCCGGCTTGATAAGGTTAATCTTCTCCGGATAATGAAAATGAAATTCAAACTAAAATGTTTGAATTACTGGGTATTGGAGAAGAAGAAGCGCAATCTAAGTTTGGTTTTTTGCTAGACGCTCTCCAATACGGCGCTCCTCCTCATGGCGGCATAGCTTTGGGGCTCGACCGCATGGTAATGTTGCTTGCTCAAACAAATTCAATTGGCGACGTTATAGCGTTTCCAAAAACTCAAAAGGCTACGTGTTTAATGACGCAAGCTCCTTCGGAAGTGGATGCGAAGCAGTTGAAGGAATTGAAGTTAAAATTTGACCTTTCCTAAGATGGGGTTATTAGATCTTTCCTGGTTTGTTCTCGCCTTTGATCGGATAGAGTTCCGATAAAAAGTACTTTTTTGAAATTCTTTCTCAAATTCCAATCGTTGGAATAAAAAAAATGTATATATCGATAAAACGATAGTTATTGTTTTTTGCCTCCTTATTATCGTAATTGGTTTGTAAGGCTATTTTTAAGGCTTTTAAGGCTAATGGCCTTCCGTTTAAACCCGATAAAGTTAGAAAGATTAACAAATTGCCAAGGAGGGCAAAATGAGTCAGAGTTCAATCCAAGGTGTGGTATTAGCCGCGATAGCTATCTTATTAATTATAGCGGCGTGTTTTTCCGGTCCCAGCCCATTAGGTAAATCCATTAGCCGTCAAATCGGAAAAATGCAAAAACACAAAAGTCAAAAAATTCAAAATGATGCCAGTCAGTTTCGTAAGCGATTATCTCTATATAAGAGTTATGAAAGTTTGAATCCTCCCAGAGTTAAAAAGACCGTTTGAATTTTTTGTGAACAGGAAAATTAGAAAAATGCCAAAGTTTTAATTAAACCGCCGAACGATGATGTATTTAGGAAAAAAAATGGTCAAAAATAAAAGCAATCGTTTATCCCTTGGAAGCGACGCTCTAGGAAGAAGCAATATGGATCTCAGATATCCTGCTAAACCAGACCTGTTAAGGAGTAAAAGTTTTGCTGTTCTGACCGGTACCAATAACGCAAATGTTAGCCCCAGAGACAATCGGTAAGTTATCTTGTGCTGTATATGAGAGGAAGGGAGGTAGGGGGCTCATTGGGGAATTTGGATCCGCAACTTCTATTTATAAAGGCCTCGTTTGCTAATGAGATAAACCAATAGAAATACGGCAAGAATCACACCAAGTTAAGTTGTTCCACGTTTACTTCTGCTCCCTATTACTGCTACTAGTTTTGGTGCTATTATTGTTAATGCTGCTATTGATTAATAGAAAAGGGGAGAAAATCTGAGAGGACTTATCCCCCCCCTGAAAGGGGTTAGATTTACATAAGTCCAAATTACATTGGAAATTTGAACCACAAGCTAGGTGTGACGCTTAGTATCAATACTTATCAGGAGGGTGCCAGGATCTGTTCTTGCCATGCCTTTTAGGTGATAATTTTGTTTTCCAAAAAATCTTAGCGGGTAGACCCCTTCCCTCTTTGTTTGCAGGTATTCCTAAAAGGGGTAGTTCCGTGTCCCTGGAACTAAAAAAGGGACTGATTCCTTTTAGTTTTGTTTGTGTGGCTTGTGTTATTATTATTGCAATTGTTAATGTTCAACATGGTCTCATTTTAGGAAACCGTCGTTTCGGGGGGGGGGGGATTGGCAAAGACCGCCAATTAACCAACGCCTTTTCTTTGCGGGCAACGTGGCCCCTTAAGCCTATCGGAGCGGAGTTCATGTCAATTAGCGCTTCTTCGCAGGTCGAACTGGAGCACAGCTTCGACGGTGACTGGGGCAACGATGATTTTTGGCGGCAAGCGCCATACAACTTCGATTTCGAAGAACAGGGCTGGCGCTACGACTTTTTCGACCGAATTTTGAGGGAACGCATCACTTTCACACAGGAACTGCGCTTGTTAAAGAGCGGCGTGGGCGGCAAAAACGGAAACCTGGTCCTGGGCTCGTATTGGAAGACTTCGGAAGAAACAGACAACGCCAACGGCTACTTATTTGGAGGGGATGCCACCGATCTCAATAGCGTATTTGATATCGAAGATCTGGCAGTTTATGGCCAGTACGGCCGCAATCTATCAGGCAATTTGCGCCTCTCCCTCAATCTCCGGCTCGACCGCAAGGTCGAGGCACTGGAAGCCTTCGAGGCGGCGCTGGAGGTTCATCCCTTCCTGCAGGAGCGTTTTCGGATCCGCGCGCTCCGCGACGAGATCGCCGGCGAACTCGACCGGCCGACGGTCACCACCATGGGCTCGGTGCTGGCGGCCTTCGAGGCCTTCGGCGTCAAGAGCGTCGCGGTGGGCTCGCCCTATACCGACGATATCAACGACGCGGAGCGCCGCTATTTCGAGCGCCAGGGGCTGACCGTGACGGCCGACGAGGGCGTGATGCTGTTCGAGGCGCAAAGGCGCGGCCGGCACATGAACCTGGTGCCGCCGGATGCGGTCGAGGGTCTGGCGGAAGCGTCTCAAGGTGTGGGTCCGTTGTCATTTTAAGCGAAAGTTTAATATTCGTGTAATGATAATTGCCACCTTAGAAGGGTCCCCCTTGCAAATAGTTTCGGGGTGGGGGGGGGGGTCTAAAAAGTAGAAAGTAAATTATAAGGTCAAAATTTCTCAAGGTTTTCTAGGTAATACATCAAACAAATCTGTTCTATAGAGATATCCCCTTTGAACGCCATCAGAAGAAAACAGGAGTTAACGTCCCCCATCCCCGTGACATAGGAAAACATTAAAAATGTATGTAGGCCTGAGTAATAAAGTAACCAATATTTTTATTTCGAATCTTCGTAAAAAAGGTATTCTGGCAGCAAGTTCCCCCCGGGGGAATTCCCCATTGTAAAGCATTATCCCTCCCCACTTTTCCCTCTGCTTTGCCAGTAAGCATATGAGTTAAATCTTTTATATATTGAACAAAAAAGAAAATTTGCGAAAAGCTTTAGATGATACTTCTTTTGAAGAAACCGCTTCTCGTCGAGGAAAGCTTTGAAATCAATAAGAGGGTTTTCGTTTTACCCGCCACTTAAAGCCTTTTTTTAAATCTTCCCTTGATAATTTTAAGAACTATTGAAACTTTTTTGCCTTATGTTTGCGGTCCGGTCAATCAAGCTTTCCAAATTTCAAACAGATTAGAATCTTTAGGGATCTCTTCTCCTGTTTTAACAACTTATTGCGACATTGAATCCACGTTGCCTTCTCAAGATTTAATTGAAAAGGTGAAAGTAACTCGGTTTAAAAATCAATTAAGGTTGATGCGTTATTGCGTTAGCCTTGGCATGTCTGAGTAGGACTACTTACAGGCGATTCAGTTTTAAAGATGACAATTTTGTCAGCGGTCATGATAAAATAATTAATAAAAAAACACGTTTTAAATGTTTTCACTTTTTTTTACCTTCATAAATAAAAATTATCACAACTATAAGGAATAAATATCAGTATATGTCAATTAAACTGACAATCCACGGCCATTCGTTTTTTTTCTTTGAGTAAAGCGCAAATTATTTTATGGTCTTGAGAAGGCAGGGGGGTTATCAGCCCTACTCATGTTAATTTTTGCTCGTTGTGAGCTTGATTCGGCTATTTATTATAATTTCTCTTCTTTTTTAGTTTCATTTATTTATCGATAGTGATTTGTGGTAGTTTTACGCTTGGAAGATTATTTGACCTTATTTTCTCTCATATTTGGCTAAATGGAGCTCTTAACTTTTCTTTGAAAAACTTGTTTTGCGGAAAAAGTTTTTAAATTTACTTAGGCTTTTTACTTGAGTTACTCTTCAAGAATGATTAAATTTTAGAAAAAAGATTCAGGAAAATAATATTTAAAAAAGAGATACTTCTAAAATACTTCCGCAAGTACTAAAGAGATGGAAGAAGCCCTGAGCTGGTTAAGAAACAACGATCTCAACTACGATGATCCGGACTTGGATGCAGAATCAATTGCAACTTTCAACAAGATCGAGGCCATGATGCCCGGCTCCAAGGACCAGGACCGTGAGGAAGTTGTCCAGACAATGGAGAACGCACTGGACTGGCTCCGCAGCGACACCAAGAAGGACTTTGAGTACGATGATCCCTCTGTTGCGTCTTTCAAGACTCTCAAGATTGATATGTCTCAAAAATCTTTAATGGAGAGTATCGAACTTTTCGCCACTGTTCACATATATACTTGTGCTATGCTTTTACTTCAGCGTAAGTGATTAGAGTAGGGCTGTTTTGTTATTAGGTAAGAGAGTCGTCAGGATATCATCATAATCACAAAACCCACAAAAACACTCGTCTGCATACCAGCCACCGTATTTGGTATTGAAGAAGTGGGCGAGGTAGACTTCTGTATAATATAAATATACTCTTGTTGGTAAAAGTGTCCTCAAAATTGGTAAAAGTGTCCTCAAAATTTACCTTTTATTATGAAAAATAAACAGTTAATAACAGATAAGTAAATAACAGAAAGTAAATAAACAGATAAGAAAATAGATGTTTTGATGTAATGAGCTATTTTTCCAGGCAACCCCTGCACTGTCAAACCTTCGTCGTTACCAGCAGAGTAGGAAGTTGCGACCCAAGTCTGTCGTTGACACCCTAAACCACACTGGTTCTTCAGATGGTGCCTCTAGCTCTGTTAACTCTATCGAACCAGGTAAGTCCCGCTGCAGATAGCCTCACTTACAATAGACTAGTTAATGGTAGTCCAAAAAGGGAAATACTTTAGAAGTGATAAAAAAAAAGCTTCAACATATACCAATATTTAAATCTCTGCTAAACCCAGCTCACCATGCAGATAACATATGAAAAAGTGAAATGCAGTCTAAAATATTTGCTGAAAAGCTTTTTATAGATTTTTATCCAATTAACCAATGCTCACAGTTTGTCTTCAGCGCGAAAAAACTAATTCTTAAGAAATGAAGATATGATAATGATAATAATCGTTTGGTACTAACACCAATATTACATCGTGCCTTTGATGGAAGAAGAAATAGAACAGGACAAACCACAATTCCAAGAATGATGATTGAATTTCAAGAAACATTTAAAACAAATGCTGTTGACAACATTCGTGATTCTACTGGCAAAATGAGATCCAAAGTTGATTTAAAAATCACTTTTTTAGAAGAAAAAGAGTTTAAAATTCTTTCACAATTTTCCAAAGCTGGATCAATAGTTTCAGAACAAACAATTTATACTTTTGTACATGTCCTTAATGTAGATAGTTTTAAAAAGAATTTAACTTGGAAGTCCAATGAAACAAAAGATTTTTGGAAGAAATATGAAGCCGAAAGAGAAATATAATTGGAATAGATAATTATGAATTGAATAGATTATTATCTATGAGAGCAAATCATATTTCCATTTCCAAATTCTGGAACAACCGTTGATGATGAATTAACCATAATTTAATTCACACATTGAAGTTGTGCATAACCATTTTCAGTTTATGTATTTTCAAGTAATAAAAAACAATCATTTATTATTTTTAATTAAAATTCATATTAACTTCTCAAATTTTCCACCGGTTTGGAAAACAATTCTTTCCAATGTCGAGGTTCTACACCCAACAATACGAAGATTAGTTAAGTAGACACATCATTCACTTGTTGTTGATTTATCAAACAACTGATCTGATGAACTTTCAATAACATTGATTGTGCATCCGGTAGGTTGTGAAGCATATCATTCTTTTTCAAGTCCATTAGAAGGGAAATATTATTGTATTGGAATTGATACCACAAAACTCACCATTGGCATAGTGGCGAGGTATTGAGAACAGTGTTAGCACAGTGGCACAGGGATTGAGATCTAATAAGACGACAAAATTTAGTTACCTCGTCCCCCCTTGCATGGGACAGTTTGTGTCTGGACATCCAGAGGCATATACAGGCCACTGTTTCTTGCTTTCTACTAAGTTTTTTTTTTTTTTGGGGGGGGGGATTTGATGTCTTTTCTGAGAGGTGTCAAGATGACAAGAAATGAACGTATACCTTGCTCATCCCCCAGGGTAGTTGATTCAGTTCCTGACTGCGGAAAGGTAGAACCAGTAATTATAATGTTCGTTCTGACTATGTTTGATTGAGATGCAACAACAGCCTCTGGCGAGATGATAAAACTTAGTCCCATTACCCTTCTATCCCCAACAAAGTTCAGATCAGGGTATAACACCCTAAAGACACAGCTAGGACCTTAGTTCTTACTTCTCAACAGCTTTGATTGATGTCCGAAAATTCCTTCTGGTAGACATGTTGATGACAAAAATTAAGGGTACCCTTCCATATCTTTCACATGGGTTAAATCGGCACCTGACTCCAAAAAAATCAGAGTTAACATATGCAATGTTTGTTCTGATTTAAGTTTGGATGAAATTACAGAACCCCTTGTGCACTGACGACAATAATCTATACCCATAGCCTTATTTATCAATGCCCACCAAGTTTGATTGAGGTTTGACAACTTCTTCTACAATATATCCTGCATTTTATCATCTTCTTAGGATACGTCAGCACTTTCTAGTGAAAGTTGGGAATAAGAATGATCACAGGATCCGTCTCTTTTTCGCGATACAAGATCTCGAGTGTGGCGGCTATAAGACAAAAATACCGAAAATCCTAAATATTGAAATTAAATTTTTTATTATAATGAAACCAGCCATCCAAAATAAAAGTTTAAATACATTTTTTAACGCTTTTCCCAATGAAGCAAACCTGTTTGCTCAAAGCAGAGTAAAAAAAAAAGAACTGCAATTCAAATGGTACACATCCAAATTGCATCTAAATATGCACCGATATTGGAAAATTTTCAACTGTTTTCTCAAATATTTTCTATGTTTTCAAACCGGTTTCCGTTTTCCATAAAAGGTTTTCCCCTAGAATTGCGTCGTTTTCAAAAAATATTCAAGAATTATTCGTTCCACAAAATATCTGAATCTATTATAAGATTTGGAAGACATATTGAATAAAATATATCAAGTGGAAGATATCCTCTTGCCATTAAACTTGAAAAAAGTACCATTTATAACTTCTATGTGTCTCATATAGGCCGCTCCCTTTGCCCAGTAATTTATTTTTAGAGTTTGTCACTGAATTAATGACTAACATTGCTGCTTAAGGATAAAGTCAATCCGTATGTTTAATAAGTTTAACATCAACTTTGATGGGAGTAATTCCTAATATAATTCGAAATGCTTCTTTTCTTCGTTTTCCTGCGTATAAATTCCAATGCGCCTTTAAAAAATCAAGTAATGATGAGGGAGAATTATTTAAATAATTCTTTGCCAGAAAAGAGTCGTAGGTTTTTGGGTAGTAAATAATTATTGCTTATGTATATTTTTAAATTTCACAATATGGGGATAGGACAGTTGTGGCGGATCGCGGGGGGCGTTCCCTCGCGGGAGAACAGCTCGCGCTGCTTCTCGAGCATCGACTTCACGGCTGCGGAGTTCTGCGTGCGGTTGGCGCGCAGCATCGTGTCGGCGTAGTCGAGCCAGCGCTTGGGGAGCTGCGTGGCTTCGCGGGGGGTGCGTTGGACCAGGGCTTGGTAGGTCGCGATCGCGGGTTCGAACTGGTTGGCGGTGGCGAAGGCGGCCGCCGTGCGTTCGAGGAGGGCCAGAATCGAGGCCGGGACCTCGCCGTTCTTCAGCTGCGTGTCGAGCCAGGCTTTGGCTTCGGCGGGGTTCTTGTTTTCCAGGTAGCTGCGCGCGGCGGCGGTGGCGGCGCGGCGGAGCTGGTCTGTGCTGAGTGGGTTCTGGCCGTTCTTGGGCAGGAGTGCGGCTAGGGCGACGGCGCGGTCGTGGTCGTTGCGGTCGCTGTGGATCTCCATGCGCAGGAGCACGACGCTGCTCTCGCGGAGGACCGGGTCGGCGCCGAGTGCTTGGACTGCGGCCAGGACCGCTTGGGCGCGGGCGGTGTTCGGTTGGTCGGCCCAGGACTTGGTGCCCTGGTCGCGGCGGGCCGTCTTCACGCGGAGAACGTGCGCGTTGCGGATCACCTGCTTGTCCAGGCCGGGCCGGGTTAGCTCCTCCGAGCCGTGGCGTTCGACGATCGAGCGGGCGGCGTCGTAGGCCTCGAGATCGAGCAGGGCCATGCCGGCGCGGACCCAGTGTTCGGGGACGCGCGCTTGGCTGGACGGGGCGATGCGCAGCTGCGAGACCAGGGTGGTGCGGCGGAACGGCGCCGGGCAAGCTGCGCATCAGCGCGAGGTCTTCCAGCGCGTGATGGGTGCCGCCCGAGACGCCAAGTACGATGCCGGAACACGCCGCGCCTATCACCACCCGCTGATTGGCATAGGCGACATCGTTGCGCAGTTGCTCCATCGAGCGCGCGGTAATGAACGGCGCATAGCCGCAGAGATAGGGCCGCATGCCCGTGGTCGCCATGCCGCTGGCCACGCCCATGGCGTTCTGCTCGGCGATACCCGCCTCGATCACCCGATCCGGCGACGCCGCGACCATCTCGCGCAGGCCGATCAGGTCCAGGGTATCGGCCGAGACCGCGACAACCCCGTCGTCCCGTGACGCCATGTCGGTGACCGCCAGGCCAAATGACAGGCGCGACTGATTCTGAACCTTTTCCACCCAGGCCGGGACCGCCTTCGCCGCGCTCATGACGGTTCTCCCAATTCGGCCAGAGCCTTCTCGTAGACATCATCCGGCACCATGTTGTTGTGCCAGAGATGGGTGTCCTCGGCGAAGCTGACGCCCTTGCCCTTGACTGTATGGGCGATGATCATCGACGGCTTGTCCTTCTCGTAAGGCAGCTCATCAAGCGCGGTTACCACCTGATCCATATCGTGGCCATCGACCTCGCGCACCGCCCATCCAAAGGCGCCCCACTTATTCGCCACCGGCTCCAGCGCCATCATGTCCGAGACATGGCCGCTTTGCTGGACCTTGTTGTAGTCCAGGATCGCGGTGAGGTTGGAGACCTCCTGATGTGACGCCGCCCTCGCCGCCTCCCAGTTTGACCCCTCCTGCAACCCGCCGTCGCCGATTGATGTTAATGAAACGGAAAGTACCAAGGATCACCATTACTTGTGCTATGTTTAGCTTCTCAATATTGTGCAGTTACTCGAGTTTTCTTGTTGCACGTATTTTCACTATTCAAGAGTTGGGCGAAGAATTTTTGAAGCGGTATTCTCTCTGTTCGACTCGCTTCCGCTTGTGACATGGAAATTCTACGCCATTTCCCTCGTAACCTGAACATCAGACCTTTCAACTAGTTGCAATTTTTTTCCCATTTTACTACATATACTGCCCTTGAGATATTTATGTCAACTTTTGTTTCTTTTTCTTTCACTCAGGGAAACATGTGCTATGAATGATATCGACAATCCTGATTGTATTCACCCTCAAACTTGGTCACGACTACGTGAGAGCAGGAACCGATATCCGGTACAATCGTAAAAGGAAACGAGAAGAATATGTCAAGAAAGTGAAGGTTGCAGATACTTTTATATTATGTGCAGTGATGCTAACGAATGGGTAGGCTGCCAGTGCAAGAGGAAAATGCACTGTTCGTCCTTTACAATGAATGATATTCACGAACTAAAGGGTCGTTATGACGATAAGGACGTTAGGACGGCAATAGGGCCGACGATTCCTGTTTTATCTTAAAAATGGTTTTCCGTATTGACAACTTTTGTTCAGCGTGCACCAAGGCTTAAGTTATGGTCCTTTCAGCAAGCCATGGTGACACTGGTGAAGCTCAGACTCTGCTTAGGAAATGGAGACTTGTATCGGTGTGAAGCTCACGAAAGCACTCTGTCCCGCATCTTTACCGAAGTTCTTTAGATGTTATATATCACACATAGCATGCAATCCATAATTATGAGAAGCTCAAAAACTGATAATCAAAGCAAGAAAGTAGCGCAGAGATTAAAAATTGAATTATCTGCGAAAATTACAACCATAAGGTATAGACATCAATTTCCCAAGAATAGAACCGACCAGCCTCCTGGCATAACTAACTTCCTTTTGTCCAATTCCCACAGAATGTCACATTCCCACAGAAACACAAATTTTGTGTTTGTTTGTGCGTAAAAAAAAGAATTCCTGAGGGGAGGTATGTTGCAACTGCAACTAGTAGAAATATAGCCAATTCAATTCATTTTTTCAATTCATTTATTTAATACTATAAAATCTAACTCTAATGCAACCATATACAACATAAGTGACGTTAAATATAAATATTAAGAATTTTTTATCGCCATCAAATGGAGGAAGAGATCTAGCAACTCTTCCCAGTTAAGTGTGAAAGAGTTTGTAGTGACAAAGATGGCGAATGAAAATATTAAATGGAAATTCAGCACATGGCAGGAACAAAAATTATTTGCAGCAGTTTTCTGGTTTTTTTTTGTTTTATTATGGAAGGCTATCGTGATATGAAAGGGCGGGAGCATTAAACTTCTTTTGGTATAAAAATAGTATATTCTCCATTAAAAAAATTACAACATTAAGTTTTTAAAAAATCTTGTCTTCCTCGAAAATGCAATGTTCCTCTCCAAGAATCAGTCAGAAACAGATATTATTTATTTTGCTCTGTCTAAAGCAGTGGTTCTCAACCTTTTTTTTCCCATAGACCCCTTTTCCCTTCTTTTTATCTTGTGGGACCCCATCATACTTAATCCCCTTTTCTTTTGCCCCTTGCGTGTTTTCAACTACCCTTTTCGAGCGCTACTGATTAATACCCTCCAGGCAAGGGCTATGGGGGGGGGGTAAAGGGCATTGCCCCCCAAGCTGATTTATTGCCCCAAATTTCCCCCCGTACAATTTCTTGACATCCCAACAATGTAATGATTTACCCTTGCTTTATTCATCCTTGCTTTATATTTCTAATTTGTTTGTCATTTCGGGTCAGATGAGTAATTTCCTGTTTGCAAATAAGACGTAAGGAGAAGAAAAAAATTGAATAACGTCGTTGACCAAATTTGGGAATGATTTCCTTTGCCCACCTCCCACACACACCCCCACCAATGGAGCTGGCTCCGTGCTCGATACCCCCTCCCCATGATAACTCTTCCCACGTGATATCTGATGGGCGTGACTGGCTTTGCCTTTACCTGTGCGTTATTGTAATGTATGTAAGTCCATCCTAAAGATTGTCTTAAAACACGTAAAAGTACTAAGGGACATAACTGGGTATAAAAGGGCTAGGTTAAGCGTGAAGGACGGGGAGACAATTTTACTGAACTCTCCCCTCTACGATTCGTACACCCGATGGCTGAACAAGAGTCAGGCATGGTTTCAAAGTATAATTGTAAATAGCTACGTAAACTGCGAGCTGCTATAATAGCGACAATACTTTCATGCATTGGCAAAGAAACGTTATGTCGATACCAATTTCCCGCGCTTTTTGCCTGACTGAGAACGCCATTTTGAATATCTTGGATCGTCACGCATAATTTCGTCAGTGACTTCTCTGGGAAACTAATTAACAGGTGGAGTCAGAGTACACTCGTTTGATAAACAGTAATGTTTTATCTCCAGTTTCTTACAGTGAATGGGCTTCACCAACAGTTCACGTAAAGAAGTCAGAAGGGCGGATTCGAGTTTGTGGAGACTACAAACGTCTCAATGATTGCATTGAGGATGACGGGTATAAGTTGCCCAACATTCAGGACATGTTGGCCAAACTTGTCATGGATGGTAGCCAACCCAAGGTTTTTTCGGCACTTGACTTGGCTGGTGCTTTCAACCAGCTAATGCTTGATAATGAATCTTCCAAGCTTTTAACTCTTAATACCCATAAAGGTTTGTTAGCTGCCAAGAGGCTCAGTTTTGGGGTAAAGACTGCACCCTCGATTTTCCAAGCAGCAATGGATAAGATTTTGTGTGGCTTACCAAATGTGTTTTGTTACATTGATGATGTTCTGGTAGCCACAAATTCTGTTCAGGAGCATTTAACTACATTGTCTCTTGTTTTTGATCGTTTTCGAAAGCACAACGTTCAGTTGAATGGCAGCAAGTGCAAATTTTTGCAGAAGGAGTTGCAGTACCTAGGACACCTGCTGTGTGCTGAAGGGGTCAAACCCCTGCAGTCGAAGGTAGAAGCCATAGAGCAGGCTCCAGCTCCAACTTCAGTCTCAGAGCTTAAGTCCTTCCTGGGGATGGTGAACTTCTATGGTAAGTTCATTCCTAATTTGTCTAGTAATCTTCACCCCTTGTATCAGTTACTTAAGCATGACACTCCTTGGAAGTGGTCAAAAGCTTGTGAAGATGCTTTTAGGTTAGCTAAGAAGTCTCTTAGTACCAAATGTAGGTATGGCTGATCCTCACTCCCTATTTTGGTATACATAAGAAAACGTTGTTCGTGTTGAAAGCAGTTTAAAAGGGTAAATGTTGATGCATTTCCTATTTCACTTGCTCACCAAATGTGTTAGGATATTCGATTGCCTAATTAAAGAAGCGCTGAACATTCACCAACGCAAGCAATTCCTCAACATATAAACAAACTCAATACGCGAGAAGTATTTATGTTATTCGTATATTCCTTACGTACTGTAGCACAAATAGATCTCGCATTTTGGAGAGTAATTTTCCTTGAGAGTGGGGGTCAAGATGACTCTGAAACATTGGAAAGAAATTGTGACGTTATAATTTGCTTGTTTATATTCCTGTGTAGTTTTACCAAATATATTTATGGCTGATCCTCGCTCAATATTTTAGTATACATAAGAAAATGTTGTTCGTATTGGAAGCTGTTTTCAAAAGGCAAAAGTTGATGCTCCTCCTATTTCACTTGCTCACCAAATGTGTTAGCAAATTCCATTGCCTAATTGAAGCAATGCTGCACATTCTCCAACGTAAGTGCGTCTTCAACATATCAAAAGACTCAATACGCGCAAAATGTATTAATGTTATTCTTATATTCTTTACGTACTGTGGTACAAATAGATCACACATATGGTAAAGTAATTTTCCTTGAGAATGGCGTCAAGATGACTCGGAAATGTCGGAAAGAAATTGTTACGTTATTATTTGCTTGTTTATATTCCTGTGTAGTTCTACCAAATGTAGGTATGGCTGATCCTCACTCCCTATTTTGGTATACATAAGAAAACATTGACATGCGAATAGTATAGAGATTGTTTAGGGGTCATAATGTATTAGTAGCAGTATTGTTAACCTTAACCTATTAGGGTTGTTTGAATAGTAGACTATTATAGGTTAACTATTAGTGTTGGTGAATAGCATATAAATATTAGTAAGTAAATTCTATTTGAAAAATTTCAGCATTCTGTCGAAGTCCAAACCATGTTGATAAATAAACTCTAATTACGTTGAGATTTAGTTGCTACTTTAGGCACTTCCAGGTAAGCTAGGACAGCTAAATTTGGCAGGCGTATCAGGGAGCGGACCAGATTAAATTGGAAATAGTCATTTTCCAGATCTGACCATCTGGAGGGGGTAGGGGCTGGTTAATTCGGAAAAATAATATTTTTTCGGGGGCCGGTAATATTTCAGAAAAATTTCGGTTAATAGAAAAATGAAATATTTTTAACTGACGAACGGGTGACGGGATCTTAACGAAATTTGATGTTTGGAAAAATGTTGCGTCTCAGAGCTCTTATTTCAAATCCCAACTGAATCCGGTGATATTGGGGGAATTGAGGGGGGAACCTAAAATCTTGGAAAACGCTTAGAGTCGAGAGATCAGGATGAAACCTGATGGGAAAAGTAAGCAAAAGTCATAGATACGCAATTGACATAACTAGAACGGATCCGCTCTCTTTGGGGGAGTTGGGGGGTTAATTCTGAAAAATAGAAAAAATGAGGTATTTTTAACTTAGGAAAGAGTCATCAGACCCCGATGAAATTTGATGTTTGGAAGGATATCGTGTCTCATAGCTCTTATTTTAAATTCCGACCGGATAGTCTATTTAACTTGCTTTGGAGGGCATTTATTTTCTTGTCTTGCATCACAACCTGCAGGGAAGCCTTTTTGTGCTCAGAGGAATATTTTCCGATGTCAAACCTAGATCGATTTTTCTTAGGAGCCATTTTTTTAAAGCAGTTACTTTTTGTGCTTAATGGTGATTTTTACATTGAAATGCTTATAGCAAAACAAGCAAGCAAGAGATCAATTAGAGCAGCAGATACCATACCTATTAAAAACCTTATACGAGGCACACATTGTTAATATTGACTTTTTAACACTATAGGAAAAAGTTATAGGTTTATCTTCTGAGCAGTTCACGGAAGCATATGATCCACAGCTCCACTGTTTATGAAGGGATGACTCAATGACAGGCTTATTAAAGCTGCCTGCCAAAAGTATGAGATGTCTTTTAAATGCACCTTCATGGTGAAAAGCGATTTCGTACTCGATTGTTTTACCTTTTTTATCTTTTTTCGTTCTGGTGGTTCTCCCAAAGTTACTTCTATGGTTGACTATGGCTTTGTACCAGTGTGTAAAGAGCTCTAAATGTACTTTAGTGCTGTATTTCACCTGCCAAGGCAACCTACACCGTTCTCTTATCGTTAAACGTCGATTTATTGCTGTCAATATTTCGATTATCTGCCACTCAAGGAGTTTCTTTACACTCAAGGTTGACTTATATAATTTCTTGTATGAGTCGGACACTTCCATTCACGTGGTTCCGTAACACATATGTAGAGATACTGTAGGTGTAGAAATGTAGGTTAGTGTAGCATTATTTGAATATGTCTATACATATATTAGGTTGAATGCGTACATTCCATGGTGCACAATGTGTTCAAAATAACCTAACAAGGCGTTTTTAGTGACAATTGCATGCTTGGGATGCGTACATTCCTTCGTGCACAATGTGTTCAAAATAACCTAACAAGGTGTTTTTAGTGACAATTGCATGCTTGGAATGCATACATTTCACGGTGCACAATGTGTTCAAAGTAATCTAAGAAGGTGTTTTTAGTGAAAATTGCATGCTTGGAATACGTACATTCCATGGTGCAAAATATGTTCAAAATAAGCTAACGAGGCCTTTTTAGTGAGAATTGCATGTTGGGAATGCGTAAATTACATGGTGCACAATGTGTTCAAAATAACCTAACAAGGCGTTTAAAGTGACAATTGCTTGCTTGGAATGCGTACATTCCATGGTGCACAATGTGTTAAAAATAACCTGAGAAGGCGTTTTTAGTGACAATTGCATGCTTGTAATGCGTACATTCCATGGTAAAAAATGTGTTCAAAATAACCTAACAAGGCGTTTTCAGTGACAATTGCATGCTTGGAATGCGTACATTCCATGGTGCACAATGTGTTCAAAATAACCTAACGAGGTGTTTTTAGTGACAATTGCATGCTTGGAGGGCATAGATCCCATGGTGCACAATGTGTTCAATATAAGCTAACAACGCGTTTTCAGTGACAATTGCATGCTTGGAATGCCTACATTCCATGGCGCAAAATGTGTTCAAAATAACCTAACAAGGCAATTTTAGTGACAATTGCATGCTTGGAATGCGTACATTCCATGGTGCACAATGTGTTCAAAATAACCTAACAAGGCGTATAATAAATGTACAAACAATGCCAAGAAACAATGTGATGCAATAAATGTAAGGAAAATACCAAGAAACAATGTGGCACAATAAATGTGCAGACAATCCCATCAAACAAAATGGAATAATAAATGTACAAACAATGCCAAGAAACAATGTGATGCAATAAATGTAAGGAAAATACCAAGAAACAATGTGGCACAATAAATGTGCAGACAATCCCATCAAACAAAATGGAATAATAAATGTACAAACAATGCCAAGAAACAATGTGATGCAATAAATGTAAGGAAAATACCAAGAAACAATGTGGCACAATGAATGTGCAGACAATCCCATCAAACAAAATGGAATAATAAAAGTACAAACAATGCCAAGAAACAATGTGATACAATAAATGTAAGGAAAATGCCAAGAAACAATGTGATACAATAAATTTATAGACAATACCATTACACAAAGTATAATAATAAATAGTCAATCAATACCATCAAACAATGTGGTACAACAATTGTACAAACAATGCCATGAAACTATGTAGTACAATAATTGTATAAGCCTTTATAAAATAACGTCAGAAAGAACATGTAAAATTGACAAGCACGAGCTCCGATTACTGTTTGTTTTATTACAAAACGCATCATTGCAAGAAAGAAGCAAAGCCAATTAAGGACACGTTTGGAGTATATTGCTTGCTGTGATAAGCTTTATAAAAAACACACAAGAAAAAAAAACATTTAAAACCGGACATGAAGAAGCTCCGATTACTGTTTGATTTGCTACAAAACGCCTCATTGCAAGATAGACGCAAAGCCAACTAAGGTAGATGGTTCAACTCTGGCTGTGCTATTTAAGCAGATTCCTTAGGGGTGCTTAGCCGTAGGACACTACTCGAAGGAGATCAGACCAGGGTCCACCAGGGTCCTACAGACATCATCTGCTATGAGAGGATGGCCAGATTACTACTTTGGCGTCTATAGTGCTGCCCTCTTGCGTCCCTCTGTGCATTGCTGCTTACCGCCATCTTTGCCGAATTGGGACCAATATATTGCCCAAGCGCCGTAGATGCCAGATTCAGTCTTCTGGCACATTGTGAGGATGAACTTTCCTCCGTTTCATCAGTGGAATGCACTACTGGTATACCCATACATAGTTCAAACGGTGGGTCGACATCATTGTCCGGGGTATGGCTGCCGCAGTGCCCATGCGGCTTCGAGGAGCCATATGTACGAGTAAGGGGTAACGTGGTGGTCCAAATCTGCATCCAGTACCCTTTTGACAAGGGTTGAACACCTTCATCATCTAGGTACTGCCACTACGCATCACCCCCTACACCCCAAAGGTCTTAAAGGTCAATCTCGATAGTCCCAATTCTTCAGGGAATGTGTATGGTACTATTGGCACACTTTTGCTTCTGATGACATCAGATACTACCGTAGTTTGTAATCGTCTGACAAGGACTATGCTTCCATAATTTGTCATATCCTTCCCTTTTACTGAGCACACAATACCAATAGCGTGAAAGGTATTCTTCCCATCCAAGGTCCTAACATTATGGTCAACATTATCATATATACCAAATATATGGTCAAGTTCAAGACTCTAAGACCAAATAATAATGGTGCGATCACAGATCATCATCACCTGTCTACTTCTGCGGTGCTTTTAGGCTAGTGATAATGCAACTACTTTCTTTACTAAACACTTTCTTTCACTTACCCCAGCTTTTGTTTCAACTAACTTCAATGATAAGTTACTATTTGATCCCTCAGCTTTAATACCTTTAATTCCCTCTTCACCATCTTGGTTATATACACCTCACATTATAAGGAGAAGTGCAGAAGCTTCAACAAAGGACTGCCTTTCTTCTTCTCTCAGTACATAGTTTACCTCTACTTTTTTCTCCCGGTGATTAATCAGGTCTGCTGTAGCAGCTGCCAAGGTTTTGTCCTTCTCTCTGACTTGTGTAGCAGTTGTTTGTCAGAATTCAGTGGCTGAAACTCGATGCTGGAAGCCAGTGCGTTGGAAAGGTGAATTGATTGCTTCGCTAATCATCTCACATGTCATACCATTCCGAGTAACAAAAACCTTGTCACTGTTACTGCAATTTGATTCAACAATTGGTCGAAATTTGTTTACATTGGAGCTGGAGCCATTCAAATAATCTTGTGGCTATAATCAGATTTCCAGAGCCATGGGTGCCCTTAGTTTTATGATCTGTGACTTTCATTTTATATCTTCTTTGATCACTCACAAAACGTGCTCCTTTATATTACCCTATAGTAAAATTTGCCAACACACCAGACCTGTGAGCAGTTTCAATAAGATTTTGTGCAAGAATGAAGTTTCTACAAGTAGTGTAAATTTTTTGAGTAACTTCATATCCTTGCCCATTTACATAATCTTCTAGAGAAGAAAAGATTCCGCGAGTTACAGGATGGTGTCCAAAACAAGCCGGGGAGACAAGCAGATGCCAAGAAGAGAAAGGGAGAAGGAGAGGTGATAAACGGAAGTAAGTTTGTTTCACGGAAGAAAAACCACTTCAGAGAAATCAAAATAGCTTTCTTACTAAACATCATAATAAATAATTTTCATCCTAGTTAAAAAGGGGAATTATTCATTGCCAAACAAGTGTATGAATTAGTGAGATGCTGTCGTATAACTTTGGATATCTTACATTATTATTCGGCTGATCATTTATTTCTGGGAAAATAATCCTACCCTTTCTTAACTCGTTCTTATTAGTTTAAAGTTATCTTAATTATGTTTATATATTAAAGAGAACAAGGAAAGAAATGGGTATCTTGGTTTTCTTTGAAATAAATGATCAGGAGTACGAAAACTATTTTTGTTTACATGAGTTTTAGGTGACCAGTTGTTTAAGAACACTGTCTTGGAAAGACAATTGTAGAAACGTTTTAATGAGCAGGAACATGTCTAATTGATGGAATTGTCATCAAAGTTTTGAATTTGGCTGAGATTGTGTAGTAGGAAATGAAACAATGAAAGGTTTGTAGTATATTGAGTGATCGTAGAGAGGAAGTTAAGGAAAGTAGGAGAAAGAGAGAAAATAGAAACATCTTTGAACGTGGTACTGGAAAGGGTGTAACAATGACAATGGAATGTTTGCACTTCCACGATAAATATTGGAATAATCTGACATTTTATACCAAATAAATGTCACAAGAAATACTTACCAGTTGCCTAGCAATCACGGATGAAAACAAAATATTTTTAGTTGCAGCTCAAAGTCCTTTTGATTCGGATATAACAACAGAAACAAAGTCCACTGTTTTTTAAACCATATGCAACCCTGGCACAAGGTGCTACCTTTTGTTACTGGGAGAGGTGCTGATTAAGGCAGAGTTTTCTACATACATACTTAACCCATATTATCCCAAGCATGTATAAAATGGATAAAAATTGATAAATCTCTCAGAATTTACTTACTATGGTGTATCAAATTTACATGGAAAATTTCATCACCATAGCTTCTGCCTAAGTTTGATTTTTTAACAGGTCTACAATTGTAGAGATTGGGATGTTGCGGGGTCAAAACCGCTAAAGTCAACAAAGGCGTTTGTTCAATTATTTGATTATCTTAGCAGGAGATTATGGATTTAAAACGGGAAAAATAAGAAGAAAACATGTAACATGTCATTGATCATTGTTCATTTCTTGTGAAAGGCCCTGTTACAGATTTGAACATGTAGACTTTTCTTGCAAATAGCTGATATTTTTCGACGCCTGCTCTTTCAAACTACGTAATTTTTCTCACTGGACCAGGAAACAATTCATGAGGAACGGTCCATGATGGCCCAGGTCTTGAGGCAGATATTGCAGCAAACAGATCGCAACTTACATCGGACGACCTTTCCAAATAGTCCTTTTCACTCAAGCGCATATTATAGCCCCCCAAAAATGCAATCCCACAAATTGTTAATCTCCTCTTTGTACATTGAACCCTTCTTTACTTTTGTCACGTTACGCGTACAAAGTAGTTTGACTCAGAAATAAGTCTATTATACCATCAACACTATCGTACAATCATCCCACTGACGCAATTACTATTTCTGATTGCACATGTAAATGAATATGTGAGTGAATGAGTGAGTGTGTGAGTGAGTGAGTGAGTGAGTGAGTGAGTGAGTGAGTGAGTGAGTGAGTGAGTGAGTGAGTGGGTGAGTGACTACGTGAGGGAGAGAGTGGATGAGTGAGCAAGTGAGTGAGTGAGTAGGTGAAAGTAAGTGAGTGAGTGGGTTAATGAGTGGGTGAATGAGTGAGTCCAAGTGAGTGAGTAAGTGCAAGTGGGTGAATGAGTGAATGAGTGAGTGAGCAAGTGAGTGAGTGGGTACATAGGAGTGTGTGAGTGAATGACTGCATGAGTGAATGAGTGAATGAGTGAGTGTGTGCCCAGTGAGTGAGTGTGAGAGTGTATCACTGAGGCAAGTGAGTTAGTGATTGATTGATTGATTGATTGATTGATTAATTGATTGAGTGAGTGAGTGAGTGAGTGAGTGGATGAGTGAGTGAATAAGTGATGGAGAGCGTGGACGAGTGAGCAAGTGAGTGAGTGAGTAGGTGCAAGTGAGTGAGTAGATGCAAGTGGGTGAGTGAGTGGGTGAATATGTGAATGAATGAGTGAGTGAATGAGTGAGTGAGTACGTACAAGTGAGTGAGTGAATGATTGCATGAGTGAATGAGTGAATGAGTGAGTGCCTAGTAAGTGAGTGTGAGAGTGCATGAGTGAATGAATGAGTGATTGAATGAGTGAGGGAGAGAGTGAGCAAGTGAGTGGGTGAGTAGGTGCAAGTGGGTGAGTGAGTGAGTGAGTGAGTGAGTGAGTGAGTGAGTGAGTGAGTGAGTGAGTGAGTGAGTGAGTGAGTGAGAATCCGGGTATCGATCCCGGTACTTCTCGCATGAAAAGCGAGCGCTCTACCACTTGAGCTAATTCCCCTTATAATATTAGTCGATTTCAGTTGCTCTAGTTATCTTAACAGCTTAAAAACTGAAAAAGAGGATGAAACCAATAATCATAAAAGGCTTCTTGTACTGACGTTAAAAAGACAACTCTCAAGATGTGCTAAAATGAAGTATATTGCTGTAAGTTGACAGTGCTAAAATTCAAAGAACGTTTGGCAAGCATTATATAAAAACGAGATTTTACTTCATTTTCATTAATAAAGAAGAAGTGATTATGAATATTCGAAAGCAAAAGAAAAAGTGATTGGAGAATCCGGGCATCGATCCCGGTACTTCTCGCAGGCTAAGCGAGCGCTCTACCATTTGAGCTATTTCCCCTTATAATACTAATTGATTTCAGTTTCTCTAGATATCTTAACAGCTTAAAAACTGAATAGGAGCATGAAACAAATAATCATAAGAGGCATCTTGTACTGACGTTAAAAAGACAAATCTCAAGGTGTGCTACAATGAAGTATATTGCTGTAAGTTGACAGTGCTAAAATTCAAAGAACGTTTGGCATGCATTATATAAAAACGAGATTTTACTTCATTTTCACTAATAAAGAAGAAGTGATTATGAATATTCGAAAGCAAAAGAAAAACTAATTGGAGAATCCGGGCATCGATCCCGGTACTTCTCGCATGCAAACCGAGCGCTCTACCATTTGAGCTAATTCCCCTTGTAATACTAATTGATTTCAGTTTCTCTAGATATCTTGACAGCTTAAAAACTGAATACTACTACTATTACTACTACTACTACTACTACTACTACTACTACTACTACTACTACTACTACTACTACTACTACTAGTATTATTATGATTACTAATACTAATACTACTGCTAGAACTACTCAAATTACTACTCTAATTACAACTGCTATTACTACTGCTTTACAACTCCTATTACTACTCCAATTACTACTCCAATTACTCCTTCTCCTATTACTACTCCAATTACTACTCCAATTACTCCTTCTCCTATTACTACTCCTATTACTACTCCAATTACTCCTTCTCCTATTACTACTCCAATTACTCCTTCTCCTATTACTACTCCAATTACTCCTTCTCCTATTACTACTCCTATTACTACTCCAATTACTCCTTCTCCTATTACTACTCCTATTACTACTCCAATTACTCTTCCTCTTATTACGTCAATAGTAACGTAAAAACGGACAAAAGGGTTTCAGATTACATACCTCATATCGAGTTAGTAGTGCATTCAGAACGTCAGATGTAATTCACTAATCACACAGCCACCTTTAGCCGTGTTCACACCAACACTGGTAGTCGAAACGGTTATACGGTTTTGAAACCGACTTCATTACAATCGTGTGAAGATCAGTTCACACTAGATACATCGTAATATCGGTTAATAATGGCGGATGGTAGCTGAGATAGAAAATTGCTCTTCGTTGTAGTAGTCATAGAGTAGGGAAAGGGTTCATCAAACCTACACCATATTTTTAGTTTTTATTCATACGGCTACAATTAACTCCAAGGAATATTCACAGGAACTTCAGGACAACTCATGTTCGTTGAATTGTTGCATTCTCAGTGTGTGGCATATACCCTATTCAACTTTTCACCTTACGTTCACATCGGAAGCAATATCACACTAAGTGGTATGACAGAAGCATCATCTAACCAAGCCTGAAATCTGATAATAGAATAGGAATATTTGACTATAAAATAACTACCTTCTATTCGGCGTTAACACTTCGCTACATGTCTGCTGCAGATGATCATAGCATTTGAGAAGAGTAGTAGATTAACATCGTATGTCATTCTTCAAAAGCGAAACTGTCATGCCTCACGGAAATCTTGACCAAAGATTCTTGCTGATTAAACAGCTAACATCAATATTCCTACGATATATGAACGACTACACATCACGGTGCTTTAAGGCATTGAATAAATAAATAAATAATAAATAAATAAATATGCGGCGCTTGTATCGAATTAAACACAAGGAGAACAAAGAGATCAGCTAAATCGGGAGAAAAAAGTATCTCTGCTGGTTCGTGAAGAGAAGACCCCCAAAACGCCTGGTTAACCTTCTGACTTGAAGATTTTGGAGGGAATCTTGAAATTGTGAAGGAATTGATTAATGAAGGAGGAATCATTAAATCTCGGACTCATTAGGGAATCATCACTGAGCAGCTCATGTAAATTACTGAACACAATACTGACTTTGTATGCAATTATACTCTGTATCCATCGATAATTTAGAGGTGTAGAATTATTTGATATACTGGAAAAACTAGACCTAGATGGAAAGATCTGCAAGTGATAAGAAACCTCTATTGGGAGCAATCTGCATGCATCAGAATTGGAAACGATTTCAGCCAATAAGTGGAGTGTTACCACAATAGCTTGCAATTTAACAGCGCTGACGAGATTCGAACCCGGGACCTCATGATTACTAAACCAATGCCTTAACCATTGAGCCATCGAGTCTCAAAAGCTAAGGTGAAGATTTTAGTGTCAATCTTTCACGAATTCTCCTCCAGTCAGTGGGTACGGGGAAATTGCTTAATTAATATTTATTGTGTTTCGGCTTTGAGCCTTCATCAGTGCCAGACATATACATATTCTCAGCAGACACATTTCAATTATATATAATTCTCAAATAGTGGAGTGTTACCACAATAGCTTGCAATTTAACAGCGCTGACGAGATTCGAACCCGGGACCTCATTATTACTAAACCAACGCCTTAACCATTGAGCCATCGAGTCTCTAAAGCTAAGGTGAAGATTTTAGTGTCAATCTTTCACGAATTCTCTTCCAGTCATTGGGTACGGGGAAATTGCTTAATTAATGTTTATTGTGTTTCGGCTTTGAGCCTTCATCAGTGCCAGACATATACATATTCTCAGCAGGCACATTTCAATTATATATAATTCTCAAATAGTGGAGTGTTACCACAATAGCTTGCAATTTAACAGCGCTGACGAGATTCGAACCCGGGACCTCATGATTACTAAACCAATGCCTTAACCATTGAGCCATCGAGTCTCAAAAGCTAAGGTGAAGATTTTAGTGTCAATCTTTCACGAATTCTCCTCCAGTCAGTGGGTACGGGGAAATTGCTTAATTAATATTTATTGTGTTTCGGCTTTGAGCCTTCATCAGTGCCAGACATATACATATTCTCAGCAGACACTTTGAATCGCAAAGAAAAATCATACAATTTACTCGACTTGGTAGATAGGGTAAGGATTGTCAAGTAGCGTCTTGTTTAAGGTTTTGGATGTTTTGCGTTGTTTTGTCGTGCCGCTGTCGAGCAAGTGTCATTCTATCAGTAGTTGATGGCGGTTATTGCTTCAAGCAGACTACCATAACAACAGCTGTGGCCTTCCCATTACGTTCTTTACCCACTTCTTGGCGTATTTATTAAAGATACAAAGGCAGGCGTCGTTGACTCAAACAGAGACCTTTAACAGAAACTCGAATACAAACATTCACTACCAAGGCGTCCGTCTTGTTGCGGCTTGTTACAGATTGAATTGATTATGCATAAACCTCCAGATGTTACTGTCTGTTCTAGGCAGAAATGTATTCCATGCTTATAGCATATTATCCAGCCAAAGTAAAGCCTTTGTCGGCGGGAAGCTACTTAGGTTGTGAGCGAAGAATAATTCCACTTCTTACGGCCATGTTCTTTAACAGAATTAGAGCCACTCTCCTTAAATGTGGCAGTGGGTTGGGCCAGCTCGTTTCAGCTGTTTGAATGTATGGGAAGTCCGCAAAGATGCCGCTGCTTGCGTTTGACATGAAATGTATCGATCCATTGTTTGTTTGGAAGTTGATTTTTCAAATGGGAAAGTATTCACTGGAACGTAAATGTCTTCCTTAGTATAAGGCTAACCGCTAGTGCCTCATACTAAGGTTTTGGCTGGTATTCACCTGTCAGTTTTGACATACAGACACTGGGCTATTGGATTAGCGGAACGAATTGCTCGTTTGAGTTGTAGCGTGAGTGAGTGAGTGAGTGAGTGAGTGAGTGAGTGAGTGAGTGAGTGAGTGAGTGAGTGAGTGAGTGAGTGAATAAACGAGTTAAACAATGTGTTTATGATTGATCAACTATAAATAAATAAATGATTGGTCAACTTTATGATTGATTGACTCCTTGAATAATTGTGAGTAATTTGTGTTTTGAATACGTTAAGTATGCAAGTGAGTAAATGGATACGTGATCGAAGCAAAAACTGTCCTCTTGTCACAATGTTCTATTAATTGCTTATTTTACAGTCTGGTAAGAAAGGTATAAAAGCAAATAGTATATATAATCAAGATAATGGCACAAGAGACATCAGTACTTACGTCCTTCATCATTTCTCGGCGCAGTTGTCGCACAGCTTCCTTGTGTTCATCGCCACTTTTCTTGCTTATCTCAGCGGCAATTTCGGCTTCTTCTGCTTCGAATTCCGCTTCTAATGCTTGGCGCTCAGTGCTGTGTTTCTTCTCTAACTCAATCAAGTTTTGTCCGTCGCGAATCGCCTATGAGAGAGAACGGTAACAAACAAAAGAACTGAAGAACAAGGAAGTGATAAACCTGATATGAAGAAAGCCAATAATGATACTAGTACAACGCAAAGCAGTCGGGGAATTCTAGAGACTAGCATCGTCATTCTCTAAAACAATGAAACAAACGTAATTGTTATTCAATGCTATGGCAAGATAATTGGTGGCCCAAGAAATGATTCCTGATTTCTCTCAAAGCAGCACCATACTTTTCACAGTTAGTTAGCAAATGTTGGTAAGCAGAACATTCCAAAGTTAAGGAGTGGTGCTATTCTAAACGCATTGTGCAATATGGAATGTACGCAGTCCAACTATGCAAGTGTCTTTAAAAACCGCTTTTGGTGCTATTCCAAACGCAATTTGCACCATGAAATGTAGGCATTCCAAGTATGCAAGTGTCTCTAAAAAGAGCTTTTGGTGCTATTTTAAACGCATTGTGCACCATGGAATTTACGCATTCCAACTATGCAAATGTCTTTAAAAACCGCTTTTGGTGCTATTCCAAACGCGATTTGCACCATGGAATGTAGGCATTCCAAGTATGCAAGTATCTTTAAATACCGCTTTTGGTGCTATTCCAAACGGAATTTGCACCATGGAATGTACGCATTCCAAGTATGCAAGTGTCTCTAAAAAGAGCTTTTCGTGCTATTCTAAACGCATTGTGCACCATTGAATATACGCATTCCAAGAATGCAAGTGTCACTAAAAACAGCTTTTAGTGCTATTCTAAACGCATTGTGCACCATGGATTGTACGCATTCCAAGTATGCAATTGTCACTAAAAAGAGCTTTTGGTGCTATTCTAAACGCATTGTGCTCCATTGAATGTACGCATTCCAAGTATGAAAGTGTCTATAAAAGCAGCTTTTGGTGCTATTCCCAACGCATTGTGCTCCATGGAATATACGCATTCCAAGTATGCAAGTGTCACTAAAAACAGATTTTGGTGCTCTTCTTAAGGCATTGTGCACCATGGAATGTACGCATTCCAAGGATACAAGGGTCACTAAAAACAGCTTTTGGTGCTATTCTAAACGCATTGTGCACCATGGAATGTACGCATTCCAAGTATGCTAATTGTTATTTTACGTTTCAAAGCAGCCTTGGCAAGTTACAAATATAAGATTAGTTGCAAGGCAAGGTAGGTACATATTTTTTTTTTGCAAATAAGCGATGCATATTGTCACAAGGAGATCACTCAGTAAAGACAGCAATCAAAATACCATACCTTGCTTTTGACACAATTTTTGAATGCCCCTTATGGAGGACACAAAAGTGACCCTAGCGGTCCTTTTAAATGGAATTAAAATAGACATTAAACGTATGGTTTCAGAAGAACGTTCATCTGAAGAAAAGAACGTCTCTAGAAATTCTATTTTAATCTTGGGAATTGTGGAGAGAGTGTAATGAAAGTTATGAAAGAGTATATTTGTTTCTTAGTTTAGCTACATGGTATTTTATAAAGTTAAGCGTGAACCGTCAAGCACACCGGTAGTACAGGAAAAGTATTTGCAACTATTGACAAAACTTATAGTTGGAATAGATGACATAAATGAAGGTTGGACGGAGGGTGTAAGACAAGACAAGGTGTAACACAACGACATATATTGTCATCCTGTCTGTTTGGTTTATACAAAAAAGCAGAGTCTTCCCCAAAGTATTAATTTTGCTAAAATCTTTTTTAAAGAGATAAGAAACATGCCGTCTGTTAAATTGAAAGAGTCTATTCTGACAATTGAACGTATTAAAATGTTCTGATGGATTATGGCTTCTTGTTAACTCATATCATCAGTTTGTACCATTTAGCTATTTAAAACTTAAATCTGCCCATTAAGTTTTAGTTGCAACCACGTTTTGCTGGTTCCTCATTATCTACCGTGTGAAGGCATGACTACAAAATGTCTTGGAATTTAACTGTTTAGGTTGTATTGAAAATAGCTGGTGCATAGTGTACAAAGACGCTTGTAGTCTAGTAGTCTTCGTCGAACTGTGACCGATGGTAAAACTTGGTTTTCGTGACATTGAAAGGGATATACAGTCGAACAAAACATTGTATGCGACTATCGACGGAACCTTTGCAACAGCTGCACCCGTCGTGAGAGGTGGAAAGTTTGAGCGAGTCACTGCCTTTCCTTCTTCTTCTCTTCCCCTTTTAATTTTTCTCTCCTGTCTTTCTTTCCGCATAATGTGGCAAAGAAACTGTCAGTGCCCCTTTTGGATATGAATTATCAACTTCTTTTTGTAATCTGCTTTTAGCATAAAACCTTTCTTGTAGTGATCCTGGTCCTATTCACTCCCATGGTACGTTTCCCAAATCACATTTCTGCTGCCTTTATTCTTTGGGTCATTGTTGGTGATAGCTTCCAGCATTCCAAACCTTATGTTAACAAAGGAAGACCATGACACTTCACAATCCACAGCATTGCTCGATTTTATTTTCTTAATGGCATTTCTAACTTCTGACTGACAAATATCTGGCCCAAGTGCCTTTTTCTAATGTTATCCTTCTCACTGTGTTAACCATTAAAAATGCTCTTTCCATGTTCTTTGCTTCCTCTTCTTTTTTACCGTAATTGCCAGAATTTCCTCGATCATCCGTTCCTTTCCTCTCTGTTTTCTCTTTAGTGGAATGACTTCTGTGCTATTTTCCATTAAAGCCTCCCTCAACATTTTCCACTTTGTTTTAGTCTCTACAGCTTCATAAGTTCTAAAGAAACCTTCATTTATTTTAATTTTCTAAATGTGTTATTCGAACTCTCACATTTCCCGCCTTGCTGTTTCTTCCTTATAGTATAGTCAGCTATGGGCATCGCGGGTGCCATCGAGTGCATGTTTCACATTTGTCTGTGCTCCCACATGAGCTTCAGTAGCTAAGGCCTCAGTTACACGGTACTTGGTAGCTTTCTGTACCAGACTCTTTGTTGATGTACGATTTTTTAAAATGATATCCGCTGATCTGACGCATGCTCAAAGACAAAAGGCCGAATCTTGGAGGCAAGAATGTACATTCTGGCAGAAGCAATCGGTCTTCAAAAAGCCAAATGCATCCCATAATAGAATTCTTTCATGCTGACGTTAATAGCTTGCGTGATGGCAAGTACCACTTGTTAGCCTGTTGACCCAATTTAATTGTAAACAGTTCGGAGATAATTTTAGAATGAAAATGTAATTTACTTATTTACATTGGCACCGTATTCCCTTGTCGGAGAACTGTAACTCAACTTATATTGGGAAACAGTAACTGAGGAAAATTGGCACTGTTATGATAGTTTTCAGTCGAAATGTTAAAAAGGTCACGCAAGCCACTTACAGCTGTTGCCGTACGTTGTACTCGACACCAGTCTTTGAAGATCACGCTCTTTCCTGGAGACCTTACTGACGCTACCGTTAACAACGCTTTTTGCACGTGCTCTTAATTGTGTAATAATTGCGTACTACTAGGGTACAGTAACAAACTTGTTATTTATCAAACTTACATACAATCGAAATTTTTCTATTTCTTTTAATTTTGTGGCAGATAGAAAAGCTGTTACAAGATGAAACAGATGAGGATGATTTGTTTTTTGCGTCATGTACCAAAACGATTAAACACTTAGACAAAAGGCAGAAAGGGTGGCAGAAGATCAAAATATTAGAATTGTTCTATCAGGCAGAAGGATCTGATGGGACAGATAGAAGCAGTTGTGGGTCCATTGATTAATTAGAATCTTTAATGACCAGAGCAAAACCTAATAACAATTCTCTGTCCACCTTTCAGTTCATAAATTCAAATAAGGAAACAATAAATTTAGATTTATTTTACTAGGACTGCAGAGGGTTCTTATAAAAACTTACTGTCTCAATTTTTGACATGAATCAAGGCTATCATCAGAAATAGTTACTGGCTTTGGTCTCTAATAAACAGGAGGGGTTGGAATAAACATGAGAGTGTAATAAATTGGGGGAAGGGAGAGTTGTAGAAATAGTTGTTTAATGAAATAAAGCGGAAAAGATATCAATTTAAGGTACATTTTAGCCTCAAATAAATCCCTAACTATATTTCTTTTTACATCATTACAACTAATTTCCCAAAATTAATAAATCGATGAACCTTGCTGTCGATCTCATAGCTAAGCATAAGGGGCCGACCAGTAGGCAGTTTCTGGATAGTCCGGATGTCTCTCCCAACGCTGACCTCTTGCTTAAACCGCTTGACAAAGCCACGTGCAGTAGACTCGTTTATTGTCTTGTATTTACTTTTGAAAAAAATGGTTCTATGACAGTTACCCCCGGCGACATTTACCCCTGGCGACACTTACCCCCGGCGACACTTACCCCCGCGACATTGAACGTACTATGGCTTCTTCAGGACCAAGTGTGCTGCCGCCTCATTGCTTTGCAACATTGACCAGCAAGTTGAAGTCTGCGTCTTTGATACGTGCCATAGAGTGTTAGAAGTTCACCATAGAGCTCCTTGTTTGTAAAGTGCTTTCTCCACTAATTGTTCAGCTCGTGTCGCAGCAGATAAGGGGGCTAACCAAAGTTTCAACCAGAAAATGAATGAAATATAAAATCTTCGAGTCAAAACATTTTTATTCTATTTTCTTGATTGCGGAGAAAGCAAAATTTAAAGAATTGATACTAAGACTCTTATCTTTGCTGAAATTCTTTTAAAAGTAGTCATTAAATTTGTTTACAAAACCATTGCGTTTTTATCTGTTTGGACTTGTAGGTAAAAAATTCAAAATTTAGGTCCTTAAGGTTAAGTAACTTTGGATACTTTTTCATAAAAGCATATACTGGTTATTTTGAGGCGACGTTTGATTCTCTGCTTACCTGGTAAAAGCACTTATCCCATATGGTAAGAGTCTGTTTTCCTATAGCTTTTGATTGCAGCTAATGCAATGCACTGGTCAACTTTTGCCTTTTCCACCTGTAAAATTATATTATTTTAAAAACTCTGAGACGCCTATATGAGCTCTGCTTTTATGTTAAAACTAAAACAACTGAATACATTAATTTGTTCTGACGGAATCGGATCATCCCTTCCAATCTCGTATTAATGACCAGATATTGGACTCTCTGCAAGCATAGTCAAAAAGTGGTTTTGTCTCAGCATTGTAAAGGTACTCTCGCAGGAAGTAATGAAGATGATTTTGTCCACCATTTTCTCCACCACCATCACCACTATCGACATCACCATCGCAACACAACCACCACAATCATTACCAACACTGCCAGCATCACCACAAGCACCACCGCCATCACCACCACTGGCAATCGGTAAACCCCAGATTGCAGACAACAACAATCGGACATGAGGTCCCAAGATACGCTGCACAGTGATACGAAAAAGAGAAACAAACATCGAATACCTCGTTCCACATCTTTTAAGAACTGCAACACGTACTCTGTTCTCAAGTATAAATAAAACGTCACATTCGTCCCAACAAGTGACAGTTTATACATTGCCACTTAGTTCACAAAAATGTACACTTTTAAACTATATTCAGCCACAAACTAGTCATAGATCTAATGCAGCTTTTGCTGAGAGTAAAGTGAATCGCATTGCAACAATAAAATAGATTTACGAACAAAACTGTCACGTGATTCGGTGCATTTACTGTATACCGTATGCAAACACACGGACGTCTGTTCCTTATGAATCGCAGTAATCTCCGACAACGCTTAAAGAATTGTTACTTTGGGCATATCCCTTACAATTTGGAGAGGGACGGACAACAAAATATTTTCATAAATTGAGAAAACTTATATACTCACGTCTATATTTTGCTGGCAATCTTTTCTATTTCCTTAAAACCTGTAGCCGTTTATTCCGAGTTTTACAGATCGCATGGTTTGTGCGCTTGTCCGCTCTTATTTCTCTCCGAAATTTAACGCTCCTAATCTAGTCTTACAGAGCATAAAACATGGAACAAACCACACGAATTCTCCGCAAAGTTACTCCGGAGATACACTTTGGCACAGTCTGGGTTCTCAAGCAAGTGCTGCCGTATGGCAGAGTCACATTGCTTAGTGGCGTTTTTGGTATTTGAAATTCGAGGTGATTGTTTCCTTTTAGGAGTAGATGCTGGCGAATATACGATGGTACATTCTGCTCTATAATAACAAAACTTTATCGTCAACAAGCTTAAGTACATCATGCGTTACTAGTTCCTCTAAGACTACAAGTAATTTATAACCACTGGTATTCATCTTTGTGTTTCTCGTTCTTTCTACTCTACTTACATTCTAGTAGATCCTTACTTTTATTCTCATTTTATGTTAACTCTCCTAAGTTACGTCGTTTACTTTTCTACATATTTCAGATATGCAGAAGGACTTTGTTCCTCACTACACGCTTACTCTTAAAACATTCTGTATTTCTAAGACCATGACGTGGACAAGCGTCAAACATGGACCAAGACCGCTAAACACACACATGGTTCTCTTCATTAAAGTACAGGACATCCTTTCTCTTGCCTTTTTCATTCTTTCTCAGGTACCTTAACGATCAATGTTTTTGTAGTTGCACTCAGAAAAAATATTTTTTGTATTGCAACTGTTGCTTTCGTCCAATGATCTTTCTATGTAAAGTCGATAATAATAAATGATCAAAAAATCAAAATCTACAATATTATATAAATGGAAGGTAAAGTGAAATTATGTACCGAAGTTTTATTGATATATTTTCTTGAGAAGAAAGGGTTTGAAATTGATAGTTTTGTAGAACTTAAAAAGAAAATCAATTTATGTTACGATCTCGGAGGCAACATATTTTTATCTTATTGATACTATTAGTGTACTTATTGATATTATTAGTACACTTATTGATACTATTAGTGTACCTATTGATACCATTAGTGTACCTATTGATACTATTAGTGCACTTATTGATACTATTAGTGTACCTATTGATAATACTAGTGCACGTATTGATACTATTGGTACACTTGTTGATACCATTAGTGCATTTATTGATACTATTACCACATTTCTTGATACTATTAGTGCACTTACTGATACTATAAGTGCACTTATTGATACCATCAGTGCACTTATTGATACTATTAGTGTCCCTATTGATACTACTAGTGCACATATTGATACTATTAGTATACTTATTGATTCTATTAGTGCACTTATTGATATTATTAGTACACTTATTGATACTATTAGTGTACCTATTATTACCATTAGTGCACTTATTGATACTATTAGTGCACTTATTGATACTATTAGCACACTTACTGATACTATTAGTACATTTACTGATACCATTAGTGCACGCATTGATACTATTAGTGTACCTATTGATACCATTAGTGCACTTATTGATACTATTAGTGGGCTTATTGATACTCTTAGTACACTTATTGATACTATTAGTGTACCTATTGATACCATTAGTGTACCTATTGATACTATTAGTGTACTTATTGATATTATTAGTACACTTATTGATACTATTAGTGTACCTATTGATACCATTAGTGTACCTATTGATACTATTAGTGCACTTATTGATACTATTAGTGTACCTATTGATACCATTAGTGCACTTATTGATACTATTAGTGGGCTTATTGATACTCTTAGAGCTGTATTATATTAGACTCATTGACTGTTAAAATAATCTGTAACTTTACTTGAGATATTATGCATTTCTCCGAAATGCCTCTTTTGCAACAGACCAGAGGAGTTTTTCTATAGACCCGAAAGTTTAAAAAATTGATCTTAATTGTAGCTTTTAGACAAGAGTTTATTCAAGATGTATAAAGGAGAAGAAAAATTATTTCATTTCGATCTCCGGAAAAGCCAGAAAAATTTGAACGGCTCCTCTTAAACAACGTAACAATTCTCTTTCTCTCTTAAAGTAGCCGTCTATCTATTTGTCTTCGCTTTTTGCCTGCCTGTTGTTATTCGGAGAAAACAATAAGTATAAGAAAGTAAAGTCCCGATTATTGCACCAGTGGGATTCTACAAAAAATTCTAGGAGG
Organism: Alatinidae sp. Z8VKAUB7J3; assembly: GCA_010016025.2. NCBI lineage: Eukaryota > Metazoa > Cnidaria > Cubozoa > Carybdeida > Alatinidae > Alatinidae sp. Z8VKAUB7J3. The sequence goes on from JAAAKM020073195.1 coordinate 217,585,290, forward strand.
TTTGAAGTCCAGCCCTGCTGAAGAAAAGGATGTCATTCAGAGACGATCGCCAACAGCTTGTCTAAAACCCTTTGCAAGACCCAAAGCGTTAATATATTGAATTTCTACAATATTTGTCAAAAGTATTATTGAACATCCTCTTCTCTCCTCGTTTCTTAAGGTAATCAGACATTAAATTCAAACTAGATTCTTCCCCTTAACAAGATTTCTTGAAAACCTATGTACATAAACTGCTAAATAAAACTGATACAACGTCCTTCATTTCAAAAATTTAACTACAACTTATTGAATCAACAAGTAGGTACGTACTTTTAGGTCCTTAAAAATTACTATGCATATTGCGTTGAGTAACGGATTCATTTTGCTAAACGTTTTTGCCATACACTGATCACAGCAATCGTATGGAGTGAAATGTTGTTGGAGAAAATGAGAATTTATTTGTACCAAAATTGAAATTGTTATAATATTTTTTGACATTTTCGATCCCAAAGTTGTTTGGCTGCTTTGGTAGCCTCTTTACTAGTTCAGAAATTTGAAGCTATTATCAGGAGTCTGCCAAAGGTAAGTTGCATGATGTAAGATATGATAAGTATGGGTTCGTAAAGAATGGCCATAAGAGGGAAACTTCAAGAATTGAAATAAAACTTCAGAAAATAGTAACGTGCAACCTACATCTGATGTAGAAAAGTCACGTTAAATGATTGGTAAGGTAATGGTAAGGTAAGCAGGCATAAAGATATAGGATTAGTGGTATTATACAAAGATAAGTAGGTTAACAGGCCAGTGGTCGAACTCAACTAATAGTACTTAATGGAAACCCCTCAGCTTTAGAATGACCACTATTTGACTTAATTTTTTAAAATGAATTTATAAACAGCATTTATATTGGAGTTTCCAAAGCTCAGTCGTCTAAAGGTTGTAATAGAATTAATACCAAGTTTATACTAACCCACCAAAGCTTTAATTGATGTTTATACACGTCATGATCTGAACCTATTATTTCACTCATTAGAAGAGTGGGAGATAATATTGATGGCTCAATTGTTAAGGCATTGGTTTAGTAATCATGAGCTTGTGGTTCGAATCCGGTCAGCCGCGTTAATTTGCAAGCTATTGTGGTAATGCTCCACTCTTTGAAAAGTATGTAGAATTGCAATGTGTCTGCTGAGAATATGTATATGTCTGGCACTGATGAAGGCTCAAAGTCGAAACACAATAAATATTAACTTTCGATGATACTTTCTTGAGAAACTCTGTGTCCTAAGAAGTTCAAGGCCACACAATCAGATGAATTCAAATTAAATATTCAAACATCCCAAATCATAAACCTCAATGCCCTCAACTTAAGGAAAGCAACTGATATTAATATGTGGAAGAAGCAATTGCTGATCTAACTAAAGGAGGGAATGCTTCGCCGTTTTAAGAAGTTAGAATCTTTTTTCACTGCTTAACATTTCAACCTTAAAGAATTCTGGATTAATTGTATTTCATTTGATGCACTTTTGAAATTTTTAGAGGCAACACAGCACCAAATGCAGCATTTACTGGTAGCATGCAGCTGTTAGCCGGAGTGAAGTTATGTACAGATCGCCCTATTACAAACCACCCACATTACGAAAATAAATTCTTAAGACAGAGGACCAAGGAGGTAAGAAGACTATTACCAATGTATGTTTACGATTATGACGTTTATGAGTTTTAAAGAACTCTAAAAAGACGACTCATCGGTATAAGATTGAAAAGTTTTTTTCGTATGATCAGAACCTGGTGTCACAATGAAGAAACAAAGAAACAAAGAAAGGGATCGTTCTGGCGCAAAGTTTTTGATACAAAGAGCCTCCAATACCCTTAGATAAAAAACTGATCTACTTTGGTAAATCACTGTATAACTGTCATCGGTAAACGCCTTACTACATTCAGGATTTAACAGCAAGTGTTGGCTGATGGCAGAGTCAACCTTAACATCCAATATCTTGCTATTGTCTTAAAAACTACGAGTTTTACTGTCCAAAACATCCCTTCCCCGTCGTACTACGGCAGCATAGTAAACCAGAGCAACTCGTTTCAGGAATTTGGTTGAAGGAAGGACGTGAGAGGCTCAGAGATCAAGAGTGTATAAAAGAGAAGTAACAGTGAATAGTACCCAGACCTAACACTTTTTCTCCAGTGTAGTTTCTATCTTATGCAGAGTATTGACGCTTTAAGCAAGTGTGAGCAAGTGTGCGAGTAACAATAACTGTGTCTTTCTACTCCTAGCTCATTATCTACGCTTCCTCATCAATATCTCGTCTTACATGGAGATAGTACAGCTAGTCCTAGGGTTACGCAACTTAGTCATTAACCTTGAATCTATAATTAGTTACTTTAAACCTAGTATTCAATTTTGTGGCTTTTGAAGACATTAAGTGGTTTTGACTTTTAATCTGAGATTGAATATTCATGAGCTGTGTCTTAACAAATGATTGCAGTGTGCTTCGTTGAGATTTACAGCTGTATTCGATGCTATAGATTCTTCTTTAAAAGGAGGGATAGTATCCAATGCCGTAGCCAGACTATCTCTGTAGGGCATGCTTATTACTGATGATCATATTTTAGGGTATGCATCATAAATATAAGGCGTACACAGGATCAAACATGTGGGATCAATATGAATTGGAAGGTGCCACAAGCACTCATAGAAACCAGGTGTCTGTAGTTAACTACACTTTAAAATTTTCAAATTTAGGTGTGCAGATTTGATATCTTGGAAAAAATATATAGAGCAGTGTATTCAACAAGTCTGAGAAATGCTCTGACACATTGCAAAACTCTAGGACAGACGACCATGAACTAGGGGATGCTATTTTACCTTGCCCAATACAAGTATTCCTACCAGTAAGGCTTTGTATAGCTTTCTTATCCCTTTCATCTCTTTATTCCTATTTCTTAATTCCTGTTTCCTAATTCTTAATTCTTAATTCTTAATTCGCAATTCCTATCCCTACCTTTTGATCATCACCTTCTTTTGAACAACATTGCGACCATCATTGAATAATATCAAATGCAGCCCACTACTGTAAGTAGACACATCCACCTCCAGACTACTTTCACTGTGATTACTCTTCATCAGTTTCCTGATTCCGTTCACATCATAAATCGCAATATCGACCTCTGCCCCATTGTACTTCGATAGGTCAATCAAAAGTCTGCTGCTGGCAGGATTCGGATAAACATTAATGTCTTCCTCTGTTAGTATCGGTTCTTCTACACTGGTAATCACACTACCATCTGCACTCACTGCCAATATCCCTGTACCTCCATTAGAGGTAATCGTGATGTCTCCCGTATAGGTAATCGCTGCTGTCGGTGAGAAAGTCATTGTGACCACCTGACTTGAAGATGCTGCTACACTGATACCAGTCACTGGACCTCCAAAGGCAGTCGGGTAAGTGATACTGGTAACGTTAAGAGTGGCATCTCCATCATTATGGATGGTGATGTTAAAGTTAGTCGTAGTACCAAGAGCGGTACCTGGAATCATCATGTTTCCGGTAATCCGCATATCGGCCTCCGGAACATTGTCGATGGTGATCGTAAACTGCTTCTCTATACTAGCTCCTTGGTTATCGGTACTCTTTATGCGGATACTGTAACTGCCCTTGGTCTCCAAATCAAATACCGCTGCACCGGTCTGGATCCGCCCCTGAGTGGAATTTTGACAGGTGCTTTAGCACCGGCAGCACCGGTCTGGATCCGCCCCTGTAGTTTATCATTTGGAGTATGTTTATCTTAGTTGAAATGAGTTTCGTATATCGGATATTCCCAACAGAGTCCGCACGCTTTGCGAAGGAAGGGAAAGGTCTTATTGGACTTAAAATATTTCCAGCGGTTTGAGCCTGTTTTCTGACCTTATGAGGTATCGAGTTTGGGCTCATTTCTTAATCATTTAGTTTCAAGTTATCAACCGAATATTATATAAATTTTTATTATCTACTTGATATACTTTAGGTCACGGATTGAAGAAAAATAACCTTAGTAAGTACATGTGTGCTTTAATTTTTTATATTTAATTAATTAACCGTTCTAAATTTAGGCACAAAATAACTGTTCCATCGATCTGAAACACGTACGAAAACATTAGAATATAAAACAATCACCAGCTATAGATGCGTCCAAAGCAGTAACTAAAAGCAATACATCACTAGCAAAATATTATATTGGAGCCTCCCTCAAACAACAGACATTCGAAAAGCCCGCAGGCTAGGCTTTTCAGGACACTTCTTCAGAAGTTCAGAGCCTGCTCCGCTCGCTGTGATATGCAAACAACCCCATGGCTATATAAAAGCCGGCCGTCGGGCATTGAGCTATATAACCCTTCTCTAAACAGACACAGGTCTATTTGACAGTGGTCTATTTGACACAGGTCTATTTGACATAGGTCTATTTGACATCCAGAGAACAGTCAGCAACAGAGACATATGTCGAGAGCGCTGATTGTAATCAGAAGCAGAGGATGGATTGATAAACCGTTTCTACTTGACAACTTTTGCATTTTTGAAAGTAGGTGTTTAGGATGTTGCCTTTATATGTATTATGTGCGTTATCATAATTTCCTGAATTGGGAAATCATTTAGTTGGCATCTATTAATTTCCAAGTTTCTAGGCCATTATGTCTTATTGTGACTCATCTTTAGGAGTGCTTTCGTTAACATATTCTCTATCTATTTTTCTCAAGTCTTGAATACTAGACGTGGCTACCATAATGGTACACGAAAATGTTATATCTTGAAATCTCTTTCCTGTCAAATCAACCATAATAAAGACAATTTACATCATATATCAATGCAATGTTTGCATTTCAGAGTAGTTTCAAGAACTTTGTCAGGCGTCCTCCAAGATGCCCTCTTTGCACTTTGCATACATTTTCCGAAACCGTACTCGCTCTTTACCTTTTCTTTAAGTTTTACTTGAGAGACTATAGTTTGCTTGAAGTATATACTGTCGTAAAAGAGTAAACCTACTGAATTTTCACAACCTATTAATACTTACTAGCTTTTTCGATCTTGCTTTTCTTGTTAAATTTGATTCAAATCTGTATTTCTATTAAAATGCATATTGTGTGAATCATGTACCACACATGTCTTCTGTTCCAACTGATGTCTTCTATTGACTCTTTCTTTTATTATGTCATCACATCTCACGAGGATCTCACCTATGGACATGTGTCTCTCTGCCAAGAACTACAAACTGAGAAGATTCTGTCCAGAGGCATCTGCTTCTCTTCAATACTCAAAGTCAGCAAAGTATTCTCAAGAGCAAACAGTGTCCAGTGATCATAACATGTTTATCACATACCAACATGATAAACGATGGCAGAACATGCTGTTATACCCGGCAACTTAGTTGTCGTGATACACTGTATTAGGCATGCAAAGCTACGTGCTATGGTGAAATAGTCTTTAGCAAATTAGGCCTCTTAAGCAAAACGGTTGCGTGATCTGGAAATTAAGTATAATTTGGTTTTCTGTCATATGAGACTGTATAATTAGAAGGTAAAATCAGCTAGGCTACTTACCTTGCACTGAAGGCTTTGCTCTCTTAAATCCTGGATCACTGCATTGTATGCTTCTAGATCGGACATCAAGGCTTCGTGCTTCTTTAACATGCTCTGTAATAGCAAGGTGTTAAAAAATACCATTAGTTCTTTCTTAAAATAAAAGGGAAGGAAACAATGCCCGTACAATCAATGGAAATACATTTTTTATAACCTTTTTCGCTGGAAATTCTACATCCGCTCATAAAAATTGCCATGCGATTTAACCTTCACGACAGCAATGCACTTCTAATATCAAAACAATGTATCTTATTCAATCCAATGACACTATAAATAAAGATATATATAAGTCACCTAAACAATCGATGAATACACAAAGATACAGTCTCAACTTCATCGAGAAGAGAGGATTTGAAATGGCGCAGAGAGGCTGGTCTCCAGTTGCGTAGAGCTGGATGATGATTGGGAGCTAATGTGGCGACTAAAGAAATGAAGAAGTGTGTTAACAGCGGAGGTCACCTAGCTCAGTTGGTAGAGCGCACGCCGCGAAAGCGTGGGTCACGGGTTCGATCAAGTAGTTGTGTGAAGCCACAACAGCGTTTGTAATCCTAACAACTTTCATGTACGAAGCTATAATTGGTCTTTGAAAAAAAACCCAAATCAAGTGGGAGCTATTTCAAAAGCATTCTCAATGCATCTTTTAGCGCGGGACAATCTGTAATTAAAAATTCTCGGGTCCAAGGGCAAGTTCTGATTTGGGAATGACTTCATTTGATGTGGTTGAAGGCCAAAGGCATCGTCACCCAGGAAAACAAAATGGAAGTTTCTGTCAATACCAGCTAGTTCTTGGACTGTAGTTCTTGGATTAAGCTTATCATTTTCTAGTGTATAGCCCAAATAAATGGCTATTGGCATAAACGCTGCCATCGCTTTGTCGGCCGCTGTCTCCTATATCTACAAGGGTAAATTCATAGTTTGCATTGCAAACCGCCATAAGCACTATACTGTGAGTTTTCTTGTATTTGAAAAATGAAGAACCAGTATGTGGCAGGGTTGCATGACAACATGCTAGCCATCCATGGCTCCAATGGCGTTATGAAAGTTCCATATTTCCCTAAACCCTTTCTCAATCTTATTCCACTCCTGTGATGGTACATGAAGAAAACCGTGATGTTTCAACGCTTCCCAAATACTATCATAGGTTCCATTGGTAATCCTACCTATGCTCGCTGGGCTTGGGTGTTATCGTGAATGTGGCTTGGCTACTATCGTGGTTTGTGCATCACTGTTATGGTAAGTCTTTCACTTTCACAGATAGGATCTTGCATCCTTGTCACCTTCTTTTGCAAAGAATGGCTCATCCAGCCAAGCAGCTCTTCATACTTGTCAGATGAGTCGCGTCTTCTTACGCATGCGCATAGATGAAAGACTAGCTTTAGGCTGGACAGGCTAGGCTGGACCACTGTTATCAGGTTTCGATTGCGACCAAAGATGTAATGCGGCTCTTTTCAAGACGTTTTACTAACTGTGATTATTAACTTTAAGTATCAATTGCTCTGTGAGCAAACCACCATTGTTATGATTGGTTTCATGGCAATGCCACGATCCCTTACAGATGTTCACTTCTTATTTTTCCTCCGATGAATGAGTTTTAGCCATCAGTTACCAGCATGACCCTTCTACAGCCATTTATTAATTGTTCGTGAAATATTTTCTCATACTTACCTAACAAGTCCAGGTACACCGGGGTTCACTTCCTACGCCGTCGAAGACAGCTTCCTCTTCAAAATTCTGTACCTCGGAGCGGAGCAGTTATTTTCAGCACTGTATGGTCGGAATAATAAAGGAGTTTATATGTACACGGTCCTCAAATAGGCAGCAGAGGCGAATTGTTCTTAGAAATCATTGATTATCACGTCGCATTGAGGCGGAGGTGGGTGGCATCAGGATTTTGGATATTTGACGACACCTTTTTAAGAATGGTGAAGGTACGGGAGTCAAAGGATTCAATATCATCCACTTCGTTTCCGACGAGCAAGAAAAAGTTCAAGGTCATATCAGATAGGATGAATTAAAAACTAGAAGAAATGGATCAAGCACAAGCAGTTGAACATTGTTTTACTTAAGACCATATTTTCGATCTTAAGATGATGTTACATAGATATCGGGAAATGCAACAAGCCTATGCCTGTTTTGCAGCAAAGATTTTCAAATGAGCATGCGAGCTTGCATTATAAAACGCAATGTGGTTGAATAAAATTGTAGAGCTTTAGAAACTAAAGTAAAATCGTTGATAATAAAGAAATTTTGTACAAAAATAGATAAATACTAAATCAACAATACAGTCCTACAAAAGCCTCGTTTTAAAAACAAACTCTTTCAGCCTACATAAAGAGGGGTTTCGCAGTTTAATAGTCACAGCCTCAAGAACCCTAAGATGCAACGACGATCTTGCCTTGAATGAGATCCTAAACATAGTGTTCGAATACTTATCTGCGCATTCTGGATTCTCAAACAAATGGGCACTAATAGCCGAGCTGATCTGCCTGCAAGTAGCGGTCGTCAACAAGGACGTAGTTGAGCCTCTTTGTTGCTTACATTGCCTTACTTCAGAAGGAACATGCTGTTTTATCCTCTCGATAAGTCTTAACAACGTTCTATCCATATAACTGGCATCACACCCGCATTTCAACTCGTACACTACAATATTTACATGTTAGGTGGGTAGTTTGTCCTTCAGTTCTTGTCTTAAGAGAGGCCTGGATCCAAACAACATAACAGTCTTATTCGCATAATAGCACAAACTGATTGCCTTCTTAATTACCACATTGGACCAAAGCTCTACTTATCCACGGCACCCCTGGTTTATGGGTTTTTGGTTGTCCATACATGCGTGGTCTTGGTGCCCCAGACGGTATGATTTTGTTGTAAACCTCGTCGGATATCCGTTTTGATTTCTCAGAGTTAATAATTTACTCTGTAACTTGCGCTCTAATGTCGATGTCTTGTACCTCCCTTCTCCATAAAAGGAGGAACGGGCAATTGAAAAGGTGAAGGACTATTTCCTAAACTTTCTAAAAATTAAAGGTTCGTAGTAAAATGGTATCAAAATGAAAACTCATTCACTCAAAATTACAATTTTACACCTTCAATTAAGCACAGAGTACTTACCAACCGCTATGTAATATGCGTATAGTGGTATTGGCATATTATGATTGTCACATGAATGTTTGAGTTACTATTACCTCTTACTAATGTAAACAAGTATGGACCATAACATATAAATTCAATAAAATATCTCAGTTGCAGAAAAGACTCAACAAATAGGAGGGACCGGAATTGAATTCTTTACATCATCTAGGTGTTTCTACTTAAAACGTAAATGTTCATTAGCTAAGTGACTAAATACCAAGTAACTGATTATCGTGTGTATGAAGAAGAACGTTAGCAACACCAAGAGTAAACAATGACAAAGTAATTAGGGGCTTATTCCACCATCCCTGCATTACCATACTATTAATCGATAATGACAAGTGGAGTCCCTGAAATTTTAAATTCCACTTACAGAGGTAATATACACTTCACATAATAATAAGAGTTTGATGCCAAGAAATAAAAATTAAGCAAATAATACGGTACAACTTCAATCTTTATTGAAAATATGAGCAACATTTTTGCTATACTGAACAGCAAAATTAATTTTGGGAAGCAGTACAAGCAACCCTTACATCCCGAGAATATTCATGATGCTGGGCCGTACATAAACAGTACATGTACATACATGCAGCAATTGTCTGACATTAGAAAGTCAAAATTACTAAAATGGTGCATTCGATCTTTTTCTGTAGTGACGTAGAGTGGAAAAGCTTCTTGGTTTTCCCAGCCGAGTACATTGATGGTCAGTTGAGGATTTTGTTTTTCAAACTTGGGAATGTCTTTGATCTGCATAGGAAAGGTGAGACCTTCAAGATTTAGTTCATGTTCATAGGGTTGGTAGTGGTAGGCTCTTTGAGGATGATTTGTGTGTTCCACGGGATGAAGTGCAGCCAACACACACCAGATAAAGCACTTGTCATCGTTGTTCTGAATGTTTAACAACGTTGTTCTGAATGTTTAATCAGACTTCCTTTTGGTAATAACATATTTGAATATTTCACGGTCATTCTACGTGAAAGTATACCACTCTTGTAGCCCTTTAATATCCTTTGATATTTGAGGTAGATTTGGAAATATGCCACATATTACGTTTCCCAAAATCGCAACCTGCTAATGAGGACAGCGTAGGAGATACACGACCCTAAAATTGTGACAGCAACCCTCTTTACTGACAAACCCGCCATTTCGAATTGATTAATTCATGTAATTTTCATTATTTTCCCACCCTGGGCAACCATTCTTCAGAAAAATTAGCATCCTACCAACTCGTAGGGTAGAGAATCTAAACATGTATTCTAAATGTGTACATTAAAGCATCTTGATACCTCATTTTAGCATAAAAGTTAAGGTTGTGCAACGCTAAATCCATAATTTGGTTATTTGCCTTAATTATATTTTTTCAAAGACGAAGACATCACTTAGACCTTAAACGTATCAACTCTTGATTAAAACACTTGAATCGCACATATCAAGAATTAATTATGACCTAAATTTAGCTACTCCCCTATTTTGCCTATTGCATATCTATCCTACTCATGTCATTGTTTTAATATTACTGTCCGTGTTGTTTTGTATCTCCATTTTACGCATCAATCTACGTATGTCAACATGTTTGGGTTCACTTCTCACTCGCTTCATTTGTAGTATATTGCCTACGAGTTCAAATACGTTGTTTACTCGCGATTCGGTGACCCGTGTTGATGCAGTGTTTGCAACTTTAGCTACTACTGGCACATCACTATCAGTATCTTAATCCAAGATCGTACTCACCACTCTTTGCAATGTGTCAGTATCTCTATTTGTGACTTGATATATATAGGCCTAAGCGTGTTTCCGAAGATCCAGTTAATTCAATTAACTAATTTCCGTCTGATACGCTCTCAGTTGCAATCGCGAGTTTTATCATCACACCGACGTTACTTTGCTTTATGTACAATTCACCCGTTTTTCTTTGTCGTCATTGTCTAGAATAAATTCGTGCTGCCGACGCCAAGTTTGAACAAAGTGTCTTCCATCGATTCAGTCGGTGTAGAGTGCCCCTGCAGCAAGCCACCCCTCACACCATGGCTGAAGTGAAATCATTCTTGATTGTAATATCATCTGGGGAGCGTAGCCGTAAGGAACAAGTTCATAAAGGTCTCCGACAGGGCTCTCTTCTTACCCCTATCCTAGTTCTCATATACACTGCCGACCTTTCAAAAAACCGCATTTCAGCAACCCATGCATGCAAATGTCAGTACTTTTGGCACCTCTTACTTCTTCAAGTGTATCATTGAATGGGACCTATGCCAAGAAGAATTGATAGATGTGTGTTAGTCAAATTGAGGAGGGTCTTGGCACGCCCACACCTTGGCCAAAGCTGGTGTCATTATTATTGATGGGGTTCTAACATGTCTGAATTATACAAACAAATCTCGCGGCCACTACCATAATACAGTCAGCGCTTACACATACATATTGCTTTATTTACTCAACAGGAATACCTACATCAGATTCATTATTGTTTCATAGCTAGTAGAAGCGGGGAAATGGTACGCTGAGCAACAGTCTCTAGTGTTTCGGTACCACTATCTTCTACCTAAGCTGAAGTTGTTAGTTTTACCACTCACAAAGTTAAATAAAAGTACAAATATGAAAATGGGCCTGACCAGCTTTAAAAAGTAGCACTGATTTTCAGTACAGGTTGAAAACATGATGGCGCTACTTGGAACTAATTATGTACAGGAACTTCAAACATTCGCCAGGTCGATGTAAAGGTACGATTTGAAGCATATATTTAACAAATATTAGCAAACAGAACCCTTAAAACCAATGAAAGCATCAAAGGCAACGGTAGTCTCTTCATGAAACAACTGATAGAAAACGAAAAAAAATCTTAAGCTATATTAAAGTCTCAGCTATATGTTACAATTAAGGACAAGAATGAGATACTACAGAATATTTTATAGTTTCCTTAAACTTGCGTCGATCACAAAAGGCGTGAATTTGTATCAGGGTGGCAAGTATGACCTGTCACTGAAACTGCGACAACACCATCCGGTCTACGCAAAAATACCAATGCTGGATGGTTTTGCCATTAATCATCCTTAACTCGTTGACATGATAACGCTGTATGCCGTACCTGTAATACGAAAGGTCATTTTTCAAAGGTTTGTTTTAAAGGGACTCTTGTTTCAGTCAAACCGACGCCCTCTCGACGCTCTTCAAAGTCTGCTGCTGCTACAAAGATCTGTACGATCTACGTTTCTACGCAAAATGATGGTGTGTTTACTGTTCCTGTTATACTAGATTCTGTTCCCACTGATTTGATGTTGGATACGGGTGCTAGTGTCTCTATCATTTCTAAATCTCTTTACGACCAACATTTTACAAATTTTCCTTTGAGGCTACTACTACATGTCTCAGTTCTTACTCAGGCACACCTATTCAAGTTTACGGACGTATTACGTTACCTGTCTATTATATACAAGAACAATGCTCATGTGAATTTTACGTCACAAATGGACATAGTCTAACTGGGCGAGATGTCATACGTGCCCTGAGGATTCAGTTGGAATTTATCGATTCAGTAGAACCAGTTCTTACAGTGCCTAGTCCTCTCGAGCAGTTTCCGTCATTAACAGGGGATGTGAAACCGATCTCTGGTTTTGAACACGCTCAACTCTTAAAGCCCGATGCTACGCCTAAAATTCAAAAGTTGCGTAGATTGCCGTTCAGCCTTCAGGACGAAGTGGCTGCCGAACTGAATGCCATGGTTCAATCTGACATTATCGAATCTGTTGCTGCTTCTGAATGGGTTTCTCCTATAGTCATTTCGAGACGTAAAAATAATAAAATACGTATTTGTGTTGACTTACGCGAAGTAAACAAGCAGATTATTACTAATCAACATCCATTGCCGACTACCGATGAGTTATTTGCAAACATTTCTGTACAAAGTTATCAGACACGATTTATTCAGATTTTTGACTGATTTAGTACACTAATCAGTTCAACGGCCATCCTCGGCCTATTCTGCTCTCTCCTGTGCTTTGTGGTACGGTCATCACGAGGACTGTTCGACCTCGTCTCCTTGTGTTTCTTTCCTGCTGTGGTCATTCATTGTTGATCAATCTGTAACCTGTACCGCAAGAGTACATACATACCGTGATACAAAACCGAATGCAAAATCAAACACGTCTTCCATATATTTCATAAATTTAAGTACACTTCAGGACCAATCAGAACTGGGGTCTAAGGAATAATATTCACAGCATGTCAATACTCTGCTTGTAAATAATGACGGGGCTAGTTGCATCCTTTCCTAACTTGATTACTTAGGAATGAACGACAGTGCACTTCTCGTAATAAGCGATAGAATTCCGCAGCGGACCGATGAACAAAGAAAGTGAGGACAATAATTGGACCATCTTCTTTTGTAACTGCAGTATTCTCTACAGGTGACTAAATCAGAATCCAGAATGGTGGTGCCTACAATATAATCAGCAAAGTACTACGAAAAGCTTCGGGAAATATTTCTGCCAATTGGGAGATGTGCCCTTTAAAGCTTTTTCATAAGTAAAAGAACTAAATGATTAACTGAGTCAATCCAAACCCTTAAATGCATCTCGCATAATATCTCCAATTGTATAGAATAATGTTTGCAGCAAATTTTAAAAAATTCTACATTGAGCTTATCATTGTCACAAGTAAGCTAGACTGCTATGGCCCAACACGAGTTTCTGCTTTGTTATACCACAATACTGCGATTGCTAGTTTCATTGATAATATCCATACGTTCCACCCACTCAGCAGCCTATTCGTCTGTAGCAAATGACGAGCGGCTTACAAAGGCTAAAAATATTGGAACGGTTTTGTAAAGTAGCACTAAACCTAATGTGTAACTCCAACCGAACGTTTAGAATAAAAACCTGTTTACAAGCACAGATAAAATACATGATTTCCATTTAAAGAACTATTCTGGTGGCATGCAATACGTTTCACCTTTGAAATGTTTCCGTGCACCTAGAAAAGGCAAGGACACTACAATGTGCGAGATGATAAGCAAACATTTGCAAAATCTTGAGATGATATTTTAGTTTTACTTAATGCCTTGCCTTAATCCCTTATCGCTTACTGTCAATTGCTGGAATAAACACAAGAGCCTGAGGAACTAACTGTATTGAGGCAAGATCCAAATTTAAAACCAGATTTTTGCCAGGTAAGGGTTGTTTTCTTCTAAGGGATCTCAAGGCATCCAGAGCCATGTCAACATCGCTTTCACTTTCCACCACAAATATTTTTCAGATTAGCCTCTCCTGCCTTAGTGGCTGAAAATATTGAATATTCGGAGGATCTGCGAGCTGACAAAGGTCTCTGTTTGGGGTTATTTTCAATTGCTACCATAGTATCCGTTTTGGGTGCATCCATTCAAGGATTTGTGATTTTTCAAGTTTGAGAATTGTTCAGTCATAAACCACTAGCTCCATAGACCCTCCTCCGGTGTCAGTTGGTCTGCTCCTCATGTTGTTACTTAAAGTTAAGTTTAATTGAACCGTTTAGAATTTGCGCCTATTAAAGATATAGTAAGATGTTCTGATGGCTACTTAAGAACACTTCAACATAAGCCTATTTGAATCGATGTCTAAATTCTTTAAAAATTTTATAAAATCGAAAGAATCCTTGGTAAAACCCCAAAGTTGAAATTTCGAGAGTTATTAAATTAAGATCTAAAGTTTGATAAGGTCGTTCTTAAGAGCCTTATATTTGCTTTTTTGTACTCCTTTGATTTGATCAAGTTTGTCTCAAAACAAACTTCGAGTTCAATCACTGTGAGACAGTTGTCTTCAACGGAAGGTACGGCTATATGCGGTCGCAGCGTCTTGAACAAACCGCAGGGGTTTTTATATCCACGAATATCGGCAAACAAGGAAAGATTAGTAGATATTTTAGTTGATAGATAGGATGCAATTGTATTTAGTACACTGTTGTGTCTCCAGAGATAGCGAATTTGCAGAGCTGCAAATATTTTTAAACTTCATTGCCATTTATTCTTTCTGTAAAATTTACAGTTACTGACCTTTACAAGATACCAAAATTCTCACTGTTTTCACCCGGCATAATGGGGACAGTGAGAGTTATAATAGTGGATAATAACAATAACAACAATATCAATAAGATCGATGGTGGCGATAACCAGAGACGAAAAGTCATTACAAGTTGAAAAAAAATAATGAAAAAAAATGAAGATAGTGTTCTAATTTAATGATAATTTAGACTTTCTGGACTTGTCCAATAATAACAATATACAGGAGTTCAGATTCCCTCCGTTTATTTGGACCCCCCGTTTATTAACTTTAGACCGTAATGATGACCCCCCTCACTAAATCATGTTTATTAAAATTATATAGACTATCAATAAATAAACACTAGCATAATGACGTTTCGAAGTAATTTTTTTTATCAAAAACTGTTCGATGGACCTTTATCACACAAAAATCCAGATTGAGGCTGCACCTGTAAGGAGCTCGCCAGGCTGTAGGTTTACTTTAAAATTAAGGCGTAAAAAGGCGGATATTATATATGTTTACAAACAATATTATTGAACATGATGAATATTCCTTATTAGTACAGTATCTTCAATCTTTCGTGAACTTCCTTTAAGGAAACAAAGATTTATAAACCTTTCAACATCTAGTAGTCCTTGCGTAGAATTGACAGTTAAGCAACAATAGCCCCACTGCATCGGTCCATTTACTGGAGTGGAGAGAGTTTTAAATGTAAACGACAAACGACAAAAAATATTTATTAATACAAAAAACTAATTCAGTCAGCTGCAGCCAACCCTAAAGCCACAGGGGTATAGAGGGTCCACGCCCCACTAAATATACCGTTAGTCCCGAAAGGTTTCTGTCAATTTCAAACAACCATGAGCTCTCTTTGAGTATAAGCAATGTCAGAAAAGTCCTTCAGAGTTCAGAATGTGCCCTCCAAATTTCTTACTCTCGCTACGTGCCTGGTTGGAGCATATACAGGCAATAGGAAAGATACTTGTTATGGAAAAATTTAGTATTAAATGTCACATCAGCCAGGATCACACGGTGGAAAATATCTTATAATCGTTAAGAAGAATTGGCAGCCAGACGCTTTTAATTTTCCTTGTTTGCTCAAATGTAACTATCGAGAGAGGATCTAGACGATACCGAGTCCAACGGCGACACGTGATACTAGTTCAGTCCGCTTGTTCAATAGTGTTAACTAATCAGCTTTCACTAGGAAGAGCTTCTCCATTGTGCAAAGACGGCATCCCCTTTCTCCCCCGCGATACTTCGGTATCTTCCTTTTCAGGCAATCCTGAAGATCGCAAAATGCGTGAAACTTGAAGTAGCTGAAATATCCTTGTACTTTTTTTGACTACCATCTATGTATACGTATGTATACGTATGTATACAACAGTATGAGAAACGTTCTGAAACTTTAACTCGACATTATAAAATCAATGACAGCTTTCTGCGCTCCTGTCATCCAATTTTATGTTCAGGACCAATTATAATATGATATCATACCGTGTACTGTACTATCATATGAAAAAATAAAAAAGATTTTTACTTATAACTTACTCGTGTTAGCCATATATACCTGTAGCTTTTATTTTTTCCTTTGTTTTATATTTAGGGAGTCACTATACCCACAAATCACGTAGTTTGGAGTAAATGGTCACCACCTCAAGAAAGAAGCAGTCTAATATCATTTTCAGTTGCAGGTTTGTGAACATTATTTTACTATATACGAATGTAAGATCAATCATGCATCTGGAGCAGTGTTTTTAAGCTTGTCCTCTCTGTTATCCATATTGTTAAACCAAGACATGTCGCGACCCTTTTCCCCATCGCTTGATGCTAACACTTGAAATATAAAGTATAGAAAACTATCGATAGATATTTGCATACAACATACACCAATATTATATCAATCGACGACGACGACAAATGAGAATGACCAGCTTGGCTGCACGGCATTGTTTGTTTGATAAGTGATCATCAGCTTTATTAGAAGAGACATTGTGATAAGGATTTAATACTTAATTTAAGTATATGAAAGCTGAAATTTTAAGTATCAAAACAAGTGAAAGCTACAAAGAAGCGTTTATTGCTTGCCATCACAGTTTTGATTTAAAATTGTCATAATATTTTCTAACCTCTCATTGAAGTAGAGATTCGAGGACAGAAACACATTCAATGTAAATTTGAGAAGTAGCGAAAAACAATTTTGAAATTCAGGCATTGTTTTTGGGAGGACAATAAGGAAAGACAGTATCTGTCAGAAAATTGTTTTCTTGATTCCTTTAACACGTTTGCACTCTTCAGTTAATAGAACTGCGTCATTAAACTGCTTTCTCGTTTAACGTTTTGACAAATTTGGCCTTCGCATTCTAAACAAGCCGTATCAGAAACGTGAAGTTTACATAAAGATATATCTTTAGACAGGCTATGTTTTTTTAATTTTCACATAAGCTTTCATAAACCTGACGTTTCATATAAGACTATCTGCGCACGATTACTGTACACGTTGCGCACTCCTTACAGAGAATGAACATGTCTCTGGTTGCACACTGTTAGTGAAAATGTTTAAGTGCAGATGACGAGGGAGGATGTCTTAATTAGCACATGAGGAATAAACATATTTCTATTTAGACGCGATGCGTGAACATGTCTGTATTTGTAAAGAACGAGTGAACATTCTTCTGTTTGAACAAGATGCGTAAACATACCGCATACATTTGCACGCAATGAGTAACCATGTCTCAATTTCCACGAAATCCGCGTACTCAAACAAGCAGAATCGGGACATGTATTTTCAGCGTGCAGTTCTTACTCGTTCACCACGCGTGCGTACTATCCAACCTAACACCTCTCACATGGCTCTTTTGTGGTCCTTACAATAGAAAAACGGCGATCGATGGAACGGATTGGCTCTGAATCGAACAGTTTAGTTTTTCCTCATCAACAACTATTTTTTGTCTGGCCGCCAAAGTTTTGAGCAGACAAAACAAAGAACGAGAGACGATTAACTGATCAGAGGGAAAACAGTGTATTGTTTTGAAGTTAACCGCGCCAAAGAACCACGTTGGCCGTGTTTAATATATTCAAACTGTTCGATGAATAGTTTGCATGCATTACGCGATGGCCCTACGTTCATAACTTCATAGCGCAAGTAGATTTTGATTGACGAGTACCTGCTTTAAGCTCCCTTAAGTCAAATCGGTTTAGTTAAGCTGATTTACCCAGATTCAGTTCCTTCAGAATCCTCGTTACAAGAAATCACCAAGAACAAAAACCTCGATTCATTTTCAGGTCCGATTTTTCAAAGTTTTACTCAAATTCACTCCGTCTGTTGAACAAGAAACGCGTTTTTCAGAATGTTTGTTCAAAACACAGAGATTTGAGAAAACTTGCAATGGTCACCTTCTTCCGAAAACCGAAAAGGGTAGCCTACTTAGGAAAATTGAGTCATGGAAAAACTGTAGCCAACCTAATAATTTTAAGATACTTCATGTAGCTATTTACGTTTTCATGAGACCCATTTAAGTTTCAGCTATACGTAGAACTAAAACAATCCGCCTAGGAAAGTCATTGAGTTCGTGGTAAACATTAGGGACAAAAACAGTATAAATGCGGATAAAGGTTTTAAAGATATGTTGAAACTCTGTTATAGCCTTTAAATGAGCAAATTGAGTAACACAAGGCTATTCTTTTATCAAATGACAAAGATGTGTGTCATGTTATCAGATGGTTCTATATCATTCTCTATATTTCTAGAACATTCCAGAACATTCTACAGTACTCTAGAACCTTCTAGAACCTTCTAGAAGCTTCTAGAACAGTGATCATATTTGATAATAGATTAATCTAGTACATTCTTGTATATTCAGAATATTCTGCAACATTCTGTAACCTTCTTTGATATTCCATGTTATTCTGTAAACTTCTAGAATGTTCCACAATAAGCTTTTATTAGCTGTTATTACTGTTATTAGATTGTAATACAACACAGTATACCTCAATGGAAACAAGTCACAATGATTAGAAGTCAATAGATTATGCAAAAGGATCAAAAGGAGTTTACTATTGAACCCAAACTACAACAATGTGGACGACCAAACATACATTCACTTATGAACCAACATGTTTTACGCCTCGTCACTCGATTTGAACATTTTGAACGTATAAAGTTATTCACTTCCTGAAGCAAATTAATCAAATTCATGAAATACTCTTTCCTTGAATAACAGAGAACATAAAAGTTGGTAAATTTATAGCAAAATTCTAAAGTAAATCTACCATTTGTCAAAAGAGAGAATTTCAGTCTGGGATGAATTTTGACCACCATCTTCAGTGTATAGCATTTAAAATTTATTGTTTTATATATTGTCTAATAATCATTCGCGCCGAAAAAGTGATAGTTCGGCGCCTCGGGGACTGAATTTAAGTTGTATTTGGTGGTGACGTTTGTCAGATTGTCTCGTTGCTACCGAATAAAACGTTTCAATCTTTAAGATATTCGTGTTCGGCCACAATTATTTAACATCCCATGGTAAAGGGTTTCTATAACGTGTCAAACATGACAAAATTCCCAACTTCCGTTGGTGAAAGTTAATTTTTATATTACACACATTTTTCGGGTATCGTGTGTTTATATTGGTTCGTTTGCTTATTTATGCAGTGAATTCGTTTCTCTTGTGGTTAATTGTTACCTCAAGGAAAATGGAACTTTCAGCAAGGAAAGGGGAACGTTCGTGTATCAGCGACAACATTTTGTATGTGGAGATGTATTATAATAGGCATGCCATTTGGGGGACTTCTTTTGTCGTCCTGTTTCCCCTTCGTCATTTGCTTTTTTATTCCCATTTACCTTGCTTTCTGTAAGGTTTTATCCTGTTCTTGTTTGTGAGGTTTTATTGGGCATTATCTCCTTCTATTCTTTTTCGTTCATTTTTGTTTTTTTAGATACTTTTCTGCTTCTTTATCTTTTTTTTCTTCTTTCTGTTATTTAATTATGCCCCTGTTTGCCAACTCTTCTTTTCTTCTGCTCTTTCTCGGTTCCTTGCTATAGCAGCCCCCTCACCAGCCCTATCATTATTTTCGCCTGCGTTGGGTGTGGTTATCATGACAGACATTGACACGTATGCCATTAGCATAAATACCAATGTTCGTATTGTCTGATTGAAATCTGTTAACTCCCAAATTCATCTTACCCTCCCGGGAGCTGCATTTGTATTGCTTTGAAGCCGTGTGCGTTTGTGTTGCTAGGAGGCTAATTTTTGCAGCTAGAAGGCCACTTTTTTTGTTGGTAGGATGCTACTATTGTACTACCCGAGGCTACAATTGCACAACCTGCGACTTGTATTTGTGATACTAGGAAGCCACGTTCGTTTTGTTCGGAAGCTACATTTGTTTTAGCTGGACGCTGGATTAATCCATCCCGGGAGCTGCATTTGTATTGCTTTGAAGCCGTGTGCGTTTGTGTTGCTAGGAGGCTAATTTTTGCAGCTAGAAGACCACGTTTTTGGTTGGTAGGATGCTGCTATTGTACTACCCAGAGGCTACAATTGTACTAGGAGCCCACGTTTCCTTTGTTCGGAAGCTACATTTGTTCTACCAGGACGCTGGATTAATGCATCCCAAGAGCTGCATTTGTGGTGCTAGGAAGCCTCCTTTGTGTTGCTAGGAGGCTAAATATATATTGATAGGAAGCCACATTTGTAGTGGTAGGAGGTTACAGCTGTGCTACACGGAGGCTAAAATTGTACCTCGTGGGAGTCGCTTCTCGGTCATTTTGCTAGGATCATGTATTGTATCTGTTTCATTGATGACGCATTGATGACAGGTTTTTTCCATGGTCGGTGAGAGACCATGAGTGCAGCTGATAATCCACACGTATTTTCAACCCAAGTGAACATATTTGGATGACCGGGACAAATAATACGATTCACTTCGTCGGCTGGAAGCTTTCTTTCCTTCGACTACTCGTCAAAAACAAACGCCATGTCACCAAGTAAGAAAATCATACCTCTCTGTATGTTTCCTTCAGAATGTTGATATGCTTCTCCTCAACTCCATGTTGTCTCAGGCGTTGAACACAGTCTGATGTGGGATAGAGTCAAACGCTTTCTTATAGTATACGAAGGACATGTGCGTTGCTATTCTGTACTCATTGGTCTTCTCAAGTACTTGTGTCATGGCATGTAGGTGGTCGATGGTGGAATAATCTCATTGGTAGGCATCCTGTTCTGGTGGCTGAAGTTTATCCAGAGTGGTACTCAGTCTATTCCTCAGGATCTTCATGAATATTTTGTATGTGTGGGAAAGTAGACTGATTGGTCTGTAGTTTGCAAGGTCTCTCTTATCTCCCTTCTTAAAAATCAGCGTGATTTTGGCATTTTCCCACCCTTTAGGCACTTGTTGTCTTATTAAGACTTTATTGAAAAGTTCTTTTATCTTCTTTCTCACGAGCTCTCCTCCTGCTTTCATCATTTCGATCACCAGTTGGTCTTCTCCTGATGTTTTGAGGTTTTCCACCTTCTTCTTGGCATGTTCTATTTTGCTGTCGAGGATTAGTCGCACTTCCTCCGCGTCCACTTGTGAAAATGTTCTGGACTGTGTCCTTGAGGTTCTCGTAAAATTATGCGCATCTCTCAAGGATTCTTTCTCTGTTGGTGCTATTGGTTCCGTTTTGTTCTCTCAATGATGGTATCAGAACCTTGGAGCTCTCTCTGCAGTTGGTGGCTCTCTGGAGGCGTCTTCCACTATCAATCCCCTCCCTGATCCTCATTGTGCTGTACTCTCTGAGGTCTTTTCTCATATACTTTCTGATCCTCTTACAATAACAAACCATAACATACTCTTGCGACTAAACACATTCTTCAAATAGCACATTATGCATGCAAACTATTTGTCATTTTTAATTAGCTCTTCTCAATGATACAAACGATTGGTGATGTTTCATTAATAACCTAACATAATTGGCTAGTCAATTTTAATCACTACTGCAGAGTATAATCTATCTTCAGACACACCACTTAATGATTCACATACTAAATAAACTAAATATTACATGTTGTTGCCAAGAATAAATAGATAATGTCCATATAACTGAAACGGGTACTTGTACACTTAAAATACAACAGTGAGCCAAACTATCTTTTCTTTACTGTTATCACAAACTTCCACTACGCGTTTCGTCGCTGTAACAAATTTCATTACAGGAAAACAGAAGAACTTTGGCAGCGCATTTCAACTTATCGAACTACCGCAAAAAAACTAGGAACGGTAATGAAATACCTGGTAAGGCACGGTGCTTCTCAGCCTTTTGGCAATGAATGGATAAGTATCTGTTCTCATTGATGTTAGGTTCTTTCCATAATCCGCGAGAGGCGGTCCTACTGGCCGCTAGAGCCAGTCTCATGGCTTGCTTCTCTAGGCAGTAGCCTAAATTGAGGATTGTTGCCTTTGGAAACTCCGGCTACCCTTTTTATTAGTTAGCCTGTTTGGTGGTTTTTCTATTTATTTAGGGTAGTTTAAATGTCGGGCCCACTCCCCATCAGGGTCTATTGATTGAGATACTGTCTGACCAGCGACAATGCGTGCCAGGGGGCCATACACTTGACTTACGTGTGTCTTTGAAAAAACAGTTTGGGCGAAAACGTTTAGCAAAATGAATCCGTTACTCAACGCAATATTCAAATTTTGTACCACAAACCAACTTTTCAAGAAGAGGACTTTGCATTTATATTAGCTGTTTTTCGTTAATGCTGTCCAAAGCGCTAAAAATATTATCTGCTTCCTGCGAGGTCCGCGTTATTTTCCACCAATCATGTTTCATCAATTGTAAATGGTGATGCAATGTTCTGAACCTTTAATCTTTAACATAAATTAAGGTAAACTGGCCTCACCCCCGTTACAACAGACGATGGAGTTTGAAAGTCTTAATTTCGGAGACTTGTATGTTACACCTTCCTGTTGATAGGAGGTAAGGGTCAGATAGCGTATAATACCACAAATGGGAGCCCATTTCCTATACTAAGTGTCTTCCATGATTCCGGTTATTTTTATCGAGGTTTAGTAAATGTTTACATTACTTTTGTCCACGATTGTAGCACATGAGAAATTTTCCAGGTGCATTAACTTATTTGAATCACGGACATGTAATGGTTCAAAAGATGATATCATTATCACCAAAATGCAAATGTTATTTTCACCTATGAAATAAAGGTTCATATAATGATCTAATTAAGGGCTGATAACATAAGATCATGTGTTAATGCCTGGTTGTTGATTGGCCTTAGAAGCTATAAAGATCACTTCGTCATCAAAGAAGTTATTGAAGTCTGCTCCACTCCATTGATGCTCTCTGTACACGTTTTTTTAAATATGCAACTGAGTTGCTTAAGTGTGAGGCCTCGATTTGGTCCAAAATCTAAGCAACAAGCTAAGCAACTCGAGGCCTCAATTTTTGGCAGCACATGTTAAAAACTTTTAAACCCGATGGTTTAAATGAACGGGATGTAACAACTATATAGACAAGTAGGGTTTACAAATATGACGTTAGCTTCCGACCACCAGGACGGGGCGGTGGGATCTCAAGACGGCAGCTCTTATAGTATGAAGGGGTGCCTGACCAACACCTGTCATGCGGGGTGACCCTTGCGGCATCGGTTTTCCTATTTAAAATAAGGGCAGTACCTTGATGGCGCTATCACCCTCCCCACAGGGGCGGGGACCTCATGACGCTGCCTCTCCATACTTTGCAAGTAGCCCGACACTTCCCGGTCTCTCGGTGGGATTCTCAAGACAAGGCTAATGTCAACATATTTGTTTACAAATTCAACATCTCAAAAACAACTTTTGAAAACAATAGAAGCAACGAGATTTCCCCGCATTCCATTCCGTATCTGCGTCATTTTAGTTAAGAAACAGGAATTTTACCTGAGTAAATTTTTAATAGAAACATGTCTTTTATCTATTGTTTACGTTTTAAATTCTTGTAAGAAATTGTCATATTGTTTTAATTATTTTAAATTAGGGAACGAACTTTCTGTACAGTTTTAGCCAGAAGAAGGAATTTTATTCCGAAAGCTAGCCTTGAGCAAGAACCTGTTTTTAACGTTTTCATATTTCTCTTTCAACATAGGTTTTTATAGTTTGTTTTAGTTATATATATATATATTTCACGGCATAGGTTTTTATAGTTTGTTTTAGTTATATATATATATATTTCACGGCATAGGTTTTTATAGTTTGTTTTAGTTATATATATATATATTCCTGCAAGTAGATGCGGACAAATTTTACATATTTTCACGCATTTTTATTTTAAAAAGGTGACAGGTCTTTTGTTTATTACCTCAAACAGAAAGTGGATCTGCTACTACTTTTCTTCTCCAAATGATCTTTTTTACGATTGAGTTAAGTACCAGAAACGATTGTTTATAGTGCATGCGAGTACCATGGCTATTGTACGGGCTCTTTCACGACCCAAAGATTAAAATTCCTCTTTCATCTTGTAGATTAGATGGATTCGAGGATTTAAGTCAAACATTAAGATCCATCTGTGGATCACTTTAGAGGTAGAATTTGTTCTTCAGTTCTACTTTGATTCTACTGCTCGCAACTTCTACATTAAAGATCACTTAGACTTCCACTGTCGTGCTATTCTAATTACATGCTTGTAGATTGTACATATTCGTTTTATCAAGTAGTAAAGGAAAATACCACAAAAATATCAAGAAAATAAGATCGAAATGTGCAAACACGACCGGACGTCGGTGTAATTCTTAACTTAATGCTCACGATGTTGGTTCAAAGTCCGATGTACCCTTATTGTAGTTTAACCTTTATTGGAGACTCTATTACGGAACCATAGATATTCCTGGGTTCAAGTTTTAATGAACGAGGGCATACATTTATGACGTTTAAAAATGTGCTATAGTATTACCTCAGTCCCCCCGTTGTCAGGATTTGTCTTAAAATTGTGATCCCCCTCTCCAATCCGACACCGTGACGTCAAAATTTTGCATGAGAAAGGATTGCTAAAAAGTGCGGGCAATGGGGAGTAATTGTGCAGTGAGCAACCCATCACATAACCTTACCTCCTCGCTAATCAGTTGCAAATGGACGTTAAGTTCTAACGCCCGTAAGGTTGTTTTTTCAATATAAGATTTCCCTTAATACTAATGAACAATGTAATGGATATCGGACTATCTTAAAGAGAAGTACTATGATTATTATATTTGAAGAAAGATTTGTTAACCTGTGGCACAAGCACCATCTTATGTAAAACAACGGATGTTTCGGTTTTCAAGGGGTTTTTCCCGGTTAATGCTTGCCCTTGGCGACGGCAATGTCGCCCCTTCTACAATTCAGAACAGGCCCCGCAAACCGCGGAGTAGCACCTCAAAATTTCTAACCCTTGTTACAGGCTTGGCTCAATCTACTCATATGCCTCGCCAATCCGACTAAATTTAATTCTTACTGGTACCACTCAAATACTATGCTAGAAATACATCGCATTTACTGATTCCGTTTTCGATAATTTGACTCTCGCCTTGATCGCATAAAAGTTCATTTAGGAAATAATTGATGGGTGCAGCGAGTCATTGGTTCATTTTAGTTAGCCATAACCGACAAAGCGCATTCGTCGCTCATGAATACGCGAGAACAGTTCTCTGTACCATGTACGGGTGGCCCATGTAAATTTGAGCGCAGCACCACAAGCGCTCGAGTGTGTGCCCGTACAAGCCTCTTATCTGACTTTTCGAGTCTTGTGGTCGCAGCCATTGAAAATCATACAAAAAGAGGGTTATACATTCATAAAGTTATATCGAACCGAGAAGGGGATCATAAGGGACTAAAATTTCCGATGGCGCGAAGTTAAGGAGCGGGAGGGGTAAGTGATGCTAATTAGCCTCTACTTTTTTCTAGCCCCCTTGCCTTTATTGATTTATGTCAATGCTCCGAGAATCCGTGTTGCTTCATCACCAGTGTAAATTAATGCGAAGTTTTTCTTCATCGCCAGTGTAAATTAATGCGACTTGCTTATATCTGTCAATGCGCCGATAATCTTTCTTTCCGCGTCGCGTGTTTCATGATGCGTGTGAATGCGCGGAGAATCCTTTTTTCCCCGTCACTTGTTTAATGATGTGTGTGAATGCGCAGAGAATACTTTTTTCCCCGTCACTTGTTTAATGATGTGTGTGAATGCACGGATAATTCTTTTTTCCCCATTACTTGTTTAATGATGTGTGTGCATGCGCGGAGAATCCTTTTTTCCCCATCACTTGTTTAATGATGTGTGTGAATGCGTAGAGAATTCTTTTTTCCCCGTCACTTGTTTAATGATGTGTATGCATGCGCGGAGAATCCTTTTTTCCCCGTCACTTTTTTAATGATGTGTGTGAATGCACGGATAATTCTTTTTCCCCATTACTTCTTTCTTCGTCACTTCTTGAATGATGTGTGTGAATATGCTGAGGATTCTTCTTGCCTCGCCACTTGTTCTAGAAACGGAAGTAGCCGTTGTTTTTATATTCGCTGAATGTGACTGTTTCAGAATTTCATCTTCTACATGTTCTATCCAAGACATCTTATCATCCTGTTTCCAATCCTCCTCATTGTAATAGTCAACATTTGCTCACTTTTAAGATTGGTAATATAAGGAAGACTGATATTCAATTGCGAATTTTCTGCTAGTATTGCGTTCTTATATTCCCTGTAGTCTGTATATTATAGGAGTCTGACTGTTTCAAGTTCTCCTCATCTGATGTAAAAATTGCGTACACAGGTTTTCATACTTTCACTCTCTATACATTAGGTTCTCAAGAACTGTGCGTCAATACTATCCAAACGAGTCATATCTTCTCTCATCTTGCAGCTGGAACGGAGTATGAATTTGAGGTAAGCAAGGGGATGTGAGCCAGAGGCCCTGTTTTTTGCTGGCAGTTAAAAGCATGCTACTGAAGCAGTGTGGTTGGTGGGTTATAGCAGTTGTGTCGTAATTCAAGAGTTATGAGTTTCAGATGTTCGAACCCCCGTCTTGGTGTAATAGTCGTTAGCAAGATATAAACTCTGTGATGCTTTACTGGACAAAGGTGATAAATTGGGACGTGGCTATGATGGCGAAAGACACGTAACCGCCCTTTGTCAAGCCCTGCTATGTGTCTTCACTCTAGGTAGTAGACAAAAAAAATTACATATATGACAAGTTGTTTAGTAGTACAAAATTTGAATATTGCGTTGAGTAATGGATTCATTGTGCGAAACGTTTTCGCCATACACTGTTCACAGCAATCGTATGGAGTGAAGTGAGAAAGCTTTTGCGATGAATTTATAGGAATTTATAGAAAATTATAGTTTCGAGAATGAATCCGTTACTCAACGCAATATTCAAAACATATATGAATAGCACGTGATTGTGCCCTGCACAGAAAGGGCGCCATGAAAATGTGATGTACGTGCGGCGGCAAGAGGTTCTGCTGTTTACTGCACCTTGTACTTTACAGCTCCTTTCTTCTAAGCACCGCGAAAGCGTGGGTCACGGGTTCGATCCCCGGTGGTGACATACTTTTCTATTTCTCTAGTGTTCTATTCAAAAAATATTCTCAGAAGTGAGTCTGCTGAGAATATGTATGTGTCTGGCACTGATGAAAGCTCAAAGCCGAAACACAGTGAATATTAATTAATTAATACCCCCGTACCCACTGAGTGGGAAGATTGACACTAAAAATCTTTACGACTTTAGGACTTTACGAGTAACTCTAGTATGACTTCAGAGGTTTCAAATTGATTGACGAATTCTGAAGTTAGTCTGGCAGTAAGACAACTTCGAATTTATTCGAACAAGTTTCGAAGCTGCTCAAACATAGTACTCAAAGTATTTTCAACACTTAACAGAGGAAGTGAAGTGTGTTTGTATTGTGTCTTCAAATTTTCCTCCACCACTCAATCATGACGTAATATTTTGAAAGCCAATTATTAATTACCACATACAGTATATTGCAAATGCCATTTGTTTAATACAGCAAACTGGCATCACAGTTCCTTGGAACAGGATTTTAAAATCAACAGATCAACAGATTTTAAAACCAAGCGCCTAAGGCCCTACAACCCCAGATCGCCCTGTTAGTTATTAAAAAATGAAACACATTTCTGCCTTGTTTCTGTAGGTGACACGAATGTGTGAATACTTGGTGAATTAGGACGAAGTATGCAAGTGGTCTCTTGCCCCTTTCGTATCTATATCTTAAGATCAAATACGTCAATGGCATCCTCCTCATGCAGGCACACACTTTGTATGTGGCAGTCGTAACACTGCTTGGAAAATAAAAGCTTCCTCCGAATAGGTCAAAGAAAGTTAGACAAAGAGGTCGAGATTGGAAGGCAATCCCCACTTAAACGGAGGACTGGGACAGAATAGAGAAGAACTACAAAAGATTACACAAGAAATAGTAAACGGTGCATAGAAACATACTGTATTCACAAGAAAGCACTTACTATGTCTTCGAGATGTAGCAGCAAATACTGGCAATATTTCATTAAAGGCTATGCTTACAAAAGAGTATGAGCCGTAAAGGAAAACGCTAATAACCAGATCTTTGATTCTACGCAAAGTAAAAAAAATGGATACAATGAAAGAATACAATGACTTCCAACAGTTGTTATACATATACGATACTACACACCATAAATCTATTCTAATAGCCAATTCAAATTTAAAAACCTCCTTTTTACCTACCCTGATAGATTTTGCTATGACAAAAAACCCATTTTATTTTGAAATATTTTGTTATCTGGTAACATAACAACTACTTTCACAGCATCCAACATCAAAATCACCACAATGGTGACTATCATTTTCATAATCGTAACCATTCTTTTAACCACCATGACAACTATGATCACTGATATCATCACAATTACCATCATCGTTATTATTTTCACCACTGTCATTTTAATCAATATAATAATATTTACCACAATTACCATCATCATTATCACCAGTATCGTCAACTTTGGCAATGCATCATCATAGCCCCCCTCCTCCTTCTCATCATCATTATTATCATCACTACAATACCTATTACCATCGACGCTTTTATTGCCATTACTGTCATCTTCACCACTCACTATCATCATGATCATCATTGATATGTGGCGGGCAGAGGGCTAGAGGCTGACCCAATCACAATTGGCATGCTGACATAAGCAAATGGACCAGTCAATCAATAACAGACAACATAAGGATTGCAAAAAATGGAGAAGACTGGAGAAGCAGGGTTTGGACATCAAAGCACCCAACGGTCAACAGGCCATGGGAACAGCATAGCACAGCATAGCATAGCATGTTCTTTCACACGTTTCATTCACTCATTCTCAAGATTGTACTCTGAGGACTATCAGACAAAGAACATTTAAGTACATATTGTTTTTGCTATTCATGCCATATTCTTGTTTTGTACCACTAGTAAGCTATTTAATGTTTTGTTGTTTTATTTGGATGGTATAAAAGTATAAATGTCTTTTAAACAGTCAGCAGTTGTACTGATCCAAGGCTACAATGTGTAGTTCCTCCTTTTTGTAGACTCCATAAACTTTGCTTTCTCTTTGTGTTATACAGGTAACTAACTGCTAATCGACCTTTGCAAAGATGTGGAACAGGCTTGGGCAGATTGCCCAGTCTGTCCAAGGTTCTTTACAAAGTGGAGATGATGACCCAGCCAGTGGTGGTGGTGCATCACCTGTAAAGAATCCCATTGCAAGCTTAGAGGACCAACTGACACAGTCAGAGAACAGGAATAAGATGATCAACGAAGAATTCAAGCGCTTGCTCAAGGATAAGCAGGTACAGCAAAAACTAATCTTGCGTTTAATTTTATGTTCAGTGATAAGGAATTTCTAGTAAAATGTTCTTACTATTCTTGTTTAATGTCTCAGCTTTCCACATATGGCTTAGGAAGTGCCCCCTCCCTCCTTCGTACTTCCCTTCCCCTTCCCTGTGGTATATTATACATAATACTCATACATTTTACGCACCTAGACAAATATCAAGTCTGAAGTTGGCAGATTCATAGCTTTCTGCGTTAAGGAATGAGAAGTAAAAGCTTCTTTGACAAAACTTTTTTCTCACTCAGAAAACACAGTGTATGTCATCGAAAACAGCGACTTAAAAAACATGTCACTAATCGATTTGTATTGCTTTCATTTTATTATGTCTTATAATATTCTACAGATCATAACAGATAAGAACTGTACGACAAATGCCAATTCTTAAAACTGTTGATTGAACTGCTTTAGAAATGAAAGCCAGATCATATGTTAGAGATTAATTTGATGCATGCTCCTCTGATGAATGGATTGATTCGTACGTTTCTTTAAGGGAATGACGCTTTATTCTAAAACACGTAAGATGGTTTAAACCAAAACTAAATTTCATTGTTTAAAAAATGTTTTCGAATTTTCAGGTGGGATAGACACTCCTTGTCAATTTACACCGTACGGATGCTGTAGGGATAAAGCTAGTCCAGCAAAAGGGCCTAATTTTCAAGGATGCCCAGGTAACTTGATACATTGCGCATGCCTTGTTTGTATTTGTAATACCTTGTGGGACTCATGCAGGGATGAGGGGTAAAAATGGAAAAGAGAAGATGTAAAAATGATGTTACGATTCTACACACTGTGCATGGATGCATTGATTAGAACAGAAAAAAGTGCACACGATTTGATGTGTATTTGCCCTTTGCATGAATCCCAGTACAAGTTGGACGGATCAGAATAAATGGGGGCAGATCTATCAAAAGAGCGAGAAATGGTAGGCAGGGGGGGGCTTTAAAGTGGTGATTTATCTTGAGATGGCTCCCATATATTTGTTGTAGAAGTGTGGGTTACAAAACAACGCCAATTGACAGGCTATTCGAAGGGGGTGATTTTCTTACAAATCTTTCAAAACAGTCCCTTAGTCGGCTGTGCGCGTCATGGAGCGGCTTAGCCTCTTGTTGTGTTTGTAAAATTTAGGCTGAACTATGGAGGGGGGGATGTAATGTAAACCAAACAAGGTGTATCAAGATTCCGAAATTGTGAAATATGTCTTTATGGTTGATTGTAAGTATGATTTTGGCCATTTCCAGAATTATATTTTTCGTCACTATAGGAGCCTAGATCCCCCAGAAGTCTACGTGTGAATTTTGAGCTAATGATGATTTGCAGTTTCTAGCTTTCGTTGTAGTAACAAAAGAATCACATGTTATGGTTAACTAACCTCAAAGAAAACTGCAAGTACTGCAACACCGTCAGCTTTATATTGTACGTCCACATCAATGTACTTCGAATTTTTGTGAACTATGTGAAGCTATTGGATGAAAAGAAAAATATTTAAATTTTTTAGTTCTCTTGAAAGCATTTAAACCTCATAACAAAGGTCACTGCGACATACACATAAACATACCAATAAGTAGTTTATAAAGATCACAATGTGCGATGGAAAGAGGCGATGTACGAATTACATATCAAACTTGGAAAGTTCTTTATCATGCAATACCTGTCAAACCTGTGTACAGAAAGGGATACTCTCTCAATCAATTGATGCATTAAAGTTAGAAAGTATCATCGAGAAGAGAGGATTTGAAATGTTAGTAAATGCCACTTTGAAAGACACAACATTTATTAAAGGCTGGCGCTTACCAGAGGGTGGGGTTTAGTACAAATGTTCAGCTAAAAGTGTGGCTTTTAATTGATGGGGGCATCTATTTCAAGGTCGTGTTTCGTAGTTCACACCCCCCTCCAGGTGGATGGGGGGTCGATCATTTTCAAAAATTTTATATAGGTGGGGGTTGGCTTAAATCCCATTTACAGGTGGGGGCTGCCCTCTAAGGTAGGGGTTGATATTTACAGGTGGGGGATGTCAACCAGTCTAAATTAAATTTTGTACATGGTAGTATCCACTTCAAATTAAAAGTTGTATTAGCGATTCTGGTTCACCTAACTTAAAAAAAGTTTTTCTCTCAAGAAGTTGGGCGTTTTTCTTCAAGGAAGTGGCATTGTGAAACTTTTAAAGTGATGAAATGAAGTAGCATTGTGTAACCTTTCAAGCGATGAAATGTTTCAATGGAAGAACTCTCAAATTTGTGTTCTCTTTCTATTTACATTATTGGTGGGAAGCGGTGCAGTGATTTGAACTTTTGGAAATTTAGGCCAAAAAATTCCTCCCAGGTGGGGGTTGGCCTTTAGAGTTCTAGGTGGGGTTGTCTTTGTAGGTGGGGGGTGATTTTTCTAGGTGGGGATCCAGACCCCCTAGCAAACTATGTGTTTATTGGGGGAATATGATTCTCCTGCAGCCACAGTGCACTAATACTTTCCTCGGTTAACTAAGTTGAATAAATGATAATTGAATAATAAATACCCCTCCATATGGAAATACCATTCCTAGAAAGACTTGGGCTTTTGTTTTATTGTAGTTCAAAAGGAAATCGTCCAATAAATGTTCGTCTTAGGTTTTAATTATTCATGTGCGGTGAACCAAAATCAAAACGTGCATTAATTCAAAAACATTCAAAAATTAAATAAAAAAAAGTTTTTAACTGCAAGTTAGGAGTGACATTAAGACAAAACGAACAGAAATTATTCCGTATTGAAAGGGGTTGCCCCCTAATCAATGCATCACACTTTACGCTAAAGCTTTTTATTGTTTTAAAAAGTAGAGTTGTGAGAAAGAGTCAAACTGTAGCGTAAAGAGCGATGCATCGAGGAGGGTACAGCACCTTTCATACACAAAATAACTTCTGTTCGTTATAAGTTTTAATGTCGCTCCTTGCTTGCAGTTAAAAAAAAACTTTTTTTTTCTATTTAATAACATGATGAAAATGTACCTGAACTTTAAAGCACCCCTCCTGCTTAGTTTAGTTTTTATAATTAGTATATTGTTTTTTTAGTAACTACGTATTCTGCTTATGTAATGTAATTGTGCTTTTTTGCACATTGTAACGTAATGTGCTTTTTTGGCTTTGCCGAGTTTTGCTCGTCACACAATACAACGTTTTCCGGAATCTGTAATGTCGGCTGACAGCTCTTTCAAATATAAGGATATATAATGATCGGAAAACAGGAAAGCTGGATAGAGACAAGCGCAAACCAGAAAATCGCTAATTTCAAGTAGAAAGATATATTATTTTCAAAATACTTTTTTTCACAACCATTCCCTATGGAAATACCATTCCTACTTCCGTTGACTTTAACAACTTTCTCTAGTATATCTGCAGTCAGTTTCACGTCGACAGCTTTTAAATCCTTTGCAGCAGATGTTATGTTCTCCAGGCGCTTTGTGACAACTATTGCATTGTTCTTGTCTACTTTTTTCTAAACGAAACAGAGCACGAGTTTCATTACTGCGATAAAGCTAACTTCCAAGTCATGCTTAACAAACGATATAAATTGGGTCTTTTAACGTTCTTCCAAAAATGATCTCCTCCAGTAATTAAAGGACCCCTTTTACTGGTAATCACACCTATGAAGGAGATATACTCTTATATGTAAAGGAATTTTATGGCACATTCACGAAGTTACCTTTAAAAATAATGTTTTCACACGTGCGCTCTCGGAGCAACTGGCCCCAATCGCTAACCCTGGAACTTTAGGCGCAATTTACAATTTTAGCCTATTGTCTGTTATTGTATACTAAAGTAATGACTTAATCAGCTAACACTGATGACTACTAAAAAATCCAAGGTTGGGGGTTAGGGAAAGTTGCTCATGTGAGAACGCATAATGGCTACGAGGGTGCAAAACTTTATGAAACGAGGCACGAAACGTAACATAATGATCTTCTGGATGGAAGACACCGCTGACACGGAGGACAAAATGCAGAAGTTTCCAAAAACTGCAGACGACAAGGTAATGCCATACAGATGAAGAGGCTTACTAACTAAACTAATTGCAAGATCAACACCAAAATAAATAAAATCGGAAGCTATTCTTACCTCATTTATTTTCTCAAGTTCCTCGGTGACACGTGACTTTGATTTGTCTTTTGGTTTGGGATTGGAATATTTGGCAGACGTCTTAAACAGAATAGCTGAAAAGGAGAAGATACCATACGAGTGACTGGAAAACGTCTGAATATTTAAGAACAAGGGTGACACAAGCCGCACAAAGTACGGTGGCATATAGCTCACGTACAACAATATGAAACACTGTGAGAGAGTACATGTAGCAGCTGATAAAGTTTCTTAAAATTGGTGAAGAAAATTCCACGTTCATGAAAGAATGTCAACCAGGGATGCCATATTCGCCATGGAGCAACTACAGGGGGAGGTTGGAGAGGCGCAAAAAGAGCTACATAGGGTATACGTTGACTTTGAAGAAATATATAAGATCAAGTACTAAGAGAGAAGGAATCCCTTGATGTATATAAGAGTGGTAAGAGACATGAACCATCAAATTGAGACAATATTTAGTGAAGTGTGGTGTCAGGAATCAGCAAGCCATCTCCAGTTAACGTTTGACTCCGCGAAGTATTTACGTTAAAGCCCTTTCCAATTTACCGTAACCAAGGATGTACCCACGAAAGAGTATAGGAACGAAGCTCTGTGGCAAATTATATTTGCTGATAATGTAGTTCTTTGTGCAGGAGAAACAAAGGGCCTTGATGAACCACGTTAGCGAGGGAGAGAGGCACTAAGAAAGAGGGAACTGAAAGTCTCAAGAGCAAAGACTTAACATGGGAACGTAGGCATGCAAGGACAACAATGAACTAAGGTTGCCACCATCAAATGCCTTTGGAGTGCCTTGCGAAACGAAGGTGAAGTAGAAACAGAAGTAGACAAGGGAGTCAAATTCGGGTGACAAACAAAGTTCACTATCATTCCAGGACCGTCCTTAACAAATCTCTAGCAGGAGGCCAAAGGGAGCAGCGTACCAAGATCACAGCTTATGCCTGATGGATATTGGAGTTTATCAGGTTATGGGTCGTAGTATTTTTTCGCCTTTACAACTTGTATCTATTATGAAGAGGATTGAAAGATGCTCAGACAAGAAGGGCATTAAATTACAAGGGCATTAAATTACAAAAAAACACCAAAATATAGTCCTTCTCCTGGTCTTCAGTGGCAACGAAGGTTCTTTAACACTGATCGAAATGAACGTTATCCACTGGACTAAGGTGGCTATAGGCCATCCTAGGACCAAACGTTGTAACATACCCTCAAGTTCAAAAACGAATGGAATGGAAACTAAATACATTGGTCTGAAATGAAGCAAGGGGAAAAAAGCCTTGTAACCAAGAACCTAAAGCCGACTAAGTTAGCTTAGAGAGCAAAGTTCGATAAAGAGATACGAGGACTAGATTCTAGAACAAATTTAATGACTTTAAATTGAAACACGATTCGTGAAAGACCTATGCGTCGTAAAATCCAAAATTTCACTGTTGCCATTATTGTTTTCGTTGACTCAAGTTCAAACAATTATTGTGATCTATAATTCTTAAGAAAGGAATACCTAGCAAAATTTGTTTAACTTTCAGGGCAAACATCTGTAGCAGCTAAAAGATAAGAGATATCCCAGAGTTAGCAGAGGTTCCACCTTTGGAAAATGATTTGTAATACCTTCCTAGACATAATATTTAACCTTGTTTTCAGTTTACCTTAGATGATACCGACATGTTGGATCTTCCATGCATACCAACCAGACCACGCAGGAGGTTAGCTAGATCTGTTTAATATGTTACCAGCATAGCAAAAGTGTTCTCACGTTGTTCAAAGGGCTTATACTAAAGTGATCTAAGGTTTCTTTAATAGGGTTTTCTGCGTCAAGGGCTCCTTCAACAAGACTGTTACAGTTACGCTACTTCAGTGGTACTGTCACGTACGTTCATAATGCTCGATTGGGTTTTTTGAACTTCCAAATGTACGACTTGTATTTGCGAGATAAAATGTCTAGTTGATGAATGGAAATTTGCTATGTCGTATATCACGTTAAGTCTTCCCTTACTGTTCCCTTCATAGCAAGTTAAAATGGCTTACTGTTCCCTTCAACAAATCAACTGATGGATTCACCAACCATTTGAATATATTATCGACATAGCATCTCTGTAGACGGTTCACATGGATTGTCAGTCTGTTCATCCGGGCATTTTGCAAGGTTATGCATGAACAAGTTATTTAAATTTCAGTGTTGTACTGACCCCCTATGATATCGCCCCCTCTGACACATCCGTAAGCGTTTCATGCCATGGAGATTCTTCTCAAAATTGCTGCAGGGAAGTCTTCATTGTGGATTATTCTTTACTGTTAGGCAGCTTAAATTTAGCATCTTGAAGTGGATTAAGTCGTGGGTTATTGTTCAGCCATCCTGAATAAGAGTTGTGCATGTCATGGTTACCATAAGGACGCTCCAAAGCTATTTACTTTCTGGTCATCGAATGTGTCAACCTCTTATCTACTTTCCTGTTTAATTCTCCTTTAAATTCCTTTTAAGATTTCTTTTGAATATGTTTTGTTGCTTAGAATAGACATGTTCTTTGAATTATCATGGATTGTCTTTATTATTATATATTATAATTATATTATATTTTAATTTCTTTTGAGAGTAACGTCGGCTACTCTTTCTAGTCTTGTCTTCCAATTGTCCTTACAGACACAAAATTATCTATTGTTTATAAGTGTCATATAAATGACCATTTGAATGTTATCCTTGCGACAAAAAGTATACAAATATGTGCCATTTCCATTCGCAAGGACTTCATTCCTGTTGCACCTTCAAAATTAATGACACTGGTTTGATCTCTGCATACAGTACGAATCTTAACAAGAAAACCAATCAACAGACAACACAATTTAAAATGTTTTTAAAGTGATACCGAAGCTTCCCCTGATCCCTGAGGCTTGTTGTAATTACCTACAATTTTTTTGTATGGCATTTAGTACGTCTTTTGAAAGTCGGCTGCGGATTGTTCTTTAGTCTTCTGCTTGCTTGGCTGCTCCTTCGTAGCTTGTTACAAAAGATACTGTTCAACTGGTTTTACGACAATCGTTAGCGAACGTTGCAGCTGTTCGACAATTTCTGAACTTCCTGCCATCTTTTGTTACTAGCGTAGGTTCTAGGTTTGCCAGGCATTTCTTGAAGGTGAGAAACTTCCAGACACAACTAGAACGTCTGGTAAAAATAGATTTAAAACAGACTCAATACATTTGTAGTCATTAATGAGGTACGCAGGCCCTGCCAGTTCCTCTATCTGTTGCTATTATTTCAATGGTGAAGAGTAGCTTACGTCTCAGAGATTTTTGCTTTGAATTTAGGCTATTTTACTTTTCTGCATCGCGCTTTGTCATATTGCAATCTGTATACTTTTATAAATTTGCAGAACAGATGATCAAACATAGAAAATGATGCCATATTTTTACTTAGTGTACTCGCTTTCATATGCCTACAGACATCGCACGTCTTTTTTGATGTGAAATATGTCATGAGTCATCACAATCGTTGATATTTTTGCAAAACTAGTCAAAATCTTAATACCTCGATTTGTCGGCGTGGCATTACCAATAGGGGCTAGAAAAGAATACAGTTAATTATAAGCTCAAAGACACTGGTCTCAGTTTTGCAGAAGCCTAACAAGATAAAATTAGTTTTCCACATGACAGTCAAAACGCTGGGAGACCAAAGCTGAACCCCTTCAGGCTGTTTGAATAAAAATGGACGAAAACATTAACTCAGACCCAGACGTCGGATATGGTTAGCTGTACCCTCCCGTCCAATTTCACAATGGCATTCATTTCAGATGCTTTCAGTTCAATTAGGTTCAAACGAAGTACCGCTTTTTGTAGCGTAATTACTTCCTTTAAATATAACCATTAAGGCGCTTCTTTTTAGCCGATAATATTAAAATTTTTACGTTGGATCCAAAAGAGTGTTACCTTCAATGGATTTGTGATATGATGAGGCAACATTTATCCACCGGCACCTTAATTTGCGAATACGAGAAGATCATTCAGATATGGAGGCTAGCTACTAATTTACAGAGTAAATAGTGCCAAACTTAAACACCGGGTACCCTTTTCCAAGACAAAGCGCCACCCGTCAAGCCACACGATCAGGTTATGTAGATGAAACTGACATTTTAACATATTTAAAAGCAGTGCAGAATCTGGCCTGCAAGTAGATTTTGTTGTAATCTGGTGGCAAAAATGAATAAATTCAGACGATGAGTCGTTGCGTGATGAATCGTCGTAGCACCAATTTTAGGAAACAAGAAGGCCAAAACACGTCGTAGAAAAAACAGATACGGGCGCGACACCTTTTCTGCCAGCCGTGCCATTACAACACAGACTAGTAATAACTACACTAGGTAATCTCCTCCTCACGTAACTCTTATATCAATTAGATGTGAATCTCAAGGATATCATATTTTGGTAACATGTGTAGAATTGCTTGGCTTCACTTGTGAATTCAACTGTTTTGTCGCCAATACCAAGAAACCCGTGACGAATTATAACTTATATTTCACTGAATGGCATGTGCTTGCCAGATAAGTAGCATGTCAGATTGTTATGCCAGCATGGGGTAGAATTACTTTAAGCTCTTTTAGGATTTCGTCGTTTTTGACTTGATCTCGTTACGTGGTCCTTGGTCATTAGTAGCGGACACTGCATAAACTTTTGTAGACTCCCCGAATATCTGTAAGGCCTCCCTGGCGTAGAGAGTTGTGAATAACACGGCTGAATTTAGGGGGCGAATCTTTTCTTTTATAAAAAGGCTGGATTTCCTATACTTGTTTAAATCGGTTTAAAAACGCAGCTTCTTTGGCAAGCTTGCTTTAAATATGATTATCAAACTGTTTAAACATGTAAATGGCATCTAGTTACCACAATATGCACTTGCTGAGAATGATAACTTGCAATCCTTCCTTCCAGTTCATGCATGAAATAGCGAATACGTTTTGTACGTAAAAGCCTTGTTCGTCCAACACTACTCAGAGTACAATCGTCAGAAATAATAGAAATAAAACGTACGAAAGAATATACCATCCATGTGTTTTTGAAAGAGCACATCGAAATTTGGATTGCATGAGATTTTCGTACTTTTGGACCGACAAGCATCCAATATAACTAGATTAATTGTGTAGGCCCAATGAGGAGACGAAAGGTGTTCGTATGATATATTATAAGGCATACCACCGTATTTCCCCTCATTAGGGCCGGGTCTCAATTTCGCTCCGCCCTCTAATAAGAGCCGCGCCTTGAAGTAAAATTATTTTATTAGCGCCGTCCTCTAATTAGCGCCTCCCCTCTAATAAGCGCCGCACCTATAAAACCATACAGAAGGGTAATTACACAATAAAATACGTTTTTGAAGTTTCTGAATTACTTTTTATCTTTCATAAACCAGACAAATTTCATAATTTTTGCGAACTCAGGGTCATAATCATTTTGATTTTTTTTATAAGCGCCGCCCTCTTATTAGCGCCGCACATTGTTGGTAAATTTTTCAATAAGCCCCCGGGGCGCTAATAAGAGGAAATACGGCATGTACAAATTCTTGTCTTTCTGTGGGCTGAGTTCATCAAGCATCGCTTCATCCAAATAACAGAGCATCCTTTGTTTTATCGAGGGAAATGCTGTAGTTTAATGAAAGCTGTGGAAGCACATTTTCTCTGTTTCCATTTCTAGTTCTTTCTTTCTATTTTTCTTTTTTATTTATTTTATTTTTCTGTCGCTTTTTTGTTCTGTAAGTATGTATGTATGTATGTATGTATGTATGTATGTATGTATGTATGTATGTATATGTATGTATGTATGTATGTATGTATGTATGTATGTATGTATGTATGTATGTATGAATGTATGTATGTATATATGTATGTATGTATGTATGTATGTATGTATGTATGTATGTCTTTATTTCGTCATATAGAAAAAAAATAGTTACAAAAAAAATACGAGTCAAAATTACAATTTTTAAGATATAAATTACTTTACAAAATTAAACAAAAAAATATATAAGTGACTTTAAAGAATAAAACATAAAATATCAGTAACTAAAAAACCAAGAAGTTGAAAGCAAAGAAACCCCTACTGATAAATTTGGCAGGGATAGCATTAAAAAGGTTCAAAAGACCTTGTTTCCATAATGGTCCCTTTATAGAGGTATTAACAAAGTTTGTGCTCAAAAACGAATAGAGGAACTAAGGTCGTAAGGCTCTATATACTTAAAAAAAACCTGACAACTTAGAAATGCCTCCATGGAAACGTTAACCGAAAGATAAAAGAGATCGGCTTAGAGGAAACAGTTCTTATATATTAGGGCCTCTCAAGGTAACTGTCTATAAGGCTAATCTATGTCGCTGTTGACCACAGGGGCATAGAACAAATGATATTACACGATGCATAACAAGGAATACTTGAGATGTGCGACTTACTGGCCACGTAACATAGCTTTTACTATGAAAGAAGGAAGTGAGTCAGTACACGAGTGCGCAAGTAGGTAAGTAACATAGTAAGAGACGTAAAAGGTAATCAGTTGTACGAAGTATATACTTCGGGAGTTCAAACCGGAGACTTGTGCATTCGCGGAGTGTGCTCCAGCAACTGAGCTAGGTTATCCCCGATGGTAACATGCTGTGCTTTTCTAGTCGCTACGCGAATCATTATGGAAGGACTGTCATCCAGCTTGTCAGTCTACGGAAAGCCTATCGAGAGTTGCAGAATGACATCGAGAAGCGGGACTCTGAAATTATCAGTTTCAGTAATAATTTCAAATGCCCCTCTGCTACTTTGTAAGTTTATTTCTATATTAGTTCGTTTTGCTTTCTTGATTGTTTATTTTAAATAGTATTTTACAATGCCCATCACAGCCACTGTTGTATGATCATAATGTTGTAGTCTTCGTGAAGTACCATTGCTTTTTTGCCAGAAATGTCTCCCAATAAACAACATCTGGTCTACCCATCCACCATTTGTAAAATATCCGTTAAAGGAAGCTATTTTGCAATATTGTCAAAACCCACTTTTTATTTTGGTATAAACTTTTACCTGGTGGTTTTAATTACAATTATATATGGTCAAATGGGTCTGGGCTGGATCGGTTCAGTAGTTATAGGAACATTGATTACTATTGGTAGAGTAGAAATAAGTTGCTTGGAACGTTTTATTTCCCGCCGAATTATTAGCCTTTGAGTCCTGAAATTAAAATAAAGCACACTCTTAAATTTTGGACAGTATATTAAAATCTGTTGTATCAGATTGAAGACTTCTGTAGTGCTAGTTAAAGGTAGGCATTTCCTCATTCTTTCCCCGTGGCTTCGTCTTTGAGTTGTTGGATCGGTTGACGGTATGATAAGAGGTCGCCATAATTGAGAGGTTCAAAGCGGACTTTCTGATTTACCGCCATTTGCAGGCTTCAAGGAATGAGAGACGCTCGTGGTTGAAAATCATATGCGCACAAACATAGCTGAAATCGAGGAGCCAATGTATAATACCATGTCGCTATTGACAGGCCAGCAGCCACGGAGAAGAAGGGGGCACGAGTTTGAGGACTCCAAATTTTACCGTCAATTGCCTTCCCTTCAAAGTCTCGTATCAATTTCAAAGGCTGTGCGTAAGAATTTGCGATGTCCAGACCCCTGAATTCAGAATAGACGCTCCGAATTTCTAATCCTGGCTGTGGGCTTTGTCTGATAGTCAATATGTAAGCGTAACCCGAGCGTCCGTAGAATTTTTCCAGGTATGGTGGTGGGAGGGGGGGGGGGGGAAGAAAGTCCCTACGGTAAGAAGATAATGATGATCGTAGAGACAGAGAATAGGAACGATAGAGAAGGGAAGGACATCGGACGAATAATGTTTGCCTGGTACACAACAGGATGATGCACCAGCCATACAGTGCACGTGACTTCAACTTAGTCGTGTCAAGGGATTAGTTTAAAAAGAATGTGATTCTTGATTACTTCTCTTGCAAAATATAGCCAGTGTGGCTTAGTACTTAAGGTAAACAATCAATAGTAGAAAGTGATAGACAAAAATTCAGCGTTTACTATCATCGTTTATTTTGTTACCCCTCGCTCCATTTTGTCTTTTAATGAACTAAACTTTTAATGTTAATCCACAACCCTTGCAATTCCCTTAACACTGTTGTATTACCATGGTATGTAACATGTTACATATGACTATTAAAACAGGACATGTATGGTCTGCTATACTTTTGAGGAAGATGGATATTTTGATATGAAAATTCTAAAGTACTGAAAGATTGCTGACTTGAATCCATTTTCAATGCTCCCTTAATCTTCTAAAACATTCCATATTACCTCGATGACAGATATACATCATAGTGCTCTACATGTACTAAAACGTAAGAGATTGTTGGAATGCTGATTGTAGTGATTTTGATAATCAGCAGCTTACACTTTAAGTATTTTAAAAAAAAAGCCGCCCCATAATTGAAATTTTTCAGTTGGTGTATTTTGCTGAATTCTTAAACAACCCAACATGTGCAACTTATTTTTCATACAAATCATGGAGTACTTTCAACCTATCTAGAAGAAAGAAGTTGTGCTCAATAACAAGTTTAGTTTTAGGCTCTAAAATCCTAAGTTTACCAAAAGTTTAAATTTTGTCGCTAATGGTAAACCTTTGAAGAAAACATTTTAGGACCGTCAGGATAACCTTGTTGAAAAATTTGTTGCGGCCAAATGCGCAAAAAAGATTGGCCACCCCTTCGCTATATAGTTGTCACAATGAATGATGGACGTCGAGACTTCTCACGAAACTCAGGGAGTGTCAGAGAGTATAGCGTCAGGGAGAGTATGACATACTATTAGGGTAATGATGTTCTTGTAAAAGAAGGGGCAATTGAGTGCTCACTCTCTGGCTGGCACAAAGATATGTTAAATGCATGTAGTTTTCTTATGCTCTCATATGCTATTTCATTGACGTCAAAGGTCAAAGTAGAGTCGGTTTCAACTTCAATTAAACTGTACGACCAAACTACAGTAGGAATCAAATGGCCATATCATAGATCATTCAGAGAGTCATGTGGTAGGTAAACTTGCATCTACCGGGTCCCCAAGCTAACTACAAATATAGCGAATAGGCAGTCCTAGTCCAAAACATCGGCTGTCTTATGGCAAGGCAAAGCATCAATGGAGAGAATCAACACTGTCAGAGATTCCCCTAATCCTGTCTGAGACTCACAATCGTCACTCCGAAAACTACTGCAGCTGGACCGATACCAACAGAATCTTTATCTTTATGTCAACTTAGATTTTCTATCAGTAAAACCAAGAGGTGAAACTTGCTAATGATAACAACGAAAAGACATTGAACGATCGATCGACATTGAGCGAACGATCTCTACTTATCACACCTGGTGTACCACAAGGTATCACATCACTACATCTCCTGTTCTGCGTATACAAAGAAGATTCTGCGTATGCAAAGGAGATCTCCAGTCGGCATTACAAATATATAGTATGGCTTATATTTAGCAACTCAAAAATATTCTTGTCATTTCCCACTGAACGTATCGAAGTAGTCAAACAAAATCTGGATAGAGACCGTGGTGCAAAGTGTCCCACAGACGCTCAATGAAAATTGACAATCATGAAGGCAGACCTTTATTGATGAAGTTTTGGGTCCCTCACACACAATTCAATTTTATTGACAATACTGGCTCATTTCACTTTTGCCCTTTGTCGTGTACGGAACAGCTATCCTCGGAATTTCAAAGGAAAGACTAAAATACTGGGCCAATATCGATCACGTGCTGCAAACCGCAGACATCCTTTCATGAATCCCAATTCATACTGGATGGGAACAACTTCAATTGACACAAAACATAACTGTAACGTAAAGATCTGTCACATGTTTGCTTTCAGAAATGCTTTTGTCCCAGGTTCAAGGTATTTAGTATCTATAAGCATTTAGTATTACACAAGCAACTTTACTTGGCATGTCAAAGTTATAACGTCAAAAAACAGTATTAGTCATTTTCTAAGAGAGGGTGGCGGGGCTTGGCTTGGGCAGTACACATACACAGCTGTATCAGTTTCTGTCTTGAAGCTAATGATACTCTGTCAGAGTCTTCACTTTTCGCCACGTTTCGAAAAAAAACCTGCCTTGTAAATTCCAAAAATTTGCTTAGCATGGAGGCGGTATTTTCAAAGTTGGGCGGGTATTACTTCCCCTCTTCAACCTCTCCCGTTATCTATTAGTTTGAGGTATCAGCGTACTGGGGTGTGCCTAAGATTAAAAACCAAACACCACTTCGCTTGTGACTGGTGAAAAGTAAGCCAGGGCTGACAATACAGCCTTGAGAGATATTTGACTGTTGTGAAACGAACGTAGATCTAGACCTTAAGTATAAATAGTATTACGGCCCTAGTAGAAAAGG
The DNA here is from genome assembly GCA_010016025.2 of Alatinidae sp. Z8VKAUB7J3. Taxonomy (NCBI): domain Eukaryota; kingdom Metazoa; phylum Cnidaria; class Cubozoa; order Carybdeida; family Alatinidae; species Alatinidae sp. Z8VKAUB7J3. Next base: position 217,629,381 of record JAAAKM020073195.1, read on the forward strand.
TGGAATAAAGACGAAAACACTTAATGTAATACCACTGATAGTAATGGGAAAACGGGTGATGTTTCCTACAATAAAAATCAAGGAATTAGACGAAGATTCGAATGTCTCCTTCCTCGGATTGCTTGTGCAATTGCCAGGGCGGGTGACACTTGGGAAGACGTTAAAGTTTAAAAACAAAGCAATGTCAAGTGCCTATTTATTGTTTACTTGTACGAAACCTGATTCCAGGTATTTTATCCACTGCGCCACGTTTCGCATCAGAGAGACCAAAGTTGATGTTACATGGAACAGCTCTTTGTAGTATTGGTAGCCAAGGGTTGTAGAAGGCGTTCACGAAAGAAGAATTTATAATGGTTCCTAAAAACGTCCCTTATGAAAATGGATGCTGGGAAATATTTATGGCAAGTGTTCGTAATACCTATTTGAGTTATTTGGAAAACGATGAAGAACTCTTTTATTGCCTCATCAATCAATGAAATTGTACACTTTCGTATAAAATATTTAGCAACGCTAACAATCGGAAGATGGCGCTAATGAAGACCATGTTGTAAGCCTCTTTCTTAAAAAGATACGCCATTAGGTCTTCATACATTTTCCTATATGAACTCCTTTTGTCGATTTTGAAACCAGAGGTCTCGTTGTCACACGCCCCGAGATGGTGCGCTTTATCTGGTCATAAATACCAAACAATGCACGAAGTCCCTATAGCAATCCCTTCTTGAATAAACAGAATATACGCGTATTAAGTCAAAATTACCAATTTAAAGCAAATTAAAATCTGAAAATCAATGTGGTTGTATAAATAGTGTTCAATATAGTTCAATTATATACTTTCGCTTAAGTAACTTGCTCACCTTCGTCTTTGAATCACTGTTGGAAATATAGTGCCGGCGTTCTGCGGCTGTGGTGTTCCTTCCCTGAGCCCGAACTGGTTAATCGTGGGAATATCTTTTCATCTTCTTTATTTATGTGGGAACGTACTCAGTTATCGAGCCTACTTCCCTTCGACTCCCTCCTGAGGTGTTCTCCCCTTTTATCCTCGTTGTTACTACCCCTAAAGTTAAAAGCGATTTTACTGTATATTCAAAACGGAACTAGATTGTAACTCGTTTTCTCTTTGTAGGCAAGTTACGAAAACCAACAATACCAGATCATTTAATATTATAACAGTTCTTTTTAAACCTAATTTTGCTGCTAATATTTTTTACACCTAATAAAGTAGAAATGCAGGAGAAATGAGAGCAGAGCAGAAATTTTTGCGAATGGCTGGGTCACAACAGGATGACATCCTTCGAATGTGATGTGCTTGGAGGAAACAAAGTATTGATCGATCGACTTTGATACAGACAAATGAGCGTGTCTTACTTTAGTGACTCTTGATTGATAAAACCTGAATCTTGAATCTTGTCAAGACCCTCAGAACGATTTTCGCTGTCATATTCGCAGACCCCAACCAAGAATTTTATTAGGTCTGAAGCACAGGCTAATGCTGTTGAAGATGGATGGCGTCAGTTCATCTTGCAGTTTCGGTATTCAAACCCTTCAATGTAGCAATTCATACAGAGTAGTTTTCTTTTAAAGCGACCAAAATTGTTTATTCTTTCATGACTTTCTCTTTTTCTTTTTGCCAATATCCACTCGTGTTACACATAATATGTATTGAAACAGATTTCGAAACAAGTATTCTAAGTTTTGAAGCACCTACTTATGGTGCGAAAATGATCGCCTGTAGTCGAAGATAGAGTGTACCTTGCTTTGCTTTTCTTTGTGTGACGTCATATTCCCTAGTTTTTTGTCACAATCGCTCTTGTTATTTCCATTAACGGTATGTTGTGTAGTCTTCTATGATTACTCCTGCATGCCATTGCCTGTTCTCTCCAGTCTCCTTTGTAGTGATTGTTACCACCGTTTCTTATGTACTTTCCCTTTATTTTTTCTTTTGTTCATGCTACTCTCCTTTACTCTTCTCTTTCCTGTTTGCTTTCTTTCACCTTCTTCGCTTTAAAGCTCTCTTTATAATATTCCTTTATTTTCATTCTACTCTGTTTCTCCATTCTATTATCTTCTTTTTCCCACTTTGCTACGCTCCATTCCTATTCTCTGGGCTTTTCTCAGTTCTGTCTTTTCACCCATCGTCTTCGCGCTCTTGTCTATTCATCCTCTTATTCCTCCTTCTGTATACCTAACTACGGTCTCCCCAATCTCCCCAGTTCTCTAATCTTTCCTACCTGTTATGCTGTACTCCCCTGTTACACTGTCCTCCTAGATTCTCTCTTTTGTTGCCCAAAATTTTTGCCCATTTTCCTGCTCGTTTGTTCTCTTCACATTTTTTAATTTTTTTCCCGCTTTCTTATTTTTATCTTGTAATTTAATCTTACAATCCCTTTTTAACACTTACTGCACTCCTTTCACCTTGCCCTTCTTTATTTTTGTTCTTGGTTCTCTTCCCAGTTCCATTCCCTGCCTTACGATTTTCTAAGTTTTGTTGGCTCTTCTCGGCTCTCAAAGTGTACCTTCTTCTCACCCCTGCCATTTATTCTGCTCGCTACCCACGGATCTCTTCATTCTCCTCAGTTCTCCCCGTTTGTTCCTCTCATTTTCCTCTCTTCTCCAAGTTCTCAGGTTTATATAGTTAACTCCGTTCCTATCGTTCCTTTTATCTCCGGATTAAGTGGAGTTTCTTAGAGAATAGTAGATAACTAGAGGGAGTAGCGATTTAACTTTTGAAGTTGTGTGGTGACTTAAGGCGATTGATTGATGTGGTATGTTGTCGAATTATGGAAAGTGACAGTCAATAAAGTCCTTTACTTGTTAGGCTCAGAATGTGTTGCGAGACCTTAGCTAAATACCCCTAGCTGTAGGCCTAGGCCTATATTTACAATTCTACTATTCGTATCTTAAGTTGAAATTCTTCAAAATCAAAAAACAAAAATCACATTTACCTACCCTTTCCTTTAACTCAACTAATATAGCCAACAATTAGGCTATTGTTGAATTATGGTGCATGAGCGTTAATAACGAAAAAGCTTGAACAGCAAATAATTTTATGTCAATGCGTTTTCCTTTGAACGTATCAACTACTTGACTACAAATCAGCTTTAGCTGACGTCATACAAAAACAAGAAACGTGGAAGCAATCATATGATTAAAAACAACTACTACATTAAGCAACTCCAAGCTGATACTAACCATGCAATTGTTTATAAGAGCATGAGATGTATAGAGAAAAATGAAAAGTGATTTAGTGGAGACTTTACTCAATCACTACGAACTGGGTAAAATGCGCTGTCTACGGTTTTACAAATTTTAGAATGTATATACTTTAAAAAGTCGGTCGCTACCACAATTTTTCTTCAAAGAGCAAGAGAATAATTTGAAAATACCCTCTTTTCCACAAAGGCATTTTTGATTTTTAAGCAGAAGTATGAGTCAGAAATAATCAAATTCTATGAAAGTGTGCGTTGCCAAATGGGCTTAACTAGACCGTTGATACGGACGAGGCAATCCCTTGATATTGTTGATAACTCCAAATGTTCACAAATATCTTCAGCACCTTTCAGAATACTGTGCTTAGCATATGGTTACCACCACGTCACTAGGGTCGTTCTTTTCGGTTTTAGTGTCGTATTGCCACTGCGCTGATCAAAGAACAACCTTCGAAACTGTCAAGGAGTGCCAATTCCTGGTCCATCAAACATTAATGATAAGGAAGCATTTTAATGAAATGTTATACTCATATTCAAACGGAATAGCTTCACTACGCGAAACCTTGTGTTGGCAGTGCCATCTCCTTTAAGATGTTAGCCAGCCAAGAAAAACAAAGCAAGACTGTTGAGAAAGTATAGTGAATTCGTTGGCAAAAAACCCACATGGAAGTACCCCAGCACTCAATAGCACTTATGTTAAACGGATTAATTGGCGGCAGAAAACATCCATCATCAGTAGCTGTCCCCTTTAATAGATCAATAATCTAATGACCAATTAATAGCCTGTCTTAAAAAAGGCGTGCCCACTTGAAACTATCCACTGCTCCTCAACGTAAAAGGGAAAAAAAGTCTCACCAGCGGCCCAATTGCAGTGAAAGCTGGTGGGACTAAAACGTTACATTCACAGTACTTCCATTTTGATAAAGAAATTGTTTTGTAATAATAAACCATTTTTTCTGCAAAAATTACATATTTATAAATACTATAAACGACATAAAGCACGTCCTCTAAAGTTATGTATCCTTCAAAAATCATGATTTAGAACAGGTACTTAGGGTCTTTAGATATCTCCACTCATTCGTATGTCACCATCATCTCCTTCTCCAGGTATTCAACCCCCTCCATTGTCACCATCGTCTCCTTCTTCTGGTATTCAACCCCTACCAATGTCACCATTATCTCCTTATCCTGGTATTCAACCGCTACCAATGTCACCATTATCTCCTCCTGGTATTGAACCCCAACCAATGTCACCACCATCTCCTCCTCCTGGTATTCAACCGCTACCAATGTCACCATTATCTCCTCCTGGCATTCAACCCCAACCAATGTCAGCACCATCTCCTTCTCCTGGTATTCAACCCCAACCAATGTCACCATCATCTCCTTCTCCTGGCATTCAACCCCTACCAATGTCACCACCGTCTCCTCCTGGTATTCAACCCCTACCATTGTCACCATCATCATCATCATCATCTGGTATTCATTTTCCTGCCTCTCTCTCGCTTTCAGCAGAATTTGTACTAAGCTATATCTGTAATTTACTCCAAGGGAAGCAGCAAATGTGATGGGCATATCACCACGAAGGTTAAAATTCGAAAGAGGTAGGGGAAGGAAGCTGCAAAAAGCGGAAGGGGAATGCAGCAATGAAGAGGATACTCGATGAGAATGATGTAAGAGGTATGAAATGAAAGCAATATCTAATATTCTTTTATTATTGGTTATTATTATCATAAGCCACATTCTTTCTTTTCTTGACACCAAGCTTGCATATGTTGGAAGTCTTACGATTTTGCCAAGGTGAGAAGAAAATCTTAGGTCACACCTATCACGACCAGACCACTCACAACACAACTAATCACAACAACCCATACACCACCACTGTCGCCAGCACCCCGTTAAAGGCTTGAGGACAAACTTCCAACCTTCTAAAAACTAGATCCCTACCATTCTATGCAGTGTTTCAATGCTCATTTACTTCTCTGAGTGTCTCTTTCTCCAACTTCTATATATTCTAAAAACTGTAAAATGTTCCTGCTAGGAAGCTTACAGCGCCCCTAGACCCCTAGCTGCAGTTACTCGCGACTTCGTCGCTTCATACAAATATATATGAGAAAATCGTGTCCTAATTCTGATAAAGCTCCCTTTCCCTTAAAAAGTTCTAGTTGCGCCCCTGATTTATTGTCGTACAATCTTCAACGACTTACTAGTATACCAGAGAAGTATACTAGAAAAGGTCGAGCCTAACCGTTGCCGTGCCATAACAGCAGGCCACCTTTGTTAGTAAATACACATGATGAGCGAGACATAAACACAGATTTTGTGTTTGAGATTTTAGAAACTAAACATGCTGATGATGTACAGTAGTGCGTATATTTTTTTTGCAAAGCTGGTGAGGAGGGAGTGGGTTAGATCCACACTTTTTGGAATTTTGAACTCTGATATCAATTTGTAATGATGACTCCCATTTTTAGGGCATTTGAAGGGAAAATGTCAACCTCTAACTTCATTTTCAGCCCGTTGCCTCATGTTGTTAATGTCGCACTTGATAAATGATTTCATTTCAATACAAACGTATTATTATCAAGCAATCATAGATAATAAAACAGTATTGTAGTAAAATTTACTATTTAATTACTATTTCCATTTAATGTCTCTCAATATAACAAACGTTTATGATAAATTAATGCTGTTAAAGTGGTAAATTTTAGAGAGAGCATATGTATACAAACACGGCAATTTTTCTCTTTAACAACCAGAGGCTACGTTTCCTCGATACACCTCAAGGAAACACTTTGTACACACTTTCTCTACATGCAGTGGAGCTGGCTGATTTGAACATTAAAGAGCCTAACTAATGAGGAGAACTTTAACTATAGAGAATGTAGCAACACTTGCAAAAATGAGACAGACTTTAGAAATACTTTAAAATGCATACATATACTGTATACTCGAATGAGATTGCATCTTTAGACGTAAACATGCATGTATCATGGTGTTGTTCGGTAAAGTTCATTTACTCGTCTTTTATTCCTTTTTGCCACCTGTACAATTCGATTCTGTTTTGACAGCTGCTATACCTAAAATGAAGTCAAATGCTATTGTACGCTTAGTATGCTATAAATATGCTATAATTCTAATAATTGAAATTGGTTCATCGTGACGTAACTATGCATTACTAAAATCTTAGTTTTATGTGATGGTTTAGTTGGAACACATAAAATCCAATAGCCAGTGACTTACATAGTAGTGACGTAAGTCAAAATAGATGACATCCCAAATTTCTCTGCCTCGATGATATGGGACTATGGTGTAATGGTCAGTATCATTTAAAATTTCCCAACAGTCCTTGTTGTTAATAAAGTTAAATGATTATGGAACAAGAAGTATAAATGCCCTGCTGATTGAAAAATTTCTCACTGTCAAAACACAGAAAGTAGTTTCATGAGGGAATGAAACAAGTACATTCAATGTCTTCCTTGGTGTTCCACAGGGATCAGCCATTGACTTTGTACTTTATTTGACTCACGGTGCACGACGAAGGGTGCATGACGCAGGGTGTATGACGTAGGATGCATGACGTAGGATGCATGACGTAGGATGCATGACGTAGGATGCATGACGTAGGATGCATGACGTACGGTGCATGACCCAGGGTGCATGACGCAGGGTACGCGATACAGGACGTATGAAACAGGGTACACGATACAAGCTGTGTGAAACAGGGTACACGATACAAGCTGTGTGAAACAGGGTACACGATACAAGGCGTATGAAACAGGGTACACGATACAAGACGTATGAAACAGGGTACACGATACAAGCTGTGTGAAACAGGGTACACGATACAAGGCGTATGAAACAGGGTACACGATACAAGACGTATGAAACAGGGTACACGATACAAGGCGTATGAAACAGGGTACACGATACACGCTGTGTAAAACAGGGTACACGATACACCGTGTGTGAAACTAGGTACACGATACAAGACGTATGAAACAGGGTACACGATACAAGGCGTATGAAACAGGGTACACGATACAAGCTGTGTAAAACAAGGTACACGATACACGGTGTGTGAAACTGGGTACACGATACAAGACGTATGAAACAGGGTACACGATACAAGGTGTGTGAAGCAGGGCACACGACACAAGGCGTATGAAACAGGGTACACGATACAAGGCGTATGAAACAGGGTACACGATACACGCTGTGTAACACAGGGTACACGATACACCGTGTGTGAAACTGGGTACACGATACAAGACGTATGAAACAGGGTACACGATACAAGGCGTATGAAACAGGGTACACGATACAAGCTGTGTAACTCTTCTATTACAACTTTAGTTCCTTTGTTCTTAACATAATACTTTCTTTCAAGTCTTTCCATGATAGATTCTTTCATTCTCTTCACTTTCTTGTGGGATAGACTTTCTAAAAGACTGATGTCTTTTCTAAGCTGTTTGATTTGATCTTCGATTCGCCTCTTCCACCATGGTTCCTTAACTTCCGGTCGTAGATTTGGAAATACGCCTAAAGCAGAATTCTGTTCGATTCCCTAATATTAGCTGATGGTATATGCTTTAGGACCTTATTAATCTCTTTCGCTTTGGGTCTAACCATATTTCTGTCAAGGTTTCTGATTCATTAGAGGGTTAATGGTTTTCGATTTTAACCTTTCTAAAATATTATTCAAAATCCTTCGGTTGTCATCATTCAGTTCTTCCAATACCTCGTTCTCGGTGTTTTCTTCATTTATTCCATTGTTGTTTTCATCTGTCATTTCTTTCACAGGCCACGCATTATCTATGGCTTCATTCGGATTTTCTTGAACCTCAGGAGTTTCCTCGGCATTCTTTGGTCTTCTCCCTTCACACTGTATTCTTACATCTTCGATTTCGGCTTCAGTAAGCTATGATTTCACTTTGATTTGCCTGACTTGATCGGCTAACCTCTGTTCAGTGATGTTATCTCCTCTATTGTCCTTCCAGATCTTAAACATTCTTTTTCTGTACCCTCGTTCCTCTGGTTCACTCGTGATGTAGCATTTCATGACTAATTGGTTGGTCTCCTTTGACCATTTGTCTCGAGCAGTAGCTGGTTGACGACCGGGTAGAGGCTGCTCACCCCTCCGTCCCAGCCATTGCCATTGTGGCCCTTATAAATGTTTCTTTTGTAAAAATTTCTGTCTCTAGTAAGGGTGCTCTGTATGCCACTGATTGTAACTGTCTGCCAATATCCCATCTTTTAAACCCGTTTGCAAAATCTGGCTTTAGTATTTGTAGGTTTATTCCGCCTTTGTCACCGAGATGTCAAAGTAGTAGTGACTTTTTATTACAGTTACTCAGATAGTGGTAGGGTTGAAATAACATAATATGATCATTAAAAGGATTCAGGGCCCAAGGTGTCTCTACTCCAGGACCGCCTCCTCTTTCTCAACTATTCACTACACTAGTACTTTTCTACTGCTTGTGCTGGTCTGGAAATATGTAGCATTCCAAGTTCCAAATATTTGTAATCAGAACCGTCGGCAGATATGGGACACTGCTTAAGGTAAAAGTGCTGCAAAGCATGTATCATAGGGTATCTATCATTGTCATAATTAAAGTTTCATAGATACCAAGCCTCCTAACGAATGCAAGGGCCGCCCCATCTCAGAAAAAAGGTGCCTACAACAATGGTCACGAGACACTTTTTCATTTGCGTTGCTTACGTTATTTGTTCTTAAACTACGCGATGGTGAAAGAGCGTTGTACTGAAACCGACCTCACCCTAACGTCCAATACACGTATCACAAAGAAGAGTGCAGAGTAACCTTTATCTCACAGTAATCCAGGTTAAGTAGTTACTGCTGCTTCACTAGATACTCCTGGAAGTATTACGAACACCTGCCTGCTTTCGTAATTAACAAAGTATATAAAGCGGGCCTTTGTTTATCTTCAAATACAATGTATCTTTATTAAAATATGAAAACCACACATCAAAAAGATGAAGGCGGCCTTTTAGGAAGCTCTAAGAAGTGTGAAGATGCACATTACAGATGTTAGCAATAATACTGTCATTAAGCAGGATGATAAGGGGAACATTTTTGAAATCTTGTAAGGAACGTAGGAGACTATCATGACTTCAAATAACTGACTATTGTTTGTGTTGTATTACCCCACGTTTAGGAAATTGCAGTTGATTCTAAGCATTGACTCTTGACGTCAATTTTTGTCCAGCCCCCCAGTCTATTCCTTTTTTGGTCATTTTCCAGCCCTCCGTTTATTCCAACCCATCCGTTTATTAAGGTTTGAGGATTTTTCCAACCCTCCTGTTTATTCCAACTCCCCGTCTATTAGGTACCCGAGAGTAACAACGGGCAGCCTCCTTGTTTACCCGCTAGAAATTTATGTCTACTGATGACGTTCGAAATGAATGCTTTGCCTGCACATGAACCAGAGCAACTAGATCATAGGAAACGTGTTGTTAGCAATAGCATGGTCCATTATCTTGCAAGAAAATTGTTAGCAACTCTCAGATATGGTTTGCCCTCCTTAGGTTACCAATTTGTTGTGGTATGGTTATATTTTAGATTAAGTTCCCGAAATGCTTTTTCCCGAAATGCATTTTGGCTTCAACATTTTCCCGAAATGCTATTTGGCTGGCGTGTATAGGCAAAAATTAGGTTGAATTATCAAGAAGGATCTTTCAAACATTTTAACTGCTGTTGTTCCAATAACTTTAATGCAAGGCCTGTAATGAAGGCAAAATTACATTTCATGTAAAACTAAAAACAGCTGAAACCCTCAATGGTATCAGACAGAAATTAAAAGATGAAGTTTTTAAAGCACTCAAGCAAGGAGAAGAAATCAAGTTGTCATCCATTATACCAACATGTAACATGTCCAGATCCTAGAATGTCATACATGATGTCATTTGTCTTTGGACATGGGTCATTTGTGTCTCAAAGATTTCTGCATGTATAAAAGGGTTCGCAGACCTACCAAGAAGACACACTCACACTCACACATACTTATGTACGCTCATACTCCGCACCAAGTCAAGGGAGTTTTGTCACCATTGCTAATCCAGAATAGAGTCCGTCGAAGTGTATAATTGGATGAAGAAGAAGATATCATTTCAAACTGAATCCTAACAAAGCAGTCTCAAGTGACAAACTCTGGGTATGAATTAACTTTATGATGATCTTTGCCTTAAAACCTTTCATAAATTGTACATTTTAAGATTATCGTAGTTTTAAGATTTCTGTTGTGACACAGCAAATTTATTGTCTTGTTACTGTTTCATAGCAATCCGTTGCAGGCCATTCTCTGTAACAATATTACTGAGATATTATAGAAATCCCTTTATCAGCCTTTACAAATTGAGTTCTTCCTTTCATAGTCTTTGTTAACACTTCTTTGTAAAAAGGGACCATTACGGAAACAGGCTCTTTTGAACCTTATTAACGCTATTCCTGCCAACTTTATCCATAGGCGTATAAATTGTAACACAAACAAAGTTGACACATCAACTGATGAAGACTAGCAGTATACAGTTGAAATGCTCTGTACTGTTAACAAATGGAGTATTTTTCTTCTACTTCTTCAACTTATACTTCTTCTTCTTCTTCTCCCTCTCCCTCTTCTTCTTTTTCTTTTTCTTCTTCTTCTTCTTCTTCTTCTTCTTCTTCTTCTTCTTCTACTTCTACTTCTTCAACTTATACTTCTTCTTCTTCTTCTTCTCCTTCTCCCTCTCCCTCTTCTTCTTCTTCTTCTTCTTCTTCTTCTACTTCATCAACTTATACTTCTTCTTCTTCTTCTTCCTCGTCTCCTTCTTCCCCTTCACAATCAACCTTCCCCTCTCCCTTTCCTTCTTCATACCTTTCACTTCTTTGATCTTTAATTCTATTGTATTCACCTTTCTTCTCCAATTTTCTTTTCTTCTTCTTCCTCCCTTTGTTCCTTATTCTTGTATTTTCCCAACTAATTCTTTATATTCTCCTTCGCTAACTCTTACGTCTCCTTTTCGTTCCCCTATTCGTTCTCTTTGTGCATCTCTTCTTCCAGCTACACACGTGCATAAATGGGCTGGCTATGGTACCTAGTAGTCTTGACTATCTAACTGTGCCAAGGATGTCGGCCGCAACTACTGAGGTCGTAAACAAGCGTCTTTGTTGTGGTCTGCGAATCAGACAGCGACAGATGGTCCAGGCTTTCACAGCCACGATGCCTCTGCGTGATTTGATTACAGTATTGCCTCATTGATTCCGGTGTGAAGGAGGCACAAATGAAAGGATCGCTTCTCGGCCTTTTAGCAAGGAATGGATGCAGTATCTGTTCTCATGGATGACAGATGCTTTCCATAATCCGCGAGAGGCGGTCCTACTGGGCAGTTGAGCCTGCTTCATCTTTTGACAATTAAGAGACGATGTCGGACTTTTTTGCTGTTTAACTGTTTCCCTCGTTTTCTTAGCTAGAGATTAGCATAACTTGGCAAAAAATGGTGGGTCTAAAGCCCTTACCAGCCCCTGGTGGTAGTGGTAAAGAAAAAGGGGCGCTAGTTTACTTTTGCACCCCCCTACAAATTTCGCCTAAACAGCATTTTTTATGAAATTTGAAACTGTTAACATGTTTTAATATCATAGAACAACATAATTATCACAATCAGGATATTTATCGTTGAAAATAATAGCCAATTTTTAGGTCTCAAGGTAGTTATATTTGTGTCATTGCAATAAGCAATGAACGACGATTTTCAATCAGGAAGTCCTAAACTACTGTCTCGAATGTTTTCTGCAGGATATACTGCCATATAAACAGGTTTAATGGTACTTTTCACTGCAAATGCAAGTAGGAGTTTTTACGTTTACGTTTACAAATAGATCCCCTCGAATTGTTAGGTCTTGCTACTGTATTGCAACCGTGGCGAAGGTGATGTTTACAAACGTCAACATCTTCTGTAATTGCCTGCACGATACTTGATAACTGTTGCCACTATTGCTTGTAATTATTGGGACACATACTTCTTTTCGTACTAGCTGAACTTGCCATTACTTGATTGCAACATTGTAAGTTATGATTCTATCAGAATTTGAAGAAGGCGAATTTCATTGATGCGCACGTGAAGGGACAGTAGGCGGTAACAATGACACAAAACTTAAGTACTTTGAGACCTAAAAATTGGGTATTATTTTCAACAATAAATATCCTAATTGTTGTGTACCTTTTAAAATGTTATCGAAATGCTATTTACCGTCGAGTGAAAACCCCTTCTCGAAGAAATTTGGGGAAATGAATGAATGGGTCTGAAGAAAATCCAAGCTTTAAGTCGTTTTTGGACGGTTAGCGACAGTAGAAGGGAGCTGCACCAGTTGGCAGCCATCATAATTATTTTGCCAGTCGGCTTCGAACAATGAAATAAGACTCTGTAAAATAAGGATCAAATGACTTGGTCAGTGGTACTGGTGACTTTAAAGTGCAAAGAACAAGGGCGGGGACGAGTGTTTGCATCTTCATCATTACGGGGAACTACTTCAAAACACGACATCTTAAAAGCGACCATGCGTACTGTAGTTTGGATAACTTGAAAATTATCCCACGATGATCAGAGGGTGAAGTCAGAATTGTGCCCCCACACAGCCACGCGCGATTCATAGTCACTTGGCAAAGGAGAGACGTTCTGTATTCTGAAATATGGTTCATCAGTCTATTCTCTCCCATAACTGACAAACAAAAATGTGCCTTAGAGGGGGGGTAGGGGACTGGGGGTGCCCTTTCTAGGCCAGGGATTGCAGGGAAGTCTTGTCGACTTGTTGCCTCGTTACCAAGTGCAAGATGCAACTCTTCAGCACTGCCGCAATGTATTGTGCAAGTCAAAAGGAAATCGGTACTTACTTTGTGTGGCATAATCTTGATCAAAGGCCTGCATGCCCACATTGCTTTCACGCGGATCTCGATGGGCAGTTCTTCTCTCAAGATGATCTTTCTCAACAATGTGAAAAACTCTGGCTTGATGTTTGGTTTCAACATCACCAAACATTCACAAAAAACAATCGTATGCTTGAGCCTTGTATACAAGAATTGGCAAATTATATAGTAAATGATAAAAAACTGTAGACAAGAGTTTGTCATAGAAATTCATAACTCATTCATCATCTGACTACAATAGCCCCCCTTTTACCACTTCCTTGAATTGTTCCAGCGCCCAAATGGGAAGGTACGGCCCGCTTTGGGAACCAATGGAGTACATGAACTGGTAGTATGGGTAAGAATAAAATTCAAACCCAAGAAGCCAAGAAGATAGAAATGAGAAAGGACTACAGAAAGGAGCACGTTTTAAAATTGCCAGAGATGAAGTTTTAAAAGTAAAGGAAAACATAAGAAAGCCTTGGAGAGTTGTGCAAAGATGGACGTAATGATAGGCCGAAAGAAAGTTGAAATTCAGGACTAGATGATAAAGGAATAAGGACAATTGACTGAACAAAGCAACACTGGTGAGTCTAAGGTGTTGTGTTAATAGTTTGGCTGGTACCAGAGGTTGAAGTGGCCACTTAGGAGGTATCACGTAACAGCCAGAAGAGTTGGATGAATCTAATGAATATATAGTGTATCCACCAGGAACTGGAAGACTTTTGAGCCAGATCAAGAATATTAAATTTCACTGAAGGGATCTGCAGTTAAGTGTACCAAACTAATATTCATAGTAGAGGAGTATAAAACTGGAAAAGTGAGTAAATTAATGATGTTGACATGTTCGAAAGACCTTTAAATGAAGGAGAACCCATCGCAAGTTTGAACTTTCTCCAAAACAAAGCAGAGGTTGAAGTAGATTGGACAACAACCTTAAAATGGTGGATAGGACAGCTCTAATGAGGACATCTAAGGCAGTGTCAACCAAACAGTTCCTCTTCTTTGTCCATGAGGCTTTCTACCCAACTCACCATAGTCAGGGTGTTTTGAGTTCCCATTCCAGAAAGCTGTGCGGCTCTCAATTGCCTTCCAGATCAAGTTGACCTTTAACTCTGTCTTTGCTGGATTCTGCAAACTCTTGCTCGGAGAAATAGTGAATCATGTTTGTGTAGTAGTCATATGTGTACAGTGATGAGCCTGATAACATTGTCCTTGAAAGAGACATTCTGATCTTTCTAGTAGGAAGGAAGAATTAATGTAGACATGATATCAGAGGCAACAAACTTTTCATTTTGTATTTTGCTGTTTGATTACCAATCTTGAAGTCGTAATTTATTACAGCTGCTTTCTGCCTGCAGAGAAAAGTCACAGCTGACAAGTTCAAAATAGGAACCTTTTACTGGTGGGAGGTCCTCTTTTGGTGGGTGGCCCAGGGTTGGGCCCTGCCCTTAATATGGCCCTGTGTCCACTGGTGTGTATTTGGCAGCTGATGTGGTTGTCACCTTGCTCTGATGGCAGAGCACATGCCACGAAAGCATGGATCCCAAGTTTGAGTTCCTTGTGGTTAAATATTTCTCTAGTGTCTATGTTTGCATAATCAAACTACTTGAGCCTACATATTACTTATGATTCTCTGAATCAGGCCACCTGAAACATCATAAATTAAGATAGGACTCAGCACATGGATTTATGAAAGATATCACTTGAGACCAACCTCCTTTAATTTCTGAAACCTCCAACAAAATATTTAATCGTTTAATTACATTCACTAGAGACACTTGATTAATCAATAACTCACCGAAGGAAAGTTCAAAAATAGTTTAAAAAATTTAAAATTTTTAATTGCGTAAGTACTTGCTGCCTCAGAATTGCTAACAGGAAATGCAATTTGACACAGTAATCTACAGTGCAGCTGGGCGTCCCAAGAGAGACCTCTCCGGACGTTCAACGTTGACTCGCCTTCGACCAACCTTGATAGAACGACCACTCCTCTATAACAATCAAAATTGGCCAGCCCCTTGGGTGATCGCCATAGGTACGTTATACCGTATTTTTCCCCTCCTACGGTATCTTTAACACTTTCTTCCAGGATTGCGCTTTTAATTTCTTCGGGATGTTTTTTCTTTACACTATCAGGAGCTAATAGATAAACTCACCAACAGAAAAACAAAAACTAAAGGAGATTTGCTTTAAAGGGTTTGCCCACTTTGCTTTTCCGTCAGTCAAATTGCACTTATACTTGTTCATGTTGGATTTACTAAACCTATTCAACTTTTTGGATTTGCTAAACCGACTCTATTAGTTGGCTTTATTAAATCGATTCAACTTCTTAGATTTACTAAACCGATTCTACTTGTTGGATTCACTAAATCTATTCAACTTGTTAGATTTACTGAACCGATTCTACTTGTTGGATTCACTAAACCGATTCAGCTTATTAGATTTACTGAACCTATTCTACTTGCTGGATGTACTAAACTAGTTTAACTTTTGATATAAGTGACCCATTTGGCATAGACGTGACTTGACGTGACTTAACTTATTCTGAGCTCACTCGGACATGCATGAAATAGCGAATACGTTTTGTACGTAAAAGCCTTGTTCGTCCAACACTACTCAGAGTACAATCGTCAGAAATAGTAGAAATAGAACGTACGAAAGAATATGCCATCATGTGTTTTTGAAATAGCACATCGAAATTTGGATTGTATGAGATTTTCGTACTTTTGGACCGAAAAGCATCCAATATAACTAGATTAATTGTGTAGGCCCATTGAGAAGATGAAAGGTGTTCGTATGATATATTATAAGGCATACTACCGTATTTCCTCTTATTAGGGCCGGGTCTCAAATTCGCTCCGCCCTCTTATAAGAGCCGCGCCTTGAAGTAAAATTATTTTATTAGCGCCGTCCTCTAATTGGCGCCTCCCCTCTAATAAGCGCTGCACCTATAAAACCATACAGAAGGGTAATTACACAATAAAATACGTTTTTGAAGTTTCTGAATTATTTTTTATCTTTCATAAACCAGACAAATTTCATAATTTTTGCGAACTCAGGATCATAATCATTTTGAATTTTTTTTATAAGCGCCGCCCTCTTATTAGCGCCGCACATTGTTGGTAAATTTTTAAATAAGCCCCCGGGGCGCTAATAAGAGGAAATACGGCATGTACAAATTCTTGTTTTTCTGTGGGCTGAGTTCATCAAGCATCGCTTCATCCAAGTAACAGAGCATCCTTTGTTTTATCGAGGGAAATGCTGTAGTTTAACGAAAGCTGTGGAAGTACATTTTCTTTGTTTCCATTTCTAGTTCTTTCTTTCTATTTTTCTTTTTTATTTATTTTATTTTTCTGTCGCTTTTTTGTTCTGTAAGTTTAAGTTAGCCAAAGAAGGTATCTTGATAGTTCAAGTTTGATAAACTGTTGAGTAATGAATTTATTTCATTTATCATATGTTGATGCTGTGTAGTTGCACTCTCAATACTCCATGCTTCTCACCTAAATATCACATAACTTACTGAATGACTCGCCATTGATTGGGTCAGGGTCAGGTTTTGGAATGCATGTTACGTATGGGACAGTTCAAAATTTTAAAAGTGTGCATAACTGTACCTTTCCAAGCAGTTAGGCCTACTTCTGAGAAAAAAAAGCGGTGTGGGAAGAAAAGTGTTCCTGAACGCTCTCCTAAAGTGGTGATTTACAACATTACCAGCTAGAAAATTTCTACATCAACAAAATCCAAACCCCTCATCAAGAATGGTACCCCCCACCTATATTGGCAACCCCCACACATGCTCTGAAATTTTCCCAACCTCCACCTATGGTGGCAGTTCGGAAAAGGTCTCAAACCTGCCTAATAGTAGGAGGGAGTGCACACTATGGGACATCATCAGGGTTTTTTATCAACCTCACAAACAATTCCTATCCCGTAAAGACAGTCATATCTGCATATCACATAACTCAATATTTCTATCTCTATTTGATAAGTGGCACTACTAGCAAAGAATTCATAGATAAGATCATACTCAGAGTCACTTGACATCTTTTTGTAGCCAATAGCACCTTGACAGAGTGGAATACATAGGTGATAACTTCTAGTATCTGGGGCTGTTCTAGCAAGTTCAAGTCTCTTTTCCATGAATTCTCAAATATCTACCATTTGCTGAATGTGGACAATAAAGAAGTGTGCAAAACGTGAACAATATAAAATACCAATCAATCAAGGTAACAGCAACTCAAAATAACAATAACGTTTCACTACCATTGACTACAATATGTAATACAGGAAAAGTTTCTTTTGCATTTAAACGTTAACTCAAAGACTCTGATGCACCTGCATCGTTTTTTCAGTCGTGTACTAAAATGCCCCAACAAGTGATCTGTTGGAAGAGTTACAAAAGAGCTTATATCACTTTGAGATGATTCCACTGTTCTTTCCGGTTGTCAAAATATAGCCTTAATTGATTCAGTATTCCAACGTTTAGTTGTAGCAGTATGCTTGCGTAGGACGTCTTACTTGCGCCACACGTAAGATGTGATGAAAGCTTCAGTAAGCCAGCTTTTAATGGCCTATATTAGGGGCGGCCAAACCTGTGTTGCATAACGGGCCGAAGTTTGATCACTAGAGTCGAGCCAGGCCGCATAAACTTTCAGAAATAATACTAAGATGAATATCTATCTTAAAATGCTTAACTAAATGCTACTTACTTATGTTGATCGCTCTTTAACTATTTTCTAAGATAACTGTGTCTTATTGTTATGTCTGGTCCAAAACATACTGAACTGTGTAAACAAAATCCAGAACACAGCAGCAGATATCGAGGACTACAGTTTGTCAGCCCCCAGACTATACCGTTACCACACAAAGATGTAGATGTGCGAGTACAACATATATCAATGATCCTTGTGGTAGGGCATGGTTCCATTCTAGGACAACTGGGTCGATACGATCACCCCTGAGAAAAAAAAACAACAAAAAAACAAAAAACAAACAAACAAATCGTGAATTTCTTTCAAACGTTGTATCCTTTCTTCGGACAGGTTAAAGGTGAAAGTATCATGTTAGAGCAAACGAAACGTGTTAAAGATTCCATTACATGATGTCAAGTAAGCCGTGACAACGTCAGAGGACCGCCTAAAGAGAAGTTGACGATCTTCCAGGTGAGGTAGTCTATTTCTGTGTTATTAGAAACTGAAGACAAAGTGGTTAGGTTGCACGTGATGTCAGAGTCAAGTTACAGAGATTATAAGTTTGTCAAGCCGTTGTAGATTGCGTATTGTGCAACTCAGCAGATTTCCAATAGTCCTCATGGGCAAGGAAATGGATCCGCGTCTAAGCTTGTGGTGAAAGGTCTTCACACTTAACATAACTGTAGGTTTATAACAGTATAGGGGCTACAATTGTTTGGGAATTAGATCACCTGTCTTCAATTCACAACGTTTCCGAAGGTTTAGTGGTTAGATTTGTCCAGAAAGACACGAACGTGATCTATTTGTAAGATCATAACCATAAAAAAGCAAGAAAGCAGAGTGGAGTGGAAGGAAAAGATGGAAGGATAACACAAAAACAATAATAACAGCAACAATAGTAAAAACAAAAGCAAAAATAGAAAACAACAAAACCAAAAACTCGTGGAAGCGAAAGTTTTGTGCTTCAATATCTCCGCGGTGCTTTAAAACTTTTAATTTTAATTTGTTAAGCAGACCGATTATTGTAAATATCTGGAACCTTAATAATTATTCAACCCCACTTGATCTCAATGATTATATTTGCCAATGTGGAGGTTTGGGAATGACCCTTCTGCTTATCGTGGGCATTAATTAGATGCTGCAAGTAATACCTCATAATTGTCACACTCGGATCATACTCTGATATATCTGGAAATACACCACTATAAGACAGGACTACTTTATGGGGTCACACAGTATTTAGATTTTTCATCTACTGTCACTAATGCGCACAAGATGAAGTGATTACTTTTACCTTACAAGTATTAATTTATGATTTTTACACTCTTGTCGCAGTCTGATATATAAATAAAGACGTCAATATAACAGAAGACAACCTTATGCAAGTACAGAGATATTATATAAATCATACACTATCGTAAGTTTGCATAAGAGGACGGCATTACTTAAATGCTGCAAGTAATAACTCATAATTATCACACTCGGATCATACTCTGATATATATAGAAATATACCACTATAAGAGACGACTACTTTATGGGGTCACTTAGTAACTAGATGTTTTATCTACTGTCACTAATGCGCATAAAGCTGATGACACACGAGGCTTCATTGAAGCCGGCTTCACGAAGCTAGCTTCAAAAATCCTCGTGTGTTATAGGATTTTTGAAGGCGGTTGCATGCATCTGGGTGCAAGATTCATGAAGCTTCCATATCAAAATTGCTTTGATCGGAAGATTCACGAGGATTCATGAAGCCTGGGATTGACCAATCACATACTAGTTTGAAAGCCATGTGACAAATGTTTATGAGTTATGGTGCGAAAATTAAAATCCCAGTTTCTGCTGTGTTTTGAAGAGCGTGATAAGAACTTCACTTGCAATTTCGTTTAAAAATAGCGATATGTGACCAAGTCGGTAATTCGGTACATTTTCCATTTTCAAAGAAAAGTAACAAAACAGAAAGGAAAAAAACTCCACTATAGGTCAACAAAACGCCAATATCGCAAAAGTTGAAAAAAATTTCAAAAAAATTCATTAATCATAACACTCCCCGGTAAATTTTATGAAAAGTCACCAAGTTTGATGTCAATCGTGCCAGCCCTTGAAAAGTTATGAGCTGAAATGTGTAGCCGCGGGCCTACGAGGCCCCCCCCATGTAAGATAGGGTTAAGCAGGCTCAACTGCCCTGTAGGACCGCCTCTCGCGAATTATAGAAAGCATCTGTCATCAATGAGAACAGATACTACATCCATTCCTTGCCACAAGGCCGAGAAGCGACCCTCAAATAAGCCCCCCCTCGAATAAGCCCTCACCCTAAAATATTTTTAGCAAATAAACCCCCACCCTCGAATAAGCTTCCATGGGGATATTCAGTTTTAGATATTGATATAACTGGATGAAATGTGATTATAAATTTATAATTTATAACTTTTTGATAACTTTTGATAAAACTTGATAAGATTATATTTGGTAAAGTTTGAGATTGTTTGTTATTTTAGTAAATAAGTTTGATTCTATTTTTTGGATGCATTCAACGTACTTGGACTTAGATCTCACCACAATAACATCATATCTTACAAGCATTTACTAAAATAACAATCTCAAGTTATCAAATATAAATTTATCAAAATCGAATAATTCCCTACGGAGGGTTATTGCTCTCGAGTGCTAAATAATTGTACCTCCCCCCCCCTCTTGCATTTTGGCAAGTTAATCCACGAGCTTCTTATTTGCCGACCGTCCTCCTCTTGTTCTTGGTTATTATGACTGTTCGAGAGAAGTACCCATTAAGTCCTTCAAGGTGCTTCATTAGATTTTTTGACTGCCTGTGCCGCCCCGGCGCTGCACTCCTTTTTAGCAACGCTCCCTATAGATATTATTACAGATTCCAGCACTTTGTACCTGGTTTTAAATTAGAGGGCCCAATTAAATTTCTCATATCATACCACCAAGTAGAAGATCAAGAATGAGTTTAAGGTAAATTCAGCAAGAAATCGATTGCTATACGCTACTAAACCACTAAGTAGAACAGCCTTGGTAACGGGGTGACAACGACGTGCTCCACACAGTATGTTCTACGAGATGCTAATGATATTCCTACAGGTTTAGAGGTTTTACCGATAAAAGGGTGAAAGTTAAATATATCTATCAAGAATCTTTGATGCATCTCGCCCGATAATTCCTTTAATGTAGACATTTTTGCGGCGGTATTAAGAAAACACTGTATTAAGAACATCGTTGCCACCACGTAACCAAGGTCGTTATGGGCTAACGAGAGTTTCCGGTTTAGTCGCGTATGCTTGCATAATAGAAGACTAAGCCATGATCATTAAGGAGCTTCAGATATTTGGTAACATATGATAGCATATTTTATATTTCTCAGCAAATATTTAAAATCTAAATAACTTTACCTTTTTTTTCGTAGCTGTTTTGGTGTTGTACCTTGTGAAGGACTTACTATTTGATAAATACAGAGGTAAAACCATCTACCATGCGTTCAGTATGGTTAGTTACTTCACTGGAGTGATTGGTGCCATCATGGCCGACAGTTGGCTTGGAAACAGATTTAGTTATCACTGAGATACTGACTTATGTCAGAATACTTTTGTTGTAGATCATTTAAAAATCGACCAGCAAAGATCGCATTAGATCAACTTCCTCTGCCGTTAAAAGTAAGTAGTAATGAAATACGGTGCGTGTTTGCCATTTGCACATAAAAACGTCAAACAACTCTCAAGTTACGTCAAAGAATTTCATATAATTCTCATTATAATTTTCATAAACGCTTTTAACTTTATTATCAATTCCTTAAAAAGAATGTTAAACTGTTTCAATTTTTTCCCTTCATAATCGAAAGACAAGTGGTTTGCACATCAAAAAATTAAACACCAAAACGTTAACGTTATACGCGTTGTTCGCTACTACAAGCGTTTATAATAGGATAAAGATGGAGTCAATTAATACTATAAACGATAATAGCGCCTCTTGTTCACTAGAAATCCGATGAATGTAGTTAATACATAAGGTTACAATCTTCTGTCTTAATTCATTCCTAGAATCTTACACTGTTTCGTTTTTTCCCTTCATAGTCCACACGACAAGTCGCTTGCACATTAAGAAATAAACACCAAAACGTTAACGTTATACCCGTTATTCGCTACAACAAGCGTTTATAATAGCATAAAGAGGGAGTCAATTAATACTATAAACGATAATAGCGCCTCTTGTTCACTAGAAATCCGATCAATGTAGTTAACACATAAGGTTACAATCTTCTGTCTTAATTCATTCCTAGAGTCTTACACTGTTTCGTTTTTTCCCTTCATAGTCCACACGACAAGTCGCTTGCACATTAAGAAATAAACACCAAAACGGAAGAGAGGATTTGAAATGTAGTTAGAAAAGTACACTAGCGAAATAGAAATCTATTTCTCCAGTGTAGTTGAATTCTATTTCTCTAGTGTACGTTTCTAACTAACATTTCAAATCCTCTCTTCCCGTTAATATTTTCAATATTTATCAAGTCGTCATTGACTATTTTGTATAGATGGTCAATATTGTTACTTGAAAAGAATACGTTTGTGTCGTATTTTGCTTAACGAATTTTTGAGGTCATTTGCGTAAATGTTGAATAATAGAGGGCTAAGTATTGAACTTTGTGGAACTCCACATTGCAGTTGGCGACAGTCCGTTTTATGTACCTGCTAGGGTTACATATTGTTTCCTATTTTTTAGATATATTGTAAACCATTGAAGTTCAATATTGTTTAAACCATAAACAGTAGCTTTTCTACTCTTGGGCGCCTAATAGACGGGGGGCTTTTTCCAACCAAAGTACCACACGAGCATCAGCATAAAATATAATCCATTGGTATTTCTAATCCAAGTCCTGCATCTTTATTCACTCTCTTCCCTGTAAATGTCGCACGGATACAACTGTTGGGAACCTTGAGAAACACGGAGGCAAATTTACTCCAGTTGAACGGCGCGTGTCCGACGATCTTCTTTGGAAAACCAATACTACCTTCTAAAATTCTTGTTAGTGCTTTATTATTTCGGTTTATATAGGATATTTAAAACATTATTATGAATTAATGTATCTTTTTGTTCTTCTTTCCTTGGCGAAATTAGGCAGACTAATTAATTAGGACTAATTAATGAGGATTTAACTAAATTAGGCAGATATATAAACAATCCCTCATTTTGATTTCAGCCGCGTCAAGATGTTCTTGGTCTTTTCAAGCCACTGCAAAGAGGTATTGTTGGCTGCATGTCGTGCCAAAATGGAAAGGTTAGTAGACCTTGGATGCCTTTGCTTTTGCTTAATAGTTGTTCCTTTCATTGTATCCAGGTTCAGAAGTACTCGGGTTTGTTTTCTAAGAAATCTTGCGGCTTCTTAATTTTGCACTAATCTTCAAGTAAGTGACGCAGTAGCAAGATCAAATAGTAGGGTACATCAACTGCTAAAAATTTATGTTTCTGTTAGCCGTCAAAATTAAATACGCTTTGGACTATAAAACAGTGTGCCTTTTTAGAAGACTTCACTCTGTAAGTGACTGAAAGTACAACGATAATTTATAAGCTGTGAGTTGTAATCTCAGAAGGTAATGTGAAAAACACGGAAACGAGTACTTTTCGTTAAATACAAGAATATTCCGTTGTCCAACTGAATGACAAAGGTGATGCAAAACGTAAGGAAATATATTTATAGGCCAGTTCATGTTTTAAGGATTCTAATGCGTTCGTATGCATCTGTTGTGTGCATCTGTTGTGTGCATTTGTTGTGTGCATTTGTTGGTTCGCTTTGCTGGTATTTGTCTCTGAAAATTTGTCTAAAGTTATTCACCATGATGAACGCCTGTTGGTTTCTGTTAAATCGAATTCCGTTTCCTCTTTAGTTACACTAGAGCATGTCAAGACTGGTCGTCATATAACGTATTAGAATATCAGTTAGTTATTCCTTTGTTGTGCCTTATATACAGAAGTTGGTCTGCGGAATATTTGATAGTATTTTGACTCGTTGCTTTCTTCCTGTTGACATAGATAACCAGTCCAAATTCGAGAACCATATCTTGCGCAATCGAAGCGATACGCCTTTTCAAACTTTAAATTATGCCTATCAAAACCTGGTTAAATGACCCCGGTTCATAATTTTAAGAACTTATCAAAGCAAACAGTGTTTCCTTAAGCCCTTCCCAAATTCTAACAGCCTTTTCTCGCAGCTGATATGAGAATAGAACGCGATATTTATATATACGGGTATACGGGCATTTGGAGGCAGGGTCAACACTGTGATATAGTTATAATTGCGATTCCTCCAAAAACGTGTTTTGTGACGTCATCATTTTAGTACTTTATTATCACGACGAGAAGTCGGAGTAGCTCAGTTATCTACGTGGACATTTTGCAAGAGGATATCAAGCTGGAGACCAGAGACCAACCAAAGACTGCAATAATGGACGAAAATGACTAGAATAAACGTGTAGCTTAGTACGTATACGTAACACTAGAAACATTGGGCACTGATTTTTTGGACTATGAATATCTGCATTTCTATTTTTTACGGCAGTACTTGGGAACAGGTAATTTGTATTGCCGTCAAGGGTGGTAATGCGACGTAAGATTGCTGGAAAACACAACTTGATCTCTCATATTATTGTGTACAAAAAACCACCATGATATAATGTATAATCAAATTTTACGTACGCCAGACATGAATACGGGTAGTTTTTGAAACTTTGGTATTAATTATATTCTTGGCTTCACATGAATACTTTCCAGAAATATTTCTGTTCAAAGTGATGGTAGGAGCAGGGGGGGTTTATTGTTGCATTACCATGGGAACTAATTGACCATTAAAGAGTGAAGGCATCATGGCTTAATCCTTGTCTATTGGCATATATAAACAGCCTTACAGTAACAGATAGTCATCCGTTTAGTTGATATGAACATTCTTTAGTGACTATGGTTTGCATGTAATCAATGGCCCCAATGACTGATCAGGTGAACCTATATTCCCAAAATACTTCCATATGTCTCTCTGTGTTTACAAAGTCAATGCAGGTCTGCAGATGCATCGCAAAGGTATCCGACACTCTCCAAGTACATCTTGACACTATGAGTTGAGAAGTGTTGCACATGTCTCTAAAGCCCATTTGAAAGATCTGAGAGGCTGCATAATTGATTTCAACTGATTTGCCGATGACTGTTTTCAATTCAGACTGAAAGTGACTGACCCCCAGCCAATCCCAGCGTACAATGCGTGCCATAATTTGCATAGAATTTCAAAATGGTCTATTGATTTCAACTGGCTTTCCTCAATCCAATTCAACTTCTGTCAACCCAAAACCTGTATATGCAGGAGTTCCCTGCAGCAACATACATGCAGTGTCTTTGTATATTTCTTGTATACATACTTTTAGTTGCAATTTTAGGGGCCAACATGAACACCATTCTGTCTATCGCAGGTTTACTGTTTGACTGTAAAAGAGGCAATAGCCCAAACATGGTTGAGGCAAGATATAAGCCCTCCACAGTTTTACCATTACAAACCTTCTCTACACATAGCAATTATTAGATATTTATATTATGTAGCAATTATTACATATTTATCATTGGCAAGCTATCACCGATGTCGAGTCAGGTCAGGTCTGATGTGTCATTGATTGAGAAGGAGGGTTTTAAGATAGGGACATTTTTGACGGTGGTTATTTTCGTGAGGTAGAGGGAACCGAAGGTGCGTGATAAAAGTACCCTATTTTTAAACATGTACAATAGGGTCCGGCAGCCGTTTTTATAACGGAGGAGATAATGTACGTTTTTGTATATCAGGTACTGGTTTCTATGGCTAAGAGCTATTTGCACAAATATGTTTGGCATTGATTCCACTGCCTTCCCGTAAACGTACTGCTGAAGAATGGCCGAAATAATTGATTAAGCGAGGGAATGCATCCCAGTTTCAACCGATTATCACCCTTCCGACCCCTGACTTCTGCCATTTGATTTCCTCTGTAAAAGTTACTCCGGAAGGGTATTGTCTAATTTAGGCTTGCTCTATTTGCACCCAATTGTTAAATTTTCAAGCTGAAGATACAATAATACGACGATCAAGCAAGTAATATTGACCACAAATGGAACTATTACGTCACAAAATCAAATTGTAAACATTGCGTCCATCGTAAGCAAGTGAACACTCGGAACATTTTAACGCCTATACATCGGAGGAAATAAAATGAATTTAACAGTAAAAAACAAAGGTCCCATGTCAGCGACCCTCTTCAATCTGTTACGAACCCTAAATGTACGAACATTGTTCGCATACCCGTACTCCTCGCTGACCCCCGCCCTACAGTGAGGTAGTGGAAAGCATAGCTATTTGATTTTAACATCGTCAGATACTGACCTGCTATGGCTGATGCTGTCGAACTCTTATCAGAGACTACAACCAATACCCTTATGATGAAAGTATAATCATAAGCTTCTATAAATATTTCTATGTAGGTGTAACATACCAGCACGTTAAAAAGAATGTTGTTTATGTAAGTGTGATGATTCATAACACACGTTTCTCCGGTATGCGGAATAAATAATTTTATAGGCTATCGAAAGTTCAACGATGCATCAGATTTATGCAATGCATTATTGTATTCACGTATAACCATTTATTAGTATTCTACACTGGTTCCTGTTCCTTGTACACGAAAAAGAACGCCTCTGGTAACAATTTACGAGAGGAAAATTTAAAGGATAGAAAGAAGAAGCTGTTGAATTCGATATAAGTAGCCTGTGCGACCACTATAAGGCCCGTTATATAAGCCTAGGACATAACATATATTAGCACAACATCAAACCTTATTCAACGGTTAATTTTGTTCAATGAACATCAAGTATTATATAATTTCTAACGGGTATCATTATTGGAGAGGAGTATGGGGTTTTGGTGTCTGTCACCATAAGCATTTATTGCTCATGTCCAGTGCAAAACTAATGGCCATGTATTGGTATCTCTATGTATTCCCAAGCAAAACAAGATTTCCGCAGCACCCCTGCTGCGTTCCTCTGGAAAACATAGGTATCGCCGTACAATATCATGCAATGATTTTCAACAGGGTATGGGATCCCCTTACGAATACGTTTCATTGCTTTCTTATGTCAAAATGGCAAAACTAAAGAAAGGTGTAGATAGATATTGTCCTTGTTTACTCCCTTGTTCCACATACATTTGTCTAAGATCTAGTAAGTAAATAACGACTATAACGGTCACGAGAGCGACACGTTTTCTGTCACTCGTGTTATTGAAAAAGGCGTAAATTGTAAACAAACTCTTTTTGTCGACAGAGTACCGGCTTCTTTGTTTTGATAATTGCGGCTTCTAAAGCGGCAAGATGAAAAGGAGAGCTGGCTCTCGCTCGTACCCTAAATTTATATTCACGTGTCGCTGGAAGAACGAATGTAATATTCAACTACTCAACTGGTTTGTACGACAAACCAACTTTTCAACCATTGACCTCCAAATAATAGCTTCATCGTTTAAGTGAGGAAGATGAAGTTTAATTGCACCAGTTAATAACACTCTGCAGCACCCATGATTTGCGGACCAATCAGATATGCACTATGGGATTTGCATCGCGGCTTAAGGGGAAGATGCTTCGGAAAGTAGAATGAATTCGTTCTCATGTTGGTGCAGTCTACATAGCTTCCATTTACATACTTTACTCTTTCATGAGGTATGAGGCTTCGTGTATTGATATTACGTAGATAGTTTCTTGCCGCATTTGATGACAATTTTAATACCTCGTGGAAGATAATGATTGCAGGATGACAATCTAGAAGCCCTATTTTGTATTTTAATTGCTACCGCCCCATTATGTACAGGAATCAGAAATTCAGAATGCCTGCAAAACCGACGAGAGAGGCGTAGAAAGGGAAAATCAACCGGCTTTGCTGCAGATGCTTTCGAATGAAATCAGACAGAGCCCTATCGGGGATCAGCTTGTCGACGACTTGGAGGAAAGAGATAGTGGTAGGTAACTATCAAACTTGGATACCTCGCTAAACAAGACCGTGCATTTCTATTATTTGATGGTCATCCTTTTTGTTTACACTGATAAGTGTTACGCCATATTTACTTTTTTAAACTTCTACATATAACATGATTTTACTTAACTAGATTGATCTTCTGAAATGAATAATTTAAAATAACAGTGAAGAATCCCAGAACTTCAGAAAATTTTATAAGTGGAGGGGGTGCTAATTTAAAACCTAGCAGTATTTGAATGTCAAACTTTTTCTGATCTTATTGGTGTTTTGTCAGTGGGTGCATAGTATCCTATGCATACTGCATGGTTAGTAGCCTACATGTAAAATATATGTTCATCAAAGCAAATTTTGTAAAAACCCACTTGTGAATATTGTAATGGGTCTATTTTGTAAACTTTAAAAGAATAACAGCCTTGTTTCACTTTTTATAGGCTACGTACGGATAATATCTGCATTTGCCTCATTCTACTTTATGCCACATGCTCCACTGAAGGCAGCCTTCCTTTACTTGCTCAGTGAGTTTTTGGATGCCATAGATGGACATGCAGCAAGATTGCTTGGTCAGAGTAAGTATAAGTACTGATATTGTAGTAGCAGCACATAAGAAAGACATAAAAGTTTGCCAAGTATGCACATATTTCATTTGCAATACTCTTTTGGAATACACTTGGTATTATATTACCATCTCTTGGCACTTAGCTTGGTTTAGCTTGGCTCTTTTGGATCATGCTTGTAGTTTCAATATCAATATTTGACCAATATCATTTCCACTTTTTATGTAATCTCTTGCATATTATTTGTATAGTAAGTTATTCTACTGGATTGCCTTTGCTGTTTTTAAGACGTCGGGTAGTAATGGTTAGGGATATGTTTATTTTTGTGGTTAAGTACACGCTTTCCTTGTGTGACATCAATCGCCGATTTTGATTTGCAGCTCACCAATGTCAATTTCAAGCTGTGCAAAACGTCTTATATGAATATCTAAAAGCGGGGACCGGTGGCATTTAAAGCTTGGGAACGACTGGCCCAGTGTATGGACTGTCGCAAAGGTCGACTGCCAAAAATATCTATTTAGGTTCTACTGCCTATAAAAACCCAGTTTTCGTAATTTAGAAGTAACTTCACCCTTGCATGTTCCAACTGCCCTTCATCTATTAGTTGGTGTGGTTGTTGGTTTTACTGTTTATGTGGTGTTGCTCAATGGGTGCTCAAGATATGTCCGGCCTGTCATCAGTGGGCAGTGATTGAAAGGTTCCCAATGAAATAGGTTTTTGCATCTGTGACTTGGGAGTGTGGACTGTGTTGCCTTGAACTATTAAGAGTCTCGCCGTTGAGAGTTAATAGCAGTGACCTAGAGGACAGAAGACTTTACGAAGCTGGAATTGATTTGTTGATTTAAGGGTCATTCCATGTGAAAGTATACCACCCATGTAACCCATGTCTTTGAAATCCTTTGATATTTGAGATAGACGTGGGTATACCTGGTATATTGAGTTTGCCAAAATCTTAACGTGCTAATCAGAACAGTTTAGGAGATATATGACTCTAAAATTTAGACCAAGACCACCCTTTTTGCGGCCAAATCCGCCATTTTGATTTGACTTATTCTTGTGATTTTCATTATATCTCTGGCCCTAGGCGTCTAATCCTCACTGACGTCAGCTATTTGGAACCTGAAATTTTGATAACATCAGCGTGATTCCACGTTATCTTCTTTTATACGCAAATCGATTCACGAAACCACAATAAGGAAATATAGATATTCATAGTTTGTTAAATAAACGGTTTTCTGTTTCAGTAGGCTATTTGTAAATGCAAAAGGAACAGTTTTTATCTGGATATCAGGAAACTTGATTCCAGCTGTCCAGTGCTCGTTAAAGAAATTAGTTTACAAAGTTTACCATGACTATGTATATAAGCAACGGTATTGTATATTGCGTTTATTGAATATATTTTCAAAAACACTACAATAGCCTCTTAATGGGAAAGACTTTCATTTACACAATCAGTTCAAGAGTCAAAATATATTAACGTAAACACATCTCGACCAAATATTAGGATAACAAGAAGCTTCACTGCCACCAGACAAAATCCACTCATTACATTACAATGAATACAGTTAACTAGCCAGGTACTTAGGGCTTAGGGTTTCTTAGAGCTTTGAGGCAGGTACCCTTCTAACATTAAATGAATACACTCTCAAAAGAATTGGATAGGTGCTGGCTGGGATTGTAAAAGGATCCCCAAACTGTCTATAACATGAAGTATATTGGAGTACAAGTCTTTATCACAATCTTTATCAAGTTTAAAACTTGAAGGTAATTGAGCAGGGATGGGGGAACAGGGGGCAGTGTTGCATGCCCCCCAAAGATTTGCCAACTCTCAAGTTTTTCCGTAACCACTTTCCAGCTTTATCAAAATTGAAATTGATTGCTACGTACATTGTGTCACATTCACAGCAAGATACTGAAATACTCTTGGGTGCGTAGTAGAAGGGGAGGATTGAATAAACGGAGGGGTTGGAAAAATCCCCCAAAACGTAATAAAAGGGGGGTAGGAAGGTGACCAATGTGTGTAAAAAAGTCAAGAATCAATATGTAGTAGCAACTACAAATTCCAAACAGGTAATACAACACAAACGATAGTAAGTTATTCGAACTCATGGCAGTCTATCCTACATGCCTTTCAAGATTCTAAAAATGTTCCTCTCATCTTCCTCCAAAAATGACAGTATTATTGCTAACTTCTGTAATGTGTGTCTTCGCACTACTTCGAGCCTCTAAAAGGTCACCTTCAAATTTTTGTAATGTGTGTTTTTCATATTTCGATAAAGACATTTTCTACCTGCCCACCAAGGTACCTCCAAAGAATTGTTATGGGCAGGAGATTCCTTAAAAATTTATAGGCGGGAGGTCGGGGTGTCGGGTAAGAATGTCCTGGATTGAAAATTATAATGATTGCTGCCAACTGATAAAAAAATGCGCTTACTCTGGAGTGCTGAATAAACGGAGGGGTCATCATAACTGTCCATAGTTAATAAAAGGGGGTCCAAATAATCTGAGGGTCTGAACTCCACTCCCAATTTTGTCATATGTTGCATGGGAAGTTATTCAAGTGTTTTCAGACATAGTTTATATTTGAGTACTGGGAAAATACCTAGAAATTAATAAATGGAGGGTCCTAATAAAGAACGGGAGATTATAAATTTCAAAAAGTTAATAAGCGGTGGGGGGTACGATTATTTGGCACTCGAGAGTATACATAAATGAATATGCAGAAAAGGAGTAGGTTTAAGAGATACAGGGTGTTCAACAACACTAGTAAAAGGTTCATTTGTAAAGTCTGATTGGTATGTACCGGGTTTGCAGATTAATATTAGACATTTGATGGGGACAACGAAAGGGGTACCTATTGCAAGGGTGGTGCTAAAGTGTCCTTACAATGAGGGGAGTTTTCTTGTCGGAGTATTACCAGATTTGCCAGTCGATTTGCTAATTGGTAATGATGTTGCAGGAGGGGTGTGTACAAGTGGGTTAGGTGCAAGTGGGTTAGTTGCAAGTACAAGGAGAGATGAAATAAGCAATAGCATTATGTCAACAAAGGTGGACGAGGAAATCACTCACTTTTCATCCTATTCACATCCATCACCTTCCATTCATGCCATACCCACATTAACTCACCCAGCAGCCACAGAGAAAAGGGATCTTGATCGATTGTTGAAGCAGCACAGTTTACTATTTCGAGATGAATTAGGAAGAGCAGATCTGATTGTGCACGATGTTAAGGTGCCATTTGGAAAGCGCAACAGCCCTGTTACATTTCAAGGAGTGATTGACCATATCTTTAAAGGAGCAGACGATCGCCGTGTTGATTTAATTGACGATATCACTATTTGCAGTTCAACGTGGGAAGAACACTTATGTCATCTTCGGGATGTATTTGAACGATTATTCCAAGCAGGACTTACAGTACAAGATAAACATTCGTCTTGTGAAAGGGGAGGACGATGTTCTAGCGGATGCTAAGTCAAGGAAGTAGGAGTACGTTGATTATAATAACTTTGAACGTTTAAAGCGTGCCTCAGAGGCATTAAAGGAGAATTGTCTAAGTATATACAGTTGCAGACGCCGGCTATAAAAACGTCGCATCTAAGGTGTGCGTTTCCCATTAAAGGCAACCCAAAAAGTTGGTTTTGGATCGACATGTTTAGTGAACCTTAATATTTTATGAATTTCTATTTTCTGTTCAACGTGCATGTCAAACTGTTTCATCAAAATACTCTTGTTGTGAGCGCACTGTACCCTAAAAAAGACGCGCTTGCAAATACTCGTTATCGGAATGTTCATCGTTTTCATCGCGCAGTTTTCATCAGTTCTTCCTCGATTATCCGGTCTCCCCCAAAATAGCAGGTATCGCCTTTTTTCAGTCTGACAATGAAAGAATTAGAAAAAAGAGAAGCTTTGAGACACCAATATATGACAACTTCCTATTTGGTAAAATCCTTGTGAACTCTAGATGAAGTTATTTCAAACAAGGTACCTTTTTCGTATGAAATACTTGAAATAGACCGCAATGAGTTATTCCGTGTTTTTTGCGGTTTATCTGCCCAATATTGCTGCCCTGGTAATAAAGTTTAAAGCTGGAAGACTTTAAACTTATTTTCAAATGAATTTTGATAAATATATAAGACGTTTTCATCATCCGGCCATTCTCGATTATCCTGCCCGATTTTCAAGTCTTCCCGTCCAACGTGACCGGATAATCGAGGAAGCAGTGTATTGCTTCAAAGGTAAACTTTAGAGTATGTTCGTTACCTGTAACATGAGAAGAGTTTACTACGACAGTTGGTTCAATAGTGTGCTTACCAACAGCTCTCTTGCCTTATCCAGTTCGTCCTGATAATCAGAATATGGCTGCTTTTTTATTTAGATTGTTCATACTTATGACGGAAAATACAACGGGACTCGGTGACATTATTCAAGTTTTCCAATATAGCCTGAAACTGGTCTGCATGTTTCCGTCTGATTTAAGACGAAGTTTGTCAATGGACGTTGAAACAGCTTCGGCCTGTTAACCACGGTAATAAACACTAGACAG
Organism: Alatinidae sp. Z8VKAUB7J3; assembly: GCA_010016025.2. Classification (NCBI taxonomy): domain Eukaryota; kingdom Metazoa; phylum Cnidaria; class Cubozoa; order Carybdeida; family Alatinidae; species Alatinidae sp. Z8VKAUB7J3. The sequence continues at coordinate 217,662,317 of JAAAKM020073195.1, forward strand.
GTTGTATCAATCGATAGAGAATTCCACAGGTTCTTTCTTTCTTGATCTGCAAGAGAATCAAACTAGCAGATCACTAACTACGCTCAAACTGTACAGTCTTCACCTTCCATTCATACGCTTTTATACAAGTAAATTATTGGCAGCTGTATTCTAGACTGCAAAACCACAAAAACCCACATGTATCATTGAAAGTACGCGATGTAAGGACCGGATAGTGCCTTGACGTAACCCTAGGCGTGCAATTCTCTCACATTTATCATTTATTGTTGGTCTCAATAATTTGTTACATGATATTGTAAACATTTTTAGGTTAAAAACTTTCGTTACTATTTGGACGTAGGTGAACCTTATTTAAATACGTTAAAACTTCTAGATTCTCCCTATCATTATTAATGTCATGGTCATCATGGTCATCATCATCACCATCATCATCACCAGCATCATCATCATCGTCATCATCGTCATCATCATCATCAGCAGCAGCAGCAGCACCACCACCACCACCACCACCGCCATCATCATCATCAACATCATCATCATCATCATCATCATCATCAACATCATCATCATTGTGGTCGATTTTACTACCCTCTTCCTCCTCACGATCATTATCATCGTTAACCAAGGTCTTGAAGACCTAACGAGTGTTTCCAGTTTACTTGTGTATATAATAATGAAAAGTGTGAGCACTGTAAGAAGATTGCTGTTATCTCTTGTCCTACAACAAAAGCTCTTGTCAACACTCTAGGCAATTCTCTGTGAGCAGTGTGTGGCAAAAATCAGTCAAGCAGTTTAACTTTTTATGTTGACTCCTGAAGGACAAGGGTTTTCTTTTTGTAGCCAATCGCATTTTTGGCTTTTGCCTCATTGTTAAGGTAGGGTAGTTACTCAAAAAGACGTTTTGCGACAAATTTTGATAATTGTGTGGAGTAACATTTTCATCTGGGTGAGTACACAGGTCGCACATCATGGAGGTTACAGGACAGAACCACACAAATCATGCTGATCTTCATAACTAGATGAAGTGAGGTTTCCAGAAGTGTACGGAGCACAACATTTTCTTGAAAATCCAACAATGACCAAAAGGATTTCTTGAAAGTATATATTAATTAAAGCATGCTATCCTTTTTACCTTATCAGTCTTGAAACCACATCCACGAGAGAAAAAACACACACAAAAAACCCCCCAAAAGCCAGTGCTCTGATCTTGCTCTTCTTCCTCTACTCCTCCTTTTTGCTCTTTCTCTTGTTCTTCTTTTCCTCCTCCTTTTTGCTCTTTCTCTTCTTCTCCTCCTCCTTTTTGCTCTTCTCTTCTTCTGGTTCTCATTATCCTCTTTCCTCTTTTTCTTGTTCTTCTTCTTCTGCTTCTTCTTCTCCTGCTTCATCTGCTTCCTTTTTCTTTGTTTTACATCCTTTATTTCCTTTATAGTTGAAGAGACTCTTGATACAATTGTCCATGCACCTCAATCAGAAAGTTCCCCGGCCTAGACCGACGCGGCTTCACATATATAGAAGAAATATAATATTGTAACAATTTTATTTATAGTTCAGATAAGCAGATTTCTTAGACTCCGGGTTTTGTGTAAGTTATACTACTTTATGCTGGGGAGCCCAAACTTATATGCGTAAAAACGTTTCAGAGTTAGCTCCTCCTGTCCAGTTCAATTCCTTGCTGGGTTGCTGATCTTGCCACAAAACCTCGATAAGAATTGTGCAACGAAATCTTTATTACATTATATAAGAAATTAATTCGTCTAAGACTTAAATGGTAAGAGTAGCAAAAAGTGACTTGAAAATTTAAAGAGTAAACTTGGTTCTATGAAATGAATTAAAATGTATTGTTCTCTGCATTCTTTTACAGAAGAAAACAATCAGAATTTTCCACGAGGAAATTGGTGTCCATCAGGATTTGTCTGTCAGCGATTTGTCGGTTGGGGATGTGTCCAGACACACCTTTCAACAAAAATGGGTCAATATATTGTATGGAAAACTGCGAGGGGCAAAAGTGGAGCATGATTTATCATGAACCATGAATATCTTTTTATTTTACAATATACCACATCACAAACATGGTTACCAAGTCGATGAAAGAATTGCTATTAACTACAATAAAAAATTTAATCAGAAATCAATTCTGGTTGCAGGTAACTTGACTGCAGGCCACACATTGAGCTGCATTTCTCTATTACCAAAATATCAGGATTTTGAATTTCACTATCAAGATGTTAGTTAATGGGTGCTTAATTAAACCTTCGTGATTTGTCGCAAGTTTGACTACGGCTATCTCTTTACAGACTATTTTCAGAAAGAAGAATTGCATTGCGTACTTTTAGTGCTGCAGACTTTAACAAACGTATGATTGAGGTTTGCACAAATATATTAAACCCACCATTTTCGCGGGTTAAAAGTGATGTGTCACAACAAATATATTTTTGATAGGCCGAGAACCACTTAGATTATGTGACTAATAGCTATTGGATGCAGTATCGTTCATACACATTTTACTACTGTACAATGACACAAACTTTAACACAAATTTTCAAAAGGAAACCATATACTATTGATCACACAGAGTCTTCTCAGCTCTTACTTCACTCACTCAAAGCTCTCTACAAAATTTAATAAGGGAATGCTTGTAAACGTTCATTGTTGCAAAATGAGTTAAAGAAAAAGAGGTACTAACACCATATTTAGCCTCGTTTGATCAAAATTTTAAAACACTCATTCTTAACGAGATTTTGAAGAGGGGCGTGATATTATAGCCCTCTTCTGTACGTACGGCAACGCCTTTTCATGTTGATTACCTTCCTTTCAAATTTCTTGTCCATAGCTGTTGTTAACGAGATTTGTAAGAGGGGCGTGATATCATAGCCCTCTTCTGTACGTACGGCAACGCCTTTTCATGTTGATTACCTTTCCTTTCAAATTTCTTGTCCATAGCTGTTGTTAAGGCGATTATACCAATGTAAACAGTGTCACTGCCCTGAATATTGGTAACCTAACAATGTGTCTGTAAGACGCAAGTATTTGGAGACTGTTCTGTAGAACAAGACGTGACATTTACCATATGCTATTTCCATTTCTCAGTTTATCGGCCCACTACAAGCCACGTTCCCAAACCCTACATAAGGTACAATTGGCCACTGAGCTCTTAACAGTCAAAGACTAATATTGCTGGAGGATCTTCGTGAAGTGACAATGATAATATATATTAATGTCGACCTACTTGTCTCATGTCTTTCTTTTAGTTTTGTTGATTAGCAGATTTTGAGGCATCAAGTGTTCCAGTTATAATACTTGTAGAACTTTATATTTGACAACGTTAGTGTAAAAAATCTTTTTCCTTTGGAAGATGCCCTATTCTAGGAAAGAAAAGCTATCAGACGTCTGGTCGATGACTTATTTCTGGGATGATTATCGTTGTTTGTTTGAAGAGGGAAAACTCTCTACAAAATTTAAAACAGAAATGTAGTCTTCATGAGTGCTGATCAACATTGATACTTGGAAAAGAAATATTAAAATCATTGGTTTCTAAAAGACATTTCTACGTTTATTTACAACTGCTTGCACTACCACTTCAGTGCCCCTTTACGTCTGGTAGATGACTTGTTTCAGGAATGATTACACTGGTTTACAAAGAAATTAAGGCAGGTACAAAAATACCAGTTTTTGCCTAATTTGGGGGTGCTGGATTCAAATATGAAATCCTCTTCTACCCATTACCTCTACTTTTTGTAGATGTGAATAGTGTGCCTTTTGTGCATATACGGTACATAAAGGTGTATATGCATTCAGGGTTAATTCTAATATTGTGATACTTTGTTCTTATTGTGTAGTTATTACGCACTAAATGTCTTTGACAGCCTTACCTTGTTTGAAGAAATGTGCAAGGGGATGTATTGTCGCAAATATTAAGCTATCAACAAATCTTTGTATCACGAGCATAAAAGTTTGGGGGTACTTAAAAGTTTGCAGTTTATAAGGATTATGTACATAAGGTAACTGCAAACCCCCTAAAATTAGTTACCCTGCTTTCACAACATGGCAATATAATTACAGCACAGTATGTTCTCAAGACTTCTAGGCATGTCCATTGGTGTTTATTTTTGCAAAGCCTTTGACAAGTTGTGGATAATCTCTCAACAATACTCACATGGGGCCGATGTGATATCGTAAACATTACAGCAAGATAACACCGGTGCTGATACCAAACTGTAACACCACCACCTTTGCTTCACATTTCGGGTGGTTTCATGTCTAAAGGTACAATAACATCACAAATCAGTTATATAACACTTTAATTGAATGATTGACAATTTCAGAACATGTATAGTGCAGTATAATAAGAATAACTTCAAATGGTGGAGTTCCAATGAATGACTTGGGTACAGTCTAGTATTGGTGTGGAGGGAACAATTTCTGTAACAACAGCACATTTATCCTAGAGATTATTCCTAAAGTAGGACACAAGCTTACCTTCTGGACTAATCCAGCATTCCATACAACATATGTAGGTCTATATAGTAAAATGTTCCAGCAGAATCAGTTATGTACGACTGAAGAAACGCTAATCAGAAGAAGGTAGTAACTACCTTGATACCTTACTAGTTCGCTGGTTAATCCGTGCTGTAAAGAATCGCAATCAGACCAATGCTAGTTATCACCATCTGGAAAGTGTCTGAACACAAAAACAGTTTCTTGTTAATCGAAGCTTTTAGGTCGGCTCTTATCAAAAATCTAATGCCAGCAGTATAAAACTTAATTCTTAAATACTAAATCAAGGTATGAACAATGTGCAACTGTGCATGCCGATTTGCATTGAATGTGAAGTAAGAAATGTAATGGCTATAAATACAATAAAATATTTTAAATACCAATACACTAGCTATAACAACCTCGCAGGTTGCATCAAGTGACATCAAATCTACTAGCACCATGTCAGCGTAAAATGTTTTGCGTGCAATGCAAGTTGTTGACTTGAAAAATAGCTTTGGCTGATTATTAACATCCGGAAGAAACTCCTCTGCTTCCCGCATCTTTTATTCAGAAAATTTTCCACATGAGCGTATTTCCTTACACGAAAAATGTTATTCTTAACTTTCCGGCCCTAAAAATTCAACCATGGAAATTGTGTCAAGTTCTGTTAGTAGTTTCCGTGGCGGATTTAACGCACATGCCACGCTCATAACCCACTCTGACTTTGTTTCTAGCATCGAAGGATTTTATAGTAAAGTAACTAAGCATTTTAGCAGGCTAAGAAACAAGAGAATTTATTCTTTGTATAAATTTTCCAGTTGACTTGTATTATTCAGGTGCTGTAGATAGTTATGAGTATTTTCATTGTCTTCATTTCGTCTACATATAAATATCCTTCTTGATTGAATAACACTGCTGACGTAGTTTCGAGCGTTCAATTGGTCTCGATACTTGAGTTTTCATAACATATAACTTTGGAATAACTTAGCTTGGGATTGTTACATATAGGCATTGTATCGCTACTGTCCCAAAATATTAGGGAGTGTAAGCGCCGTGGTAACTTCTTTGACATAACTGTCCCCAAATATTAGGGAATGTAAGCATCGTGGCAATTTCTTTGACATAACTGTCCAAAAATGTTAAGGAGTCTAAGCGCCGTGGTAACTTCTTTGACATAACTGTCCCAAAATGTTAGGGAGTCTAAGCATCGTGGCAATTTCTTTGACATAACTGTCCCAAAATGTTAAGGAGTCTAAGTGCCTTTGTAACTTCTTTGACATAACTGTCCCAAAATGTTAGGGAGTCTAAGCGTCGTGGTAACGTCTTTGACATAACTGTCCCAAAATGGTAGGGAATGTAAGCGTCGTGGTAACTTCTTTGACATAACTGTCCCAAATTGTTAGGGAGTCTAGGCTTTTTTGTAACTTCTTTGACATAACTGTCCCAATATGTTAGGGAGTCTAAGCGTCGTGATAACTTCTTTGACATAACTGTCCCAAAATGTTAGGGAATGTAAGCGTCGTGGTAACTTCTTTGACATAACTGTCCCCAAATATTAGGGAATGAAAGCGTCTTTGAAACTTCTTTGACATAACTGTCCCAAAATGTTAGGGAATGTAAGCGTCGTGGTAGCTTCTTTGACATAACTGTCCCAATATGTTAGGGAATGTAAGCGTCGCGGTAACTTCTTTGACATAACTGTCCCAAAATATTAGGGAATGAAAGCGTCTTTGTAACTTCTTTAACATAACTGTCCCAAAATATTAGGGAATGAAAGCGTCTTTGAAACTTCTTTGACATAACTGTCCCAAAATGTTAGGGAATGTAAGCGTCGTCATCTTTGTGTATTTTGCACGATATCCATCATGTGCATTGTTCAATTCCAAAGAAAGTTCTAGGTCTTACTAGGTGCACGTGCACCAATAACTCAAATATGATAATTTTATGTAAAATCTGAGCCTCTTCAATATCAACTGAGCATACTTTGAACCATTAAAAGTTGTATAGATTGGTTTGAATGATTCTACGTAATTTCTCACATGAATATTGAATGTTAACACCGCTCTTGGATATAGCAGCGAAGAGCATCAGAGTAAAGGATGTTAGACCTTTTCTTCTTCTTTGGTTCATCCAAGACCCTAAGGCGCTGGTGAAGCATTGACGACGTTCAACTCCAGAATCCTCGTTCAGTCATCGCAGTAGGTAGCTTTCTTTCTGTAAGCCCAGTTTTGCTCTCAAGTAAGTTTTTCAGGGTGACATATGGGTGACCAATTCTTCTCTTTGCCTTCAGACCCAAAGGAGTAGCCCTCCAGCTGGTTCGTCGTGGCGAAATAGATGGCCTGCCAGGGCCAGATGGCGTCACTTTATTACATTAGAGACGGATAATAGACAGGAGATCAACTAAAGGGGAGGGAGGGGAGGTCTCCCCTCCCATAATTTTTCTACCGAAAGTTGTGACCTCATCGTAAGCACATCTAGAAGGGAGGCCTTGCCCTTGAACGCATGATGCTAACTGTTGGTCATTTTCATGAGCCACGTAATTCTTAACACACAAGACAGTGTTTTCAGTCCCAAATAATTCTCAAGTTGATTCTTAAAATTTTATGCTATGAATCTATTGTATTTTTGGTTAGAAATTAGGCTGTTAAAGTGTGTTAACATCGGAGGTCACCTAGCTCAGTTGGTAGAGAGCATGCTGCGAAAGCGTGGGTCATGGGTTCAATCCCCAGTAGTGACATACTTTTCCATTTCTCTAGTGTTCTATTCAAAACTAACATTTCAAATCCTCTCTTCTCCATGATACTTTATTGACTGTGGTTAAAGAAGCTATAAACACTTCCCTGTTCTATTACTGTGATTTTACAATATACCTTTGGCAACCCTATAAATCAATTTGAATTAAGTGTTGTGTTTGTGTTTCTAGATTTAAAACATTTGTATCAAACAGGGAATTTTCTTGCCAAATAATTGTAGATAATTTGTATATAACCTAGAAAGAGAACTTCTTTTACACCTTCCTCCTACTTATCTCTGACAAATAAAAGGTAAACCTCATTACTATGCTTCATGATTTCTAGAATGCATTGTTCTCCCTCAATTGATTCTGAGAAAAAACACAATGGATGTTAATTTATCAAAACCCTTATTCCTTCGAAAGTGTGAGAATTTCAAGAGAACACAAAGAAGATAAATCACTTATCAGTATCCAGGGGGAGGGGGCCTTTTCTCATTTTGCTTCATAATTCTGGAGGTGACAACAAAGTATAAATTGTTTATAAAAGTGCAGAAGCAGAAATTTAACTGGTAAGTGCATGTTCTTTGTATGTGAAATACCAATATATAAAGGAATGCAATATGTTTTTGTCCATCAACAAACAGAAATACATTAAAAACTTGTGTGCAACTAAAAAATGGATCTGTTTCATAAAGAAGCTTGTATGAGCTTCCTTTAACCTCTTAAATCAGATTTGCAACTCAGTAACACATCACGCTTATGAGCTACCGGCATATACCTTACTTTTTATGGATTTCACCGAAAATTAATTTTCCAAACCATTTTGCAGGTCTTTGGTTGATATGAATGAGAAGAATCTTTCTCCCCTCGAGTCCATTCTTGCGAGTGTGAATTTTTCCTAGTTTGAGATGGAAATTGTAATGCGTCAAAAAGTATCTAAAATTATCAAGTCATTCTTGGCTAGTGAAGACTTTAATACAGTCACAAGAGTGAGTTTCCAGAGAACATATATTGTGTGAGCGAGAGAAGCAGGAAAGCGCGTTTCCATCAAGACACAAGCAAGTAAACAATAGGGCATTTGGGATCCATGTCCCTCCGATAATATTTTGTCACACGGTTAGGATATTCCCGAAATCCTTTTTCCGATTTAATTTTCATAATCAGTCAATGCCCTAGTGCTGTCGGTTTTAAAAAACCAGTCTTTCAATATGAACAATCATCTCTTATATCATCTTATCATCAATGTCAACTATCATTGCCCCAATTTTAAAATTTTAAATTACTAATAATTAATAATCGTTTGTAACTTCTGTGTAAACTCCACCTGATAGGTCATTGGGGGTCATTCAAAAAGTATGTACGCTAAATTTTGACGAGTTTGCCCCCTCCCCTTGTACGCTTTCGTGCATTTGCCACGACCTCCCACGAAATACGTGCGCTTACTCTCAACCCCCCTCCCCCCCGATGATGACCAATGCCTGTCTTAACACGTAAAACACACAAATTGCTTACTGTGAAACAAGGATCGCAGCTGTACCAGTAAAGGATAAGTTAGCGTAAGTGTAATAAGGGGATTGCATGTTAGGAAAGAGAACAGGGATTAGTAGAACGAGGATTGCAGCAGGTTATTCAAAGCAGGTAGAGTCAAAATGTGGAACTGATAGCAACAAAATGATCTTTTTAAATAAAATAATCATTTGAAACATAACTGCTATAGGAAACATATACTCCAACATCAGAAGTAAAGACTAAATAATTTGTAAGCGCATGAACCGTCGAGCTTAAATGCTGTATGATGTCAGCCTCCAAAGCATTATGCCATTTCTCCGTAGTCCCTGTTACTATTGTCGTACGTGTTTGCGATTAAGTTTTTTGTCCTCCTCTCAAGTTAGTAATCTTGCTTTGCGGTCCCATGTAGGGCTATAAAAATAGGGCCAAAACTTTAAAAACGGAAGAGGGGGCATACCCACAGCCGTGATCTATGGTAAAAATTATAAAAGACTTAATCCTATTCTTGTAAGGTGTGGGAATAGTTTTACCCTACTCTTCAAATTTCTCCATTTTAGAGTTGAAATTAATATCTTAGCAAAAATGTTTCCAGAATTTATTTGGCTATATTTTGAGGGACCAAATTTTGAAAAAAGTCAAAAGGCTAACGTCAAAATTTTAAACAAACTTTTTCAGCTTTGCCTTAACGATCAATGTTTTAAAAAGCTCCAAAAACAAATAGTAAAGGGATCAAATTTAATTTAATTTAATAATTCAAATTTTTATCAAAATCAAACCTGTTTAGTGCCAAAAGGTCATTTTCAATGACCTATACTAGCCTGGAGTTCAGTCAATCACTTGGGAGCGACGCCTCACGCTAACCAGACTTACAAGTAATCTCTAACTTTCAAATGGCCGAGTTAAGTATTAAACAATTCGTGTCTAACCCATGTATGACTTGCGAGCTTACACATAAGGACAGATTCTAATGCATCTGATACGACAGAATGACGTGGAATTCGAACCACTGGATATCATGACCCTAAGATGACGACACAGTAACTGTAGCAACTGGCTCCTGTTGTTCAATAAAGAGCATGAAAAACTTAGGTAAGAGCAAAGCTATTTTTGTTACTGAAAGCTTTCTTCCTCTAAATTTCCTGAGAGCACAAATCGTCAGATTAGAATCGAAAAGCAAAGAACAAACCTTTACAATCAGCTTCGTTTACGAAAGAGCCGAGGGGAATTCGCCAGTGCGAGACCGGTTATGTCGGTCGCATACTTTGAAAATAGCTGACAACATGTTTTGCCTTTTATTCATTAAATATCATTTCCTTAAAGGGAATAACCAGCCATCTCGAGTTTCATAAATCAACAACACCATTAATCCTACCTGACATGGGCTTTTGGGCTCTTCTCATACATGGGAGCGAGGCTGATAGGCCCGCAGCACTTTAACGCACTATAACTTTATATTCGCTGGTGCTATTACAGAGTTGTTTGGCAGGAGTATAGTCTAACTCTTTTCAAACAAATTGCAAATAGAAAATATTTCTGAAATTTTGTGAAAAGGCCTTAAAACATACTTTTTGTACTGAATTTTTATTTCTTTAAGTGTTTTGAGTATCTTTTCGTTATGTTTAAGTAGTACTTATGAATGTTATTTTACAATATGTGTGATGATCATTATCCGACACCCGAAATTCTTGGTTCAGAGAAAGTCGTTAGCTGAAAACGTAGAGGAGATGAAGCCAACGAGTAGTAAACTTATGTAGGAAAGTCATGACAGACTTAGAGAAGATCTATGAATATATATATATCCAATGTGGTAATGCTGTACGGTAACCACACATAAAAATGCATCTATGTATAGCTTCTTTGTATTCCTGCAAAGCCACCAGCAACGATCATCCGGGAAAACATTTACTTCTATCTTCTATCTTCTACTCCTTTAGTACAATCTCATTAAGAATCGTTTGGTAACATTCAATTTTCCATTCTAAAGAGAATTGAAAACTACTTAAGTTTTCGATTAGTGTTTGTTTTTTTATGGGAAATTCCTGCACTTGTGTTAGAAAACACTAAAAATACAGTGAATTATCTTCAATTGCACAAAACATGTTCTGAAACCAAGAACAGAGTTCACGATGTTCAACATGTCTTAGCTTACGATAGCTATGAGTGAATTTTTACCAGCGAGAGCTGTGTACATAATTGACCAGTATTGTTCCTCTCTCTTTGAAAAATGCCTTAACGTCTTAAAAAGGAATCTCTTGGTTATTAATTAAAGTCTCAGATTAGCACGTCTGATGAGTAGAAATAACCCAGAAAGGATGTGCTTATAGTTGCGTTATCGTTAAACATACTTACCAGAAGAAAAGAGACATTTGAATCCCCACCACTGTAACTTTTATTTTCATTTTCTGCGCTGTTCTTCTTCAATAACGTGCAATTGTATCCTATTCCATTTTCTTTTATCTTTAAAGCTAAGTATACTATACCATGCTATACTATACTAAACCATACTATACTATATTATAATATAATAAACTATACTATTCTATGCTATAATATATTATAATGTATTATAATGTAAATCTGGCAGCACGTGCGAAATAGAATAGCATCTAAAACCATTTGAGTTGCTCTGATAGTACTACAAGAGACCGAGAAGAAATTTGGCATTCTACTATCTCTATAACGTGAGCATTATATCAGTCTTGAAAGAGGTTTTCTAGTCATGTCCTCTTTCTGGACTTCATTGCAAACGAGAATAGTACCTTTTTTCAAGGGAACAATCTCCAGTACAGCTCAGGGTGGATGTTAGCGTCCAGGACTATTAGTAGCTATGCAATGAGTACAGAGGGCTTTTATAATCACATACATATATACCTTGATGGCTCAATGATACAATTATTGCCAGAGAATGATGAAAATTGTGATCTGCCCGCACCCCCTTTTGATATTTTGAAAATCCCGACCGCCCCAGCTCTCGTAGAGGGCCAGCTTCATGAGCGTCCTACAATTAGGCAAGGAGGGGTAATCGGAACGTACTGCTAATCACTCATCGACGAGAATTTGACGAGAATCAAATACAAAACTTTTGTACCTTGAATACCTCATCAAAAGAGTCGACGTTTCAAAAGGTATCTATTTCATGTCAGTTTATTGTGTTTCTACTGGAATTTTGTCTCGGGCCGATTAAATCATTTTATATTTCTTTCGACTTTCTAGATAAAAACGATCAAGTTCTAATATACTACAGTATGCTCTCCTACAGAAACAGTAAAATCGTTCGTCTCAGCAAATAAATAAACTGTGTGCGGTGCTTCTTTGATACTTAAGACGTAGAAAACAAGTCAATATTCTCGCACGTGGAAAGAAACGGTAGGGTGTTGCATTTTCTCTTCACTGCTGGGGTATCATCCCTCTACTACCATCTTCCTGTCATGTTTAAACTGTGTCCTAAGTGTAAACCACTTCAACAAAGAACGCGATAGATTTTCGTTGAGAAGAATAGCCCTTCAGAGAGAGTTAGCATTAAAACACTGAAATAACAGACGAAAGTGTATGAGTTTTCTGGGGAATAATCACCTCCCCATCAGGCATATAGAAGCTAGTAACACTTGGGGAAGAAATATTTCAAATTTTCATTGCTGTTACGCCACGTACGTATTCACTGATAAATCACAGCAATAGCGAAAAGCACACTGACCAGGAAATAAGGTACAGGTCAGAGTTAAGCCTAGAGTGCGCTGTCCTTACAAACAGTAATTCTACAGAATGGGTTTGGGTGGAAGTTCGTCTTCTTCAAAGGCGTAGATTATTCCCGACATTGTTCAACATTTTTTTGCAGATTGTCATGGATGAATTATCAAGCCTCCGAGAAATCTGTCTAAAGCATAGTCTACCCTCAGACATAAGATACGCAGACGATACGGCATTGATTTCATACACATTTCAGAAGTTGAATCTGACAAGCAGGGCGCTTAAAGATGCCTGAGAAAAAAAGGGAGCTTACACACCAAAGTGGCAGGTCGCAAAGGCCACGTCACAAATGCGACGTCGCAAATGACACGCGAAACTGTGCTTTCAGACTGAAGTGGCACATGCCACGCATGAACTTCATTTTAACAAAATATATCAATTATATTTTACCAAATGTTGTGTTGATGTTGATCAGAAATGAAGATTTTTGCGCCCTCTATTTTTCTTCTGAGGTCTCTTTGATTTTTGTACAGCTCGATATTTAGTGGTATGCTGTTGAATAGCCAAACACGTCATCTAGTTTAACCTATTATGTTCTTATTATTCACATTTCCTTATAAGAAGAATGCCTCTATTAAAGGGATAACAGATTGAATCTTTAAATGAGAACACTTCCCTATTAATTTTCCTTCCCGTTAATAGGGGAGACTGGGTCCAACTGAGCCACCCTGACCACTCTTACGTAAAGGTCACGTGAGAATACAATGATGATAACTATTGCATAGTAAACTAGGAAGATCGCTCCATTAATTAAAATATTTAAAATCCCTTAAATACGACCGAGTTTCTCTTAAGTATTATTTTGTGCCTTTTCACTCACCAAATAACTCATGTTCTAGCTCGCAATTTTGAGCTCCACCATCTCGAAATTGTGAAAAGAACTATGGCGGGGAGGAAAGGGTAAGCCGCAGGACAAGAAGGTAAACGTTTTCGTTAAGACACTCGAGAAATACAAAATATGTTACTAGTGGGATGCGAATCCGACTGCTATTCAAATCCTCTTCTTTTGACTACACTTACGGAGTTTTCCTTTACGTGCAATATTTCTAAGTGAAAGTAAAACTATATCTATACTTTACTGTATATGTAGACAAATAATATTGGATGACATTTAGAACTCATAACACTCACCCTTATGTATCTATCTTTAGAAGATCGATGTACATTTCCATATATGACGGGAGAGTGTGACTTAATACTGAAAGGCTTAACGGCTGTGTCACAGAGTGAGAAAAAAAATTTAAGCTGGATTCTTCAACCAACGAGCATTTATTTTGTCAAGGCCAGCAGACTTTTTCGGTTGAAGGGACTTCAGTTGTTTCATTACAAGTTGCTTCCTCACAGGAGAGATACGGGGAAAATTGTTTACTCAAGTTGGGGCCAGAACACTTGGATTATTGGCAGAGGTAGAGAATGTACCATATAATCTGTCCTTGAGAAATTGTCCTATGCCGGCAAAATAATTGCTCAAGGCAGTGGCAATTGACTTTGTTTCCGTATATTGGGTGTCATCAAATACTATACAGCTAGGGGCTGAGGACTAGAATTTTCTAAAAGAAAACTACGTAAAATGCTTTCCACACCTTACTAGCGTCACCTTTACTCTCCGCTATAAGTTTTATATAATTTTTAAATTTGTTTGCTTTTATTTCTTCGTGGACAAGATTGCGAAGTTTTCCAAACAAATGCCAATGATAAGGTTAACCACATTTCCTTGCTTTACTATGATAATAGTCTCGATCACGCATCATTTCGCATATTTGCAAAGCCATCTTTGGTAAATTTACACCGCTCACACGCTGTTTCTTAATTGGGGCATGCTTATCGACTACTTCGAGTATCAACTTATTCCATATGAGAACAGCATTATCAATGTGGTCTTCCTTGTTTACCAAATGCCATGGGACATCTGTCAGTTCTTTAAAAACATGTCAGAATCTAACAGAAGCATTATTCAATAGCCTTAGTGGAACCCTTTCTATATATATATGAGAAGCACCCTAGGCTATCTAAATAACTATTTCTTTCGTTTTAGTCAGAAAGCAGCAACTTTAATACTCAATCTTTTGAAGAATAAGACTTCATCCTATCTGAAATAAGTGTGCGTACCTTTGTTTGGAATTGATCCTCTACGGCATCTTCGGATACACTGAATATATTCATCTGAACTATTCTATAAAAAACAAGAAAGATGCTGTGACAAACCAATGAAGAGACATTTTCGTAACGAGCGCCCTTTTCTTTCACGTCAGCTCTGAGGGAACTTGCAGGCAGCACTTGTAGGTACTGTAATCCATAAAATAACAATTCCTTGGCTTATTTCAGCTTAAATCTATTGCTGAGATCTTGAAATCTACGACAGCGATCATAGGTCTTATAGGGCTGTCACACAATTTCACTTTAAAACACATTAAAGAATCTAGAATTGTAACAAGTGAACTGCCAGGTGGAAAACGCAATCTGCTTATAAAAATTACAACCAGGCTAAGTATCTTTAACGACAGAGACATATTGAAAAAGGAAAGGAAAAAATATATCAATATGTTTCTTTCGTTAAAGATACTTAGCCTGGTTGTAATTTTTATCAGGAGATTAAAGAATCTACTTAAACAGTATCTTGTACCAGTATCAGTACCAATTTCATTGGTTACTTATAGATCATAGGGAGTGTTACAGCAAGAAAAACCAAAGCCTAGTTTTCACTACAGTGTAATAAGAATATTTCTAAGTCTAAATTCCTTTTCCTTCCCTGATAAACCTCAAGAGGTGAAACAGCTAACTACAGATGCCCCAGGCCATTAAATATCATTGAAGGCCCCCTTATGAAGGTAAGATAAAGATAAGGTATTACGCGTATAATCCATAAATGTATATTTTAAATTTGCTATCGCTAGGAGTCTCGAGTCAGTATCCGTATTACAAATTTCCTCTCCGATAAGAATCCCACCCTTTTTCTCAGGCCCCTTAATTAGCTTAAGAATGCAATGCTTGCCGGTCAAATATCACGTCTGCTTTTTATGCAAGTTGTGACATGTACATGCTGACCCTGAGTAACCGATGGAATGATAATTTAAAAGTATAGCTTTGGTGTTATCCCTTACGCCAATCGTCAGCGCTTAACCTAGCAGAATAGTGCTGTTACCTTTGCGGATATTAAAAGCCTTGTGGTGTTGCACGAGAAATTGGGGACACGTTGTGGGTAGGTCACTTAATAATACATTATGAAAATCGATTTGAGGAGGTGTGCTTATGCAGCTCCGTATGTATCTTGAGAAGAACTTACGTACCAGAGGCATGCTTTACTCCAAATTTGGTAAAAGTACATCCTAATTGGTTTCAATATCAAAACAGAGGCGAGTCAGTAGGGTTTAAGCGATTGTGGTGTGATCTCTTTGCCTGGACTGAAATTTACGGAATGCTATCCAAGAAACTTTTTTATGTAGTATACTGGCTGCTAGGCAATGTAGAAAGTTTGGAACCACTAGTTTTATCGATTTGAATAACTGCAAATTATCGAAAAAAACCTTTTTTATTGGATATTTAAAATACTCAACGTTGTTCACTGCCCTCAGCACTGATTTACATTTTTCTTTACTTTCACCAAAGCAGAACCACAAATAATGCACAGGGTCACCAAAAGTAATTTAAAGATAAGCGATTGGCTAAGTGAATTAAAAATAAATGAATGAACAAGCAAAAACAGCTTTCGTTAAATTTGTTAATTGTCTTGAATTTCAGGTGGAAATTATGACTTGACACATTTTCAGATATATGTCAAATGTAAAGGAGAAGTGAACTTTTCGTTGGAATAGGTTTCTCAAAATATAGTAAATATCATCTCCGCGAGTGCCGTAGCAAGACTACCTCTGTAGGGCATGCTTATTACCTATGAGCATATATTAGGTCATGCTTCATCAATAAATGTAGGGCATTCTCCACAAATAAACGTAATTTTTGTGTAAGCCGTTCAAGAAGCTCGGTGAGCCCTTTTAAGTTTGGTGTGACATTTTTCGATATATCTCTGTATTTTAGAATTATTTTGAGGGCCCTAGCATGAAGGAACAAGACATGAACAGATCTAGGTGTGCAGATTCGAAAATGTAGAAGAGATATATGGAGCAGGGCTTTCAACAAGTCTGAGAAATGCTCTGATACATTTCAAAACTCTAGGCCAGACGACCATAAACTAGGGGATGCTATTTTACCTTGAAGTCCACTTATAGAGGATGCTAAGCATACTAAGAATCCGCCTGGCTACGGTGCTGATCTACGCACACATGTGTATAGTTCGCTTCACATATCTGTGCCACTGCGGCTTTAAGTAAGTTAATAAGACAGAAGGAAAATTAGCACCGTTCCATTTGTTTGTAGTTTTTCTGAGATTGCCTGTAGTATTGATATTTCAAAGCGGTAATAAAGGATAAGTTAGCGTAAGTGTAATAAGGGGATTGCATGTTAGGAAAGAGAACAGGGATTAGTAGAACGAGGATTACAGCAGGTTATTCAAAGCAGGTGGAGGCAAAAAGTGGAACTGATAGCAACAAAATGATCTTTTTAAATAAAATAATCATTTGAAACATAACTGTTATAGGAAACATATACTCCAACATCAGAAGTAAAGACTAAATAAGTTGTAAGCGCATGAACCGTCGAGCTTAAATGCTGAAGGATGTCAGCCTCCAAAGCATTATGCCATTTCTCCGTAGTCCCTGTTACTATTGTCGTACTTGTTTGTGATTAAGTTTTTTGTCCTCCTCTCAAATTAGTAATCTTGCTTCGCGGTCCCATGTAGGGCTATAAAAATAGGGGCAAAACTTTAAAAACGGAAGAGGGGGCATACCCACCGCCGCGATCGATGGTAAAAATTATAAAAGACTTAATCCTATTCTTATAAGGTGTGGGAATTGTTTTACCCTACTCTTCAAATTTCTCCATTTTGAAGTTGAAATTGATATCTTAGCAAAAATGTTTCCATAATTTATTTGGCTGTATTTTGAGGGACCAAATTTTGAAAAAAGTCTAAAGGCCAACGTCAATATTTAAAACAAACTTTTTCAGCTTTGCCTTAACGATCAATGTTTTAAAAAGCTCCAAACACAAATCGTAAAGGGAGCAAATTTAATTTAATTTAATGATTTAAATTTTTATCGAAATCAAACCTGTTTAGTGCCAAAAGGTCATTTTCAATGACCTATACTAGCCTGGAGTTCAGTCAATCACTTGGGAGGGGCTTAGAGAAACGTTTTCCTCTTTTCGGTGCTTCTCTTTTCGATATTTTCCTCTCTTGCCTTTTTTTTCTTCGGACAAGATCATATTGCACTAGATTTGGCTGTTTAAAAAGTCTTTTATTCTTAATGAAATCTTTGAGGCAAGTCATTATCCATTGAGATGACCACAGTTTTGTGTCCTCTTTCCCTATCTGATGTTCAGCAGCCTCTTTTTTTTAGTCAAAAGTAGAGAGCAAAGACTGACACTAGTTAGAATCAAGAATTAGGCCGACACCACCATAATGCATTGTTACTTCTCATTATAAGGTTCACCGGTTGTCCTTAGTGGCAGCGCCCGTTATTGGTCAGTGAATCGCGCAGGGACCTACTATAGAAATCGTTATTCTCTCCTTTTCCATACTCACTACAAATCCACTCTATAGCTATTGAACTATAAGTCCCTCAACCATCCCAAAGTAGAAAGAATCTGTAATAAATTTAACAGGATTTGACATGCCAGAAAATGCTGGTAACAATATTGCATTTTTGGGTAGTAAGTATTCGCTTCATAGGAGTAACTATACTCGTTTGAATTTTCTTGCTTGCAATATATTGAAAGCCCTTATAAATCGTTAAATGGCCATGGTATATATACCCAACACAGTGTCAAAAAATATGCTTTTAGTTAGTTAATTTTGACTCTACCTGAAAACTGTAATTAGCAATTGACAATTGAAAATATTCATCACTGTTGAATTGGTAGAATTAATTTTTAACAATGACGTAACAAACATGGCTCGACGACATGAAAATATTATTAATAATCATTGGCAGTCACAAAAATAAAGTAAAATTAGTTGTAATCATTAGGTAATTACAAAAATGATTGTTACTGGTATTAATTTCCATTTTCCTAGACGTGAATGAATGTCATCTTTCTTCAGTTACTGGTCTTTCCCCCAAGGCTTCTCTTTCTATGTATTGCCTGGCAACTGATAGACTGTAGATATATCTGTTTTTCAGGTCACTCATCAAAACATGGCTGGAGACAAGCTTGTACTCCTTGGGGAATGTAGACAAGTAACTACGACACATGACGTATAATTAATTTTTGATATCATAGTGTAATGAGCGCCCTTCTCTTCTAGCACGGCAGCTCTGGGGGAACTCGCAGGCAGCGCTTCAATTAGTTCCACAAGCAACAATTCGTTTCTTAACTTTCACATAAATCTATTTCTGAGATCTATGACAGCGATCATAGGTCTCAGTTAGCTGTCACACAATCATCCAATTTCGTAATTCATTACAAGACTAATTATATTATCTAACAACCAATGGGAATAGAGGGAAAGAGAGGAAGTGCAGGGTGATTGGTTAGTAAAGAGGAGAAGTTGCCAGAGTTAGAAGTTGCCAGTGTTAGAGTTAGAATTTCATTGGTTAATTATAGATTTTAGGGAGTGTTAGATGAAGGAAGAGCATAGCCTCGTTTCCATTACAACAGCCACGTAAAATTTTACACCTTAGAACGATGCTGAAGAATGAAGTTAATGTCTTTTTTAGGGACATTACACTTCGGAGGGAGGAAACCTTAAACTCAGGATTTTATAAGTCTTAGGTTAAGATTCAGTCACTCTAAATATTCTACTAACATTGCTGCGTCTTCTTCCAGGTATTGTTCTGCCATTTCCAACTTTTTCTCCTCTGCCTTTAATGAGAAAGATCATAACTTATAAAGAATTCATTAATCAGGCGCGTAACAGGCAGGGTTCAGGGAGTGCATGTCCTAGGGGGCCCGACCAGATTGTAATATCATGGGGACCCGTGCACTTCTATAACATTTTTTATTTTATGCGAAATTTGAAAAAAAGTTGACAAAAAGATAGCAAACTTTGGTCGTGAAGGCATAAATGCGATTTTTTATAACCCTTTAAAGCTTTCTTAAAATATTTTATCTGAATTCTGACAATCAACTTATTTTTCGTGCCCTGTCGCTATTGCTTGTGGCGTCAAACTTGCGTACTTGCAAAATTCAATTCAGATTGAAATATTTAAAAACACTAATCTGCACAATGCCTAAGTCAATTATGCGTTAAACCTGCCTACTTGCAAAAATTCAATTCAGATTGAAATATTAAAAAGCACTAATCTGCACAGTGTCTAAGTCAATTATTCAACTACACTTTTCAAGGGCTCGCATACCTGTGCAATCTCTTCAAGTTTCCTCATTTCGTCTCTTTTAACACCAAGCGAATACTGTCCGGGTAGATAGAAAATAAACATAATTTATTTCAAGTAAAATTGTTCACCATCTCTATCTGCTACAGATAGATACTCACAAATTGTAAAAAACACTCCCAGTTAAACAGAGACTGCTACACGTCATTTTTTCTATAAGCAACTCAGTTGCTTAGGTGTGAGGCCTCGATTTGGTCCAAAATCTAGGCAACAAGCTAAGCAACTGCTAAATTACAAGCTCCATTCCAGAGTGACACTGAAAATTTTTTCTACATTGTTTAGTTAAACTGTACCATTACCATATATGATGAGATGCTCACAGGAATCATGACTGGCTCAAGACATTCCATTGCTGTGACAGAAACGGCTACCAAAATCTTAGTGGCAAGGAGTTTCTCGGAGGTAAGAAATGTCGCGCTTAAACAAATAGTATTTTGTGTTAAACATCAACAATTTAGTAGCTCTGAGTCATGCAAGCCTATCTAGTACTGATTACAATATAGGTATATCTGTAAAAACAAATGGTAGACAAAGTGCTGACCAAAGAATAAATATGGAAATGGCACTGCTAAGGCTTTGCAGAGATGTGGAGTTCACCTTCTAAATTGTCACCTTAACTATTGCACTGTTTGATGTAGTGGTAAAGTTACCATTTCTGAAGCAAAAAGCCATTGACAATTATGTTTCATTTTAGAATATATGCATCACATGATTGCTATTGTCTAACTAATTACTGATCTACATAAAAGATGTGACAAACATAAATATTTTGACAATTATATATCCATATCTTTCCAATAGATAAACACCAGTGATTGTGTCACTGGGGGTTTTGTGGGCTCAACCCCCTTCACTTTTTTGCCAAATAAATCTGTTCTCTGACAAAGAGGATAAAGAAGACAAGAAAGTATCACATACATTTGCCAAAGCGGCAACTCAAAAGCCAAAGTTGCCTGGGTATTATGTACCTGGACATACTGCAGTGGCTAATGCCCTAACCAAAATAAAGACACACCTAAGTCTTTGCATGAAGAAACAGTATCTTTACACTTGAATGAAATAATCACTCACAGATAGTAATGCAATGCATTATTAACGTCAAGCGTTACTATTGGCTGGGCCAGAAGCATAACTTAATATATACGCCATTTTGTCTAATAATCTGGCCGAAAATGTCGTATAACTATGGTAATTATTAATTAGCATATTGAATTCAAACTTAAATCCTCTGTTTAAAAAGACAAATGGCACAAGAAAATACGACAATGCCGCCGCCTAAAAAACTGCTTGATCAAGTAAGAGAGAAAATTAGATACAAGCATTATAGTTTAAGCACGGAAAAAACTTATGTCACATGGATTAAACACTATATTTTTTCAATGACAAGCGTCATCCTGTCGAAATGGGTGCTGTTGAAGTGGAGCGCTTTCTGACTTATCTGGCCAATGCGCGCCATGTTTCCAGTTCCACGCAGAATCAGGCTTTATCGGCCATTCTATTTTTATACCGTGAAGTTCTCGGATGTGATTTGCCGTGGCTGGATGGTTTTGAGCGGTCTAAAAAACCTAAGCGCTTGCCGGTCGTGTTGACACCTTTGGAAGTTCAGGCACTTTTGCGTGAGACTGCATCGGCACCTGAGCCGGTTGGCCTGATTATCAAGCTGTTATATGGCACAGGCATGCGGCTTATGGAAGCAGTAAGATTGCGTGTCAAGGATGTCGAATTGACACGCGGAGAAATCATTGTGCGTGATGGCAAGGGTGGTAAGGATCGGGTGACGATGCTGCCCGCAAGCCCCGCCGCACGATGCACCACGGTATTTTCTGTATGCGTTACAAAATGTGGTCTGATTAAAGAAACTTTCCTTAAGAAACTGCTCTCAGGTTTGTAATTCTCTCTCTTTGCGTAGATACATAATGCATACATAGTGATTACATATACTCTCAAAACCTCCAAAAAATTATTATTTTGCTTAACATTCATCTATACCGCTCAAATCCTTAATATAATTTAAGTCTAGGAGAGATCAACTTTTCCATTTAGTTCCCTGCTTCTCTATAGCTTTTGCTCTGTTCTTTAGAATAAAGTTCATCAAAATTACGTATATAAATGGGGATAGAACGCATTGTTGCTCAGCTCCTGTTCAATTCAAAACTAGCCACTAACCCAGTGCCCTAAATTAACCTTTGCAATTTTATTTTTGGACATATCACTTATCAGTTTAGCACTTGTCACTTTAATGTTTATATTTGGTACACCATACAGGGATAGAATCTTCTTTAAGGATCTTCTGCTGGCTGAATTACACGCTTGCTAATAATAAAAAAAAAAACTGAGGACTAAAGAGGTTTGATAACACAGACACTTCTCAGTCATTAATATAAAGTTGACATTTGGCCGACCCATCCTCTTCCTAAAGCGAGGCTGTTTTTCTCTTAAAGCTTTATCACAGAATTTTTAGTCACAATGGCATCATCATTCTAAGCAATTTACTTATGATATATCTTTACTTGTGATTCATCTTCCCTATATAGGGGTTTAGTTTAAGTTTTCTAAAATTGCTATGTACCTTCCTGTTTTCAAAAAAATACTTTTACTATGTTCAGTTATTTATCTGTAGCTTTGCAACCACCATATTCAAAAGACTCATTTACCAGACTAACATTAGATGCGTCTCTTCTCATTACTACTAACCGATACTGGATCTTTGTCACGGAGTAGTCATTGATCAATTATATTTCACCGATTTTAAACTATAATTTACAACTATTAATTGTTTCGTTTAAGCGTCCTCTCCTAAGTTTTTCTAATTAGAGAAAATAACTCTTTGTTTACAGTAATAAAACACATTAAAATCTATATCTCTTTATCCGTTATGAGATGCTTCTTGTTTCATTATTTCTAGCGAATACTGGACCTTATCGCCAAGTTACCGTTAATTAAAATTATTTCACAGATTTGAAACTATCATTTACAACTATCAATTGTTTAGGTTAGGCGTCCTATCCTAAGAGTGTTGTATCAGAAAATGCTTTTATGTTTTAATAATAAAACACATCAAAATTCGTATCTCTTTTGTTTTAAGTAGAGTATCATTTCTATGGAAGACTAACCGATAGTGGATCTTTATCACGGTAGTTTCATTAATTGATGCTACTTCGCAGGTTTCAATTATTATTCCATCAATTGATTGTTTGGATTAAGCGTCCTTTCTTCAGAGAGCCTTGCTGAAAAAAAGCGGCTTTGTTGAAAATAATAAAACACTTCAAAGCACGTCTCTAGAGGCATGGGGACAATAGGTTCAAAGTTCAAAGGACGCTTTCATATCTGTTACTATGGGAGAAGACAAACATTGTACTCGTTTTGGGTAATCACTACAGAAATGAGTATCAAAACGCAAAAATCAGGTTACTGGGGTTGAAGTAGATGTAGTATCAAAGACTGAAGAAAGCCTCTGTAATCAAGGTTGATACTCCAGTCCTGCGGCCAGGCCATTGACAGGCCGAGTGTCGAGACGCTTAGTTGCACTGCACAATAGCCGAGGTCATTGCCATGACGATCGCCCTTTCCGCGATCCTCCGCTATCCGGTCAAAGGACTGGCCGGCGAATCACTGCCGGAGACGCCGCTGAGCAGTGGCGAGTCCATTCCCCATGACCGGCGGTTCGCCTTGGCGCACGGATCAACCAGGTTCGACGCTGCCAATCCGGCCTGGATGCCGAAGACCAACTTCCTGATGCTGATGCGCGACGAAAAGCTCGCTCAGCTGCGGGTCGCCTTCGATCCGGATGACGGAATCCTGGTGCTCACCCGAAAGGGAAAACAGGTGGTGCGAGCCAAAGTCACCGATCTCCTGGGGCGAACCTTGGTCAGCCAGTTCTTTTCCCAGTTCATGGCCGGATCATCGCGCGGCAGCCCGAGGCTGGTCGAAGCACCGGGGCACATGTTTTCCGATGTGCCGGAAAAATGCTTGTCGATCCTCAACCTGAACTCGGTCCGAGATCTGGAGCGCGTGGTGCGCCAGCCGGTCGATCCGGCACGGTTTCGCGCCAACCTTCATCTGGAGGGACTGCCGGCTTGGCAGGAGTTCTCCTGGATCGGCAAAACGCTCGCGGTCGGTACGGCCGGCCTCAAAGTGAGCGACCCGATCGAACGCTGCGCGGCAACCAACGTTAACCCGGAAACCGCCGAACGCGTGTAAAAGGGGGAAAAATGATCATAATAAATAATGATTGTAAAGGTTTTATTACACTTTCAAAAAAATAGGTATATAGACTATACCTCACAAAAGGTTGTAAAGCAGAAGCAGTCTGGCTGCGGGAGCGGTGACCATTGGCACCTTGATTTTTCAGTTAAAGTGTTTCTATGGCTCTATATCGGAAGAACAACTTCGCGCGGTCGTCTTTGCATAGTGTCGTCATGGCGACCGACGCGGTCAGTCGGCGAGGGCCGTTGCACTGGAAAAATGTCCACTTTGGGAGGGGCGCAAAATGTCACTAGAGTTTACAAGCAGGAAAAACAACATGTTATGTGAAAACATGTTATGTGAAAACATGTTATGTGAAAACATGGTCGTCTATTCTACCGACAAATTAAATGATATCCCTCAGGGTATTTGAGTGCATGCGTTTGCCATCAATCACATTTCACCACTGTGAGTTCTCATGTGCTTTTCCAAAAGCGCTTCCGAAGCGCATGCATATTCGCACAACTCACATTTGTAGGGCTTTCCACCGGCATGAGTCTTCATGTGTCTTTTCAAATGACTTGCTGTAGTGCTTGCGTATTGGCACAAGTCACATTTGTAAGGCTTTTCACCACTGTGAGTTCTCATGTGTTTATTCAAAAGGTCTCTCCTTGAGCATGCGTATTGGCACAAGTCACATTTGTAAGGCTTTTCACCACTATGAGTCGTCATGTGTGTTTTCAAATTAGCTATTTGAGTGCATGCATATTGGCACAAGTCACATTTGTAAGGCTTTTCACCACTATGAGTCCTCATGTGTGTTTTCAAATTAGATGTAGTAGTGCATGCGTATTGGCACAAGTCACATTTGTAAGGCTTTTCACCACTATGAGTCCTCATGTGTGTTTTCAAATTAGTGACTCCCTAGTTCAATATTGCTTTTCATTTCTCAAGCCAACTGTTATCATCCGTCTTAGGTAAAATGTTTTCTCGTAAATTGCTTTCTTGCCTACCGTTAAGATTCATTTCAATTGAATTTTTGTTACTCCGTGTTACTATCTCTGTAATAATGACCGCGTTTTCCAGCTTGATTGAAAATCGGGTTTGGCATCCAACAACTTCAATATAGTAAACATAGATAAGGGAATGAGTTGTAAACAAAGTATCCTGCACTTTACCATTAAAAGAAGTCATGCGACCATTTTCTATGATTTACTGGACCAAGACTAGTAACGGCCATATCTTAGGGAACTAGTTTACAAGATTTCAAAGTTTATAAAACAACGATAAATACGGCATATTTTTTGGGCACTAGTATTTACTGTATACCACTGACTGGCCGGTTCGCGTGCTTTGTTCTTCATTGTAACCCCAATAATGTACTCGAGGGTGCCTAATAGACGGGGGGGTTGGAATAGCCGGGAGGGTTGGAAAATGACCAAAAACGAAGTCAAGAATCGATGCTTAGAATCAACTGCAACCCCCTAAACATAGGGTAATACAACACAAACAATAGCCATTTATTCGAAGTCATGGCAGTGTCTCCTACATGCCTTCCAAGATTTTAAAAATGTTCCCGTCGTCCTCCTGCTCAATAACAGTATTATTGCTAACATTTATAATGTTCGTCTTCACACTACTTCGAGCCTCGTAAAAGGCCACCGTCATCTTTTAACGTGTGATTTTCATATTTTAATAAAGACATTTTCTACTTGCCCACCAAAGTACCTTAAGAAAAGATATCTAGAGAATTTTCAATCGATGGCAAAGAGCAAAGAGACAATAAATTGAAGAGTTTTTAAAACATTGATAGCCTTTTCATTAAACTTGATACGTACCATGTTATTTGCAAATGCCAAAAAGTCATTTTAGTACCTGTACTGTCTTCGAATGAGCTGTATCTTAAATAAGTTCGCCTCTTGTGTTGCTCTTGCATTATCTTGTCGTATAGTGGCCTAGTGACCCGCCTTGCTCCAAACAGAGTTAATATTATCATCGAGAAGAGAGAATTTGAAATGTTAGTTTTACTAAAAGTTACATTTCAAATCCTCTCTTTTCGATGCTACTTTCTAACTTCAATGGGGTTTATACAGATAGACGGGCTGGAGGGTAGTCCTTCCTTGGTCAAGTCACAAGACGCAGAGGGGCTTGTCTCCAATTACACTGAGCTAGATTTCGATGTCCATCGGTGGATATTTGGGAGCTAATGTGGCGATTAGACAAATAGAGTATGTTAACATCGTAGGTCACTTAGCTCAGTTGGTAGAGCGCATGACGCGAAAGCGTGGCTGACGGGTTCGATTCCCGGCGGTGACATATCTTCTATTTCTCTAATGTTCTTTTCAAAAAAACCTTAAAATGGTGGCTCTGACGGAGTTTCTTGCTATGAACTTATTTTGATATCAATTTATATAGCTTCAATTTATACATTATTTACCCCAGGTCAAGATTCTGAGAGGTTCTTAGCATTCAGAAGTACCTAGCAAAGTATTAAGACTAAAAATCACGTTTACAAATTTTAACTGTATGGAATTAGCTTATTACAGCAGATATTTGAATCAAGTCTCGAAATAAGGAAAAGTTTTGCAAGCACAAATATTCAGCCTTTGTTGATTTCAAAAGCCTTGTAAAGGGGTCAAAGGCAAAGACGCCTTGAGTCAGCAAGGGTGGTCATAAAGCAGCTATTATCAATGCAAATGAACTGCTAACTAGGAAGAATGGTCAGTATGTGCCTGGTGATATTTGATGCATTTCATTTTTTCCGTAAACCCTCCTGCACCCACCTACTTGGTAATCATTGCCCACTTAGGTTCTCCTGCCTTATAGGGATGATGGACATACCCTACCGTAGTGTTTTCCTTCAGAAAAAAGGCGTCGCTTGCATCTTCATGTATCATCGCAATGAAGATATAACGTATACTAATCTATTCTAACTACTACGCTCTTTAAAACATTTAAGTTACAAAGTATGTCTTCTATCAAACCCTGAACCAAAGCTCGATCTCTACCTACAGTTCCCGAACAGTATCCAAGTACCAATTTCCCCACCTCCCCACTCCTTGCGGTGGAAATTCGCGAGTATCTATGTACCGTAGTCTGCCGTAGTCGGTCATAATTACTGGTCTTCGATATGCCCGAGGCATTGTCCTCCCTGCTAATGAATACTTACCCTTGACTTAACAAACTGTCATACATATTTGCAAACGTGAATGTTTCACTTACGCGTTGTTAACATATTGACTTATACATTATTCTGATATATTCCCATACCTTGGCAACTGGCTGACTTCCTTCAAATTCCCATCTAAGTCGCAGGCTTTCGCAAGAGCCTCTAATAAATAAAAGAAAACTGAGAGTAATACAAAAGGTTGCAGAATTTCAGTGCGGGGTTTATAGATCGGAAACAACACAAATTCAACACAGAGATACTACCTGCGCAGCAAGCCATTAAAAAACGAGTTTACGGAACTTAAAATATTTTACCAATTACCAATAACCGTTTTGGCATGTAAGGGAGACGTAGAAAGGAAGATATGAAAGATAGCTGTGCGTAATTTGGTAATTGCATAATTTGAAACGACTGGAGGCTTCGCTGAAATAGAAGATGTAGTTGCGTAATGTTACCATATGTAATTTGTATTATAGAGCTGGGCAATTACGTTTGGGGGCAGGAGGTGAATATGATCTGGGTCTGCTTGTAAAATAGTATACTGTCTCGAAAAGCAGTTGTTTATAGGATGAATGTAACCAAGTGTGCAGGTAAGGGGAGATGCCTTTATGTACTTAATACAGTGCAAAGTGCAAACGTACTGACAATTCAATGTTTTTCATTCATGTCGATATCAGTGTGCATCATTATTGCATTATTGTTATGGTATACAACTTCAACTTGTGCTCAACTTCTGACTGCGATTCATCGATGTACGATCAACATTTGCATGCCATTTCCATGAAGTCTGCCCCCTTCTGGAAATTGTTATATGGAACTAGCCGATATTTTGCAATGTACATACAAAGTGATGTGCACAAGTTTCAAAAAGGCAGTTATCTTCCAAGACTAAAGGAATCTATTCGACATTAGTGGACTTGAATACAAAAACTATATTTTAAATAAATTTCGCCGTACTACCATTTATAAAACCCTTTAGTTAATGGCACTGTTACGTGCCAATTAGTGCACGCTTGAAGCCACATATTTGCAGCCACAATGACTCACGCGTAGATAAAAGATGAAGGCCTCTTTAATTAATATTTGATCATCTTATTTTGCAAAAGCTATTGAAACAGTACAAGACGTAGCTGTTTGTATTTTGGCTTGTAAGTCTGCCTCAAGCAACATTTGACACAAAAGGGCATTACTTGACACGATTTATGGCTCAGCCCCCTGGTGGCTAGGAGGCAAGTAAGCCTTTCTTTCATCCTGACACTGTCAATAGTAATTGCAAATTTTGTAGGGATAGATTCTCCTCCACATTCCCCAAACCACAAGAATCGGGACTGAATCTGCAATATGTTGAGGATGCTGTAATCCTCAAAATGGCCAAGAAAGATCACTTTTCATGCTAAACAAGCCAAACTGCATGGAAATACATGCTAAGCCCAAGCTACGCTGAACCTAACTGATTTTTTTAAATTCAGAATTTGAAATATTTCTAGTGCATTTGTTAATTGAATTTTCCTTTGTTGCAAAACCAATAGTGATAAAAGTTCTAGTAATCGCGCCTCTCCGAGATTCCCCATTGCTTGTAGATTCATAAACATAAAAGCAATCGCCTTCCAATCCCAATCTTCTTAAGAACGTGAAGAAGGATAGTGCATTTTAGGTTCTTTGGACGGGAAACTTTGGAAAGGCAGCTAAATACTCTGGACTACCTGTTGACTGACTGAAGCACATGAGAAACTTTCGATGTTGATGTTGATGTTGATGTTGATGTTGATGTTGATGTTGATGTTGATGTTGATGTTGATGTTGATGTTGATGTAGTACAGTAAAGTCGCAACTTTAAGAATACTGGCACTAGTATGAGGAAACCATATTGATTGAAGTAACCGTTACATGAGATTAAAATGTTAAATAATGTTACGGCTTAAAGTGTACATAACTAAATAATCGGAATTACGAGCTGAGGAAATGTCTTGGAATTGAGATGAAAATGATATACCTAGCACTGTTTAACTGCCCTTGTGGAAAATGCATCCACAGATGCTTGACAACAACAACAGATGGTTGTATAATTAAAGAAACACTGTTGGTACGTAAAATATCACATAGCACGATATCGAGGTTTAGATGCTCCATACAACAGTAGTGTAACGTCTGTCAAGTTCACCAAGGTAAACGAGCTCTATACCATCTAAAACTGTTTGGCCTTATGGCATAACTATTGCAGATTTCACTTCATTATCAGAATTGACTATAAATACTTATACAAAGTACAAGCTTGTTTTTCAGGGAAAGTACCGTGGTGCTCTGCTCTACTTTTTTAAGTACCCAAGGTAACGCAGTTTAGGTCAATAGAAATAACGAACGGTGAAACAGATCTTTTAAGGGTTCCGGTTGGCATTTAAACCGTAGACTCTGTTTTTCTTTTCCTTTAAGACACTTGCTGTAACATGGTTCCGTGTTTAATAAATTTTGCAGCACTA
The DNA here is from genome assembly GCA_010016025.2 of Alatinidae sp. Z8VKAUB7J3. Lineage (NCBI taxonomy): Eukaryota > Metazoa > Cnidaria > Cubozoa > Carybdeida > Alatinidae > Alatinidae sp. Z8VKAUB7J3. The sequence continues at coordinate 217,692,056 of JAAAKM020073195.1, forward strand.
TCAAGAAATGGCATTACAAGAACAATAATGCTTACATATAAATTCATAAGATTTATGAAACAGTTTGTAAAATCACGAGAAGGAAAGCAAATGTTCTGAGTATATATGAAAATCGTTTCAAGGACTTAGAACCTAGAAACTCAAAGCATTAACTTACCATAATAACTTCAGTACATTGCAAATTAGTAGATTGCGTTTCATCAATAAAAACAAAAATTCATTCTATAAACTCACATGATTGTTCTAATAGAAGAGGGAGAATTTTTAAAGAAGTATTTACAAAACATCAAAACCTTTTTTCACGATGACGAACAGCTTTGAAAAAGTCTAATTTCCAGTACAAGCTCCCGGTGTTGTTAATTTTGCATAAATCGGTACTATAGCAGAAAATATATTTTTAAACAGAGAATTAGGTGTTGCAAGTGTGTATTTATTCAGCATTCAAATCGAAGTCATCCCGTAAATTTCTGTTGTAAATAATCGCTCTGTACCTGTGACTTTAGCTTATCACCTATAACCAAAGCAAGAATTAAGGTACAAATTCATAAAGAAAAATAATCTAATGGAAATTTTCCCCCTTGGAAAAGATCCCTAAAGAAAAATTCCCTCTTGGAAAAAATTCCTAAGAATAATGTCCGTAAAGAAAAAATTCTTACAGCAAAACTTGTACTGGTTGATAGGTACTAATCCACTGTAGGTAAGAATCAACCTAACTAAAGGGAGTCTTTGCTTTTCAATAGTTGCCATAATATTTGAATTACTTCTTTGCAAAAAAGTTTAAATGATCGTGCTGCTCTGCTGCAAAATCTATTTATTAGTTTACAATATTGTCTGACTGTTGTAATTTTTGCCCACATTTTTCTAATGGCCGACCAATAGAAAAATCAAAAAATGTTTTTGTAATGGTCACTTGGCCAGATACTCATGTTGTTGTATTTGTATCTAGGAGTCGTACAGCAATCAAGGGTCGTGAATTCTTGACTAGTATGCTGATATTTCACACAGGATGATGGTTCGCAAATTATCGCCTTCGCAAATCGCTACTTTCCCAGTTTCTCAGGTCGCCAACAGCGCGACTTTCACAACAAAGGGGTTTCCACAGCAAGAAAAATGCCATTGAAACATGCCAATCAGCATTCCTGAAGCATGACGTTACCATAAACATAACATCAAACGTAGCTTAACCATTGGAAGGAAGATGAGATCTTCGAAAACAATAACTTGGTATCAAATATCGTCATAGCGACTAATATCGGCGCACCAAAGGGTCCGCATTTGCCATATCTCAATGAACGATCCCTGGGGAAGAGTGGGTTCAATATTAAAGCCACAGTAAAAAAGAGCAAATAGTGCACATCAACTGCCTAAAATTTCGGCAGGGTTTCCTTTCGGTGACTGACAGAAATCAACGATACTTTACAATGAAATTGGGGGATATTGTTCACCGAAAAATTTGTAATGAGTACTCTCGAGTGCCAAATAATCTTCCCCACCGCTTATTAATTTTTTGAAATTTACAACCCCCCGCTCCTTATTAGGACCCTCCCGTTTATCAATTTCAAGCAATTTGACCTAGAAACACTTGCTAATTAGTCAATTAGTACGAATTTTGTCCTCATGTGTGTCATCCTTATTAAAAACTTTCACGAAATTGAGACTAGATTCCAGACCCCCCGTTTATTAACTTTAGACCGTAATGATGACCCCCCCCCCCCGTTTATTCGGCACTCCAGCATACAAGATACGAATTTTATTTTTAATTGCAATGTAAAGCCCTGAGGTGTGGTTTCCTTCGGGCTGATGATCATGGCGATCGCCCAGATATCCAGCAGAAATCCAATTATGCCACCCAGAGTGTTCAGCATGGTTCGGCCCTCGCATTGCTCATGGGGCGAGTCTAGCGCCTTATCCCGGCAAGGTCAGCCGCCTTTTCCTCCCTCATAAATGCGCCTAATTTGCGCCCATGACTGATGCGACGAAACCCTGCTGCGCGCCGCCCACGAGCCGGGCCGGTCTTGTGCCGCGCGATGTTGGCGTCGCGGAGCGGGATGTCACCGCTCATCTGGTCGATATCCCCGGCGGTTCGGCTCTGGTCGGCACGAATGACCCTCTCCTGCCGGTTGACGAAGAAGGTCCGATGCGCTCCGTGAAGATCAGCCCGTTTCGCATGTCGACCTATGCCGTGAGCAACGCAGAATTCGCGGCCTTCGTGGCGGCGACGAACTACGTCACCGATGCGGAGACCTATGGCTGGTCTTTCGTGTTCCACGATCAGGTGCCGGAAAGCTACGGGCCCACGCAGGCGGTGGTCGAGGTGAACTGGTGGCGTCGCGTCGATGGCGCGATCTGGTCCGCGCCTTTTGGTCCGGGCACGGAAGAGGCCTGTCTGCCGGACCATCCGGTGGTGCATATCTCCTGGAATGACGCGCGCGCCTACGCCAAATGGGCGGGTGGCAAATTGCCGACTGAGGCCCAGTGGGAGCACGCCGCGCGTGGCGGTCTGGGCGATGTGATGTATCCTTGGGGCACAGAACATCCCGATGATAACCGTCACTTCCCCTGCAATATCTGGCAGGGGCGTTTCCCCCAAAATGAAGCCCTAGAAAAGGAAAGAATGGCTTCCCCGAGATCTCAAGGTCGGTGAAAGAACATTATTTGTGCTACTTCTTACAGAGGAAAAAATCATATTACCTCCCATACATATCAAGTTGGGATTAATGAAACAGTTCGTAAAATCGCTCGAGAAGGAAAACAAATGTTTTGAGTATACATTTAAATCGTTTCCAGGACTTAGAACCTAGAAACTCAGACCATGAGTGTTTGATGGTCCTGATATCGGGAAACTCTTATTAACTTTTATGAATTCGTTAATTCAGTGAATGACTCGGAGTTCCATGTTTGGACATCCTTTATTGACATGGTAGAAAACGTCTTAGGCAATTGCTTGGCTGAAAACTGCAAGGAGGTAGTGGGAAAGTTGTTTAAATTCTCAGGGTATAGGCGTTGATACGTGTACTAAGGTTTATTATTGATTGCCATTTGGATAAATTTCCAGATAATTGTTGAGATGAGAATGATGAGCCAGAAGAACGATTCCATCAGGATATTAAAATGATGGAAGAGCTACCATGGTCGGTTTGGCAAACGAATGACGGCTGATTACTGTTTGAGTATGAAAACGAAATTAGATAACTTTGAACATTAAAGGCAATCAAAAAAGGTCTTTACCATAGTTCTTATGTTCACGAACGTTTTATTTTTGCCGATATTATATATAACGATTTAATCAAAATACTCGTTGGTCTTGGTATATTCAACTGAGTTATTTAAAGACTTGGGGCCCGATTATTATTGCAAAAGTCCTTTTTCTAGATAACCAGACCAGTTTTTGTTTATTTAAAATGATGATGATGATGATGATGTTGATAATGATGACGGTGATGATAATGATGTTGATGATGATGATCATGATGATCATGATGATGATCATGATGATGATCATGATGATGATGACGATCATGCAAAAAATTATGATATGATGATAATGAAAAAGATTATGATATTGATTATGACTATATAAACACAAATTTCCCTAGAGATACAATTTGACTGAAGGATAAAATACCAACCTGGAATAATACGAGAAAGTGGGAGATCTCGAATAATTTGTCCATCATCATCGCGTGCAGATAACCACCTGAAATGCAAAGATTGGCAATTTTAAACGAAAAGATGGATTTAGTTAAGCTTGTGAACAGAAAATACGAAAACTAAAGCTTCCTTAACACAGCCACGTACCTCATAAGAAGATGTAAAGATACGGAAACCTAACAAAACCTAAATTTCAAACATACTACCACGTAGCTCGTATAAGCCTTTGTGTTTTACAACGGTACCAGACATCGGTAGTGACATATTGTCATCTCTCTACTAACTTTCTCTTGTAACATTTGTACCTTAAAATGGTTCTTTCTGCAGTCAAATAGATTCCTCCTCTCAGCTAGAAACTTGATATTCAGTTCACGCAGAATTATATAAATAAGCCATTTAAGACGGTTTGCACAGATGAAGGTTGTGATGTAGTCTGATATGTTCCATCACTTTATTTTATACCAATTAGGTTGTTTTTCTTATCAGGTATAAAAGTTTTCGACATCCTTACACTAACCCTAATTTTCAGTGATTCTCAAAGTTTGATGATGCTTTTAGGCAGCATTCGACGGAATCGAAATTTCTGATTATATACAGCATCAGTGGTATTATTGACTACCTAAAATAAATTTAATAGTTCGATGTTATTACATGACGAATAAATTTTTGTTCCATTACACTCTTTTAGCTTTATAAGCATAACGTTTATAAGCATACTTAAGCTCACGTTCTTAAAGAGATAAGCATATACTCAGCATATTTACCAGCCTCGGAATTTTTCCCTTACTTCCATTTCTTCCCAAATCAAGTGTAAAAAATAGTGGACGATGTTAAGTGATAAGAAACAACATTTTTTGATGAAATAATCTTTTGAACTAAACTACATAAAAAGAAATGGAACAAAATATTTAAATTCAAAACATTTAAAAGAGACCATTGCAGTGTTCATATCACGCGAAATATCCGATCATGAAACGAGTTTTTAAATTAAGCATACTTTAAGCATAATTTCAGGCTCAAATTGGGAACATCGTCAGCATATCGAGCTTAAGCCCAATTTACCCGTTTGTTATAATAAAAAAAAGAGTGTATTCTTCCACTTTTTACGGCCACTTCCCTCCAAGTTTAATTTCGGAAGACAGAAAAATACCAGAGGATACTACTCATCCTTAAGAATACCAGACAGGAATTCTCACTTCCCGATTTTATGTTTTCTGTGTTTGTACTAGAAGGAGGTGTACTAGGGAAAAAGAAGCAGCAGTGCCACTTTCAAAGGATTTGAATATGGTAACCAATTACTGATGTGCCATTCCAATTTGAAGAGCCCCAATTAATACTATGGAGATTCAAGACGACAAATTGTTTATTAACATCTTTATTTGTAGCCGGTTTTTAGATACATTTATACCGTGTCAAGACATATCACATCATAAGACTGCAATTCTGAGAAGTCGGCCCGAGTTAAAGTATTCTAGGGTTGTAATATGTTCGTATTGTCAACTTATTCTAGAACACGGGGTTCGACAATGTAATTTTTTATGGCTATTTGCAAATAGAATACTATAGAAAGCTGTTCAAGCCAGTGATTACAGATAAACTGACATGTTTAAGGTTCAATCACCGTACGTTTGTCTGGCTAAACAGCACTTCATTTCTCTTGGTTCTTTTTACCTCCAGCAGTCTACTGTTTTCCGCGAAAAAGCAAGTGTATAGCCTTCATTTTAGGTCATCAGAGAGATTTTAAAATTTTTATGATGAAAGTCTTGTAGTATAGTGTCTGCAAATTGTGCGCCTAGAATTGTTTGCCTGCAATTGTTCGCCGATAATAATTCGCCAACAGGTATTCGCAGCACAAAATTGTTTGCCGATAGTTATTCGCCGCGGTAAATTGTTCATCAGTAATCTTTCGCGGAAACATGTTCATTACAACAATTGTTTCGCTGAAATTGTTCGCTGATCCACTACGGGAAACTGTTTAACCCCTATCCTTCACCACGTTTACATATTTTGTTCTTCATCGCGGGCTGGATCCCCGATGGTGGCATATTATCTAGATCTTTTCCGTACTTTTGAAAACTAACATTTCAAATCCTCCCTTCTCGATGATTCTTTCTACTTTCCATGGCCTTGAGCTGGATGTCGATGTCCACCGGTGGATGATTGGGAGCTAGTGTGGTGACTAGAGAAATGTTTATGCAAGAGATAAATAAGCAGGCTGCTAGTCAGTGTGGCTGAGTGGTTATAGCAGCGGTCCCATATTCCAAGGTTTACCCTACAAAGTGGTATATTAGAACGTGACTATGATGACAAAAAACAGTAACTAAAGTCATTCCTGCTATGTCTCTACCCTCCCCAGCTAATGGATAAGAAAGAAATTTATATTAACAGCAGCCTTGATCCGTATAAGCTTTTCTTTATTGAAACGCCCCCGTAAATAAGCCCCAAATATTTCAACTCAAATGATGCATCCAGAAGGAAACCCCATATATAAGCCCATGGGTTTATAGGTGCTTAAACAAAGAAGAGTCTTCTATGATGACAACACCATAGACAAAACAAAACAGAAACTGGAAAATATCTTTTTATCACGTCAAGGTAAAGGGGAAGATGTGTAGGCTTTATAAGCAATACGAACATTGTAAACATTGAGTTACGATGAATTCCCGATGTAATCATCGTTCTTTAAATGCCAAAACAAAATTCAGCCTAAAAATCTCACCTTAGTTGGCAAACTTTTCTATTTACCTGTTGGAAAATACTATTTCTGCGCGTTAACACTTTTGTAATTTTCATTACTAGTAGAGTGAGCAAAGAGTTTAAAATAGATTATCTTAAGTGCACTGCTTCTTGCAATAGTCAGTTGCTGACGCACTACTACAAAAATGTGCAATCCATACGAAGCCTATTGAGTATTAACTAATGTTTTCTTTAAAAGTTGGTTTGTGGTACAAAACTTGAATATTGTATGCATTTTGCTAAACGTTTTCGCCATACACTGATCAGCACATTAAGTGTTTATATGCATATAAAATGTACTATGTACAAGCCTGTTGCAACAGGAAGCCAGAGGGTAGAGATTGCTCAAAACAGTTCTGCCTTCCCCAGACAAAATTGCTGATATCATAAAACCTACAGAAAATTTGTAATATTTGAGTTTGATACCCTCTGATATGTAGCAAATGTCTCTTTTTCTTAGAGACCCTAAGCGTTACCGGTTCGCTAAGAACCCCTTCTATTAGATGTCCTACCTACTATATCAGTGGTTGTTGTGTTTCAACTGAAAAAACTGTGTTAAACCGTGGCTTATGTTAAACCATGGAAAGCTTTAAATTAAATATACATATAGACTTTGTGTACCTCTAGAGCAGTGATTCTAAATGGGGTCCGAGGAGCTCCTTAGGGGTTACTTGAGATTTACTTAAGTAAAATTGAGTCAAGGGTTACTACGGTGGTTCAAGAACAAATAGTATGTTTCATTGCCTTTTGATATTATCAAACTGGCAAAACCAAACAAGAGGATAGATTAATATTTTTCCTGTTTGCTTCCTTGCTACACAATTTTTGGAAAAAAATCTGGTCACGTTACGACTCATTTATTGATTGTTTATTTCATGGAGTACTTGTTTAATATGGATGACATGAAACGATGCTGAATTCTTCGTCCCCAGGAGGATTCTTGGAAATTTTGGTAGCTCAAGAGGGGTACTTCACTGTCTTAGGGTGAGAAACCCTGCTCTATAGAACACGTCCCCGTCTAGCAGAATATGCCTAGCATACGTGAATGAAAACATGTAGGCCTGATTTACAGGACATTGTTAAGTTGCTATTGGTAGCCCACGCGTTAAGCAACTGCTGATATTTTATTCTTTCTCTTCCTCATGCTCTCTTCGATATTTCCTAACATAGACAATCTTTCCTGTGGATGGTGTCTCACAATGTGACCAAGGCATTGCATCTTCCTTTTCTGATTGTTTTAAATCTACCTTACCCGACTGGCGCCGATCCCCCCTCCCCCCTCTAATAGTTTTTTTGGTAACTTCTGTTCTGCTTTGTCAAATTTTTGACATTTTTGGAGAATTAACCAAATTTCATGTCTCGGATGTTCTGAAAGTTTGAACGATCAGAATTATGTACTTTTTGATGTATGAGGCTTTTGTCGCATGCAATCGGAGGATACTTTAGTCTGTTTTGAAACACTCATTAAGCATTTGCGAAATTTATGAAGCAATGTATGGAGCCATATTTCAAGTTTGCCTGAGGACGGAAAGTTGTAACGCGGTGTGCAGATTTGCATATACCTAGAGTGTATCGGTGCCAAATATGAAAGAATTCTGTCAAGCCGTTTCGGAGATAAAATAGGGGGCGGATTCTCCCTCCCCCCTCACTCAGGTATACAGTTCCTCAAATACATCGGGTAAGGTAGTGTTAATTAGTGTCCTCTTTGAGTTTGCTAAGGCAAAAACTTCATCGTTTGTTCTGCAGTCTGTCCATGTAATCAAAAGCAATAATAATAATAATAAATTTTTTTTAAACTCAATGCCTTTATTGGTAATCCCTTTACAAAAACTTTTCCCGCTGTTGTCACCTGGCGTAGTACATGGGACAGCAGGATTGGTATACAGGAGTTTGCATTGAATTCAGGTTGACTGTATCATCATTGGGTGTGAACTATTTTGGTCTTTTTTGTGATGTTATGATGATGTAATGACTGTATTGAGTACCAAACTGTTATCAATTGCCATCATTCAGATTCCACTGTTGCATTAGTTTTGGTCATTCTCGTCTCATTACGTGAACGCAAACTTTTGTTTTTTGGGTCGACCCTGATTTATGAGAGGACCTCAAATTTTCATGGTGCACCAAATTATGGGGGCACCTAGAATTTATGGGGGGACCTGAAAAGCTGGATGAAACCATGTATAATACTCAAAGAGAAAAACTCCATTTTAACGTTTCGAGATAATTCTTCCTCAGAAATTAACTTTACATATCGACCGGATACCTTAAATAAAACTTTCACACAAAAGAAATCCTCAAATTCCATCATACAGCTCAAGGGACTAATTGATATTTCAAAGGGTTACAGTTATACAAAGAACCACTTAACCATACCACCAGTTTAGACAAAAGACAACACCAGGCAAACAACAACTTCAACGCAAACGGTAACACTAGATGAAACAAGACACAAACACTAACAAGCAACTCAATACATTATAGACAAACCTCACTCTAACACCCCTCTGAAATTAAACCCCTTGTGCTTGAAACTGTCTAACCTCCACTGCCAGATACTCTCCCTACGCCTTTCCAAATCTACCGAACCTATCATCTTAACCAAAACATCATTCTCAAACCCACTATGCCCCTGCTGATTAAATGGCTTAATAATTCCATCTGTGGAACACTACCTCCCCTATTAAACTTTCTATTAGCTGCTTAAGAGGAAGTGTCATCAAAGGAGCACAAGCAAAGAGAGTGTAAGGTTTTTCTTTCCTCCACATTGCTTTATTGTGAACCGAAACTTGCCACCAAGTAGGTATTCTGTATGAGCTGACAAAACTCTGTAGGGTACATATATGTATGTATTAACATTAAATATTTATTTATATCCATTCTTAGATATATGTGTGTATTGTATTACCATTGCTGATATCATTTGTATAATCTTGTTTCAAAGTTTCTAATGTGGGAATTATGATTCTGGATTACCCTTGTGTGCACTGGAGTCCTTGTCATGAACCTGGTCTTTTGTGCAAGGATTCATACAGTATCTCTGGCATTTATAGATAACTTTGTAACTAATAGAAGATAAGTGTCTTCTTGGTAAATACATGTTTGTGCATCCCTCATATGGTACACAGTCTACCAAGAACCATTGGCCATGAAGGCACATAAAACTAAAACATTGGAGGAAAAATCAGCAATGGCCAGTTTATCACATAAAATACTCAGTGATATTATCATTAGGGCCTGATTACATGAACAATTGTGTTACCATGGACAAGAACATTAGAAGCACTAAGGACCACTAATTGCCAAATTGTTGGGGGGGGGGGGAGTACAACTCCTTAGCCTTTACCAAGGTCTATGGTCCCTGTGTAAGACAGAAGTTACTCCTTCCTAGAGGCAGAAATTTAGCACTACACAGTTTGATTCTTATGTATTTGTAGGCTACTGAAGTCCTACTGAGGGGTAATACTGACCAGTGCTACATTTAAATTTTCCCCATACTCCATTTAGTTCCAGTAACTGTCTTTGAGAAAATGAACCGTACCCTGATAGAGTCTGCTAGAGCAATGCTTGCTCATGCAATATTGTGAAAACGTCTCTGGGCTGAAGCAGTTAATACTGCTGCCTAGATAAGAAATAGGTTGCCAGCATCTGTTAGGAAAAATACAACACCATATGAGTTATTTAATAAAATTAATTTCGGGCATGGAGAATCAGAAAAACAAAGAGTGAATAGGTTGAAATTGAAGCAGATCCCAATCCAGTGCGAGTAGTGGAACATAAACGTAACAGACCTGTAATGAAGGTGTGTGCCTCAGTACGGTATGATTATGACGACTATTCTGATATAGTAATGAAAGCAGAAGAGATTCATCATGTAGCTTTTAATAAAGGTTTAGTACCAAAGACCATATATGAGGCACTTGCATGTCCTGATAGTGAAAATTGAAAGGCCGCTCTCTAAACTGAAATAGATTTGATTATGATTATGAAAAGGAAACATAGGACCTTGTAGAACTCCCGGTAGATCGCAATGGCTAAGAAGCTTGTCTCGCATAAGAGGATTAAGCATTTGACATCAAGTTTCATTTTCTTACATATAATGTTCATAACATAGCCATACAACTTGAGTACTGTCCTAGTAAAAACATTGTAACAAATATCTTACTAAACGTCTTAGCAAACTTCTTAGCAAACGTCGTACTGAAGCCATCTCCCAGAGAAGATTTGAAACACTTCGGCTTGATTTAGGGGGGTGGGGGGAGCAAAATTTGCATGATCTTAAAAGTTAGGCGGGGTTTGTACTTGGCACCTACAAATACTTGTTTGTAAAATTGTAGACCCTTAATCTTTGTTGTCGTAGAGGTAAACAATGGATTCCATTGTCTAATAACAATGGATTCGATTGTTTGATAACAAAGGATTTTATTGTTTGATATGAAGAATTTATTGTTTGACAGCAGTACAACGCTTACCCACCAATCCCAATCATATCAGCGTCATATCAGTCTCCATGACATCAAAAGGAAATGGGCCATTCTTTAAAGGAATTTTTCAAAGATTTCATTAGTTTTTGAAAGAACACTAGAGAAATAGAAAATATGTCACTACCGGGGACATGATAGATATGTATGTCATTATTGTATGTTAATGATTTTTTCATCCTATGCAGAAATATCCAAACTCTTACTTTGATTATATCCTAATGATGAGAATCTCTCAATCCAAGACCCCTGATGGGCAGTGGGCCCGGAATATCCTAACGATGACCCCCCCCTTTGAACACAAGAGAGTTCATAGTTTAAATTTTTTGAATAACATTCAATAGCTATCTAAACCTTTTTATGGGGGGGGGGGGGGGGTTTGTTTTTTTTTGTTTTTTTTAATGTTTGTTTGTTTTTTTTTTCTTTTCTTTTTTTTTTTTTTTTTTATTTAGATGAACAGGGGGGCAAGAAGACTTTATAAATAGTTAAATATCTAAAGGTTAGCGATTTTTTTCTCTCTCTCTTTTTTCCTTAACTCGTTGGTAATTGTGACCCAGTAGGGTCTTACCAGAATCTATAAATGCAATAAATCATTTTGACGGTACCATACTTGAGAGTTGTAGTGAAAGAAGAATTTATTATTTAGCATCGTCAAAGTTTTTCCGCGGTGGGTGATGTGGACGGCGACGGGGACTCGGACCTCGTGTTCGGTAGCACGACGCGGGATCGGCTGTTCTGGAGGGATGGCGACCGGTTCATCGATACGAGTGTGCTGAGGATGCCCGAACGTCCCAGCTTCGCGAGCGCGATGGGTGACGTGGACGGGGACGCCGACGTGGACATCGTGATGGGTACGTCCGCAGAGAACCGGCTGTACCTGAACGATGGGACCGGGCAGTTTGCGGAGGCAGCCGCAGCACAGGTGCCTGACGAACGCGAAGCCACTGGGGCGGTGGCACTGGTCGACGTCGACAGGGATGGCGACCTGGACGTCGTTCTCGGCAATGGTGGCATCAGTCGCCAACAGAACCGGCTGTACTTGAACGACGGTTCGGGGACGTTCACCGATGCCACGGGCGCGCGGATGCCGCAGGTCTTGGACCCCACCATGTCCGTGGCGATTGGCGATGTCGATGCCGACGGCGACGAGGACATCGTGATCGGCAACTTGGGCCAGAACAGGCTGTACCTGAACGACGGGCGTGGCGTCTTCAGCGATGCGACGGCGCTTCGGCTGCCACCCGATGACACCGAGACCAACGATGTCGCGCTGGGCGATATCGATGGCGATGGCGACTTGGATATCGTGACCGCGAATCAGCCGCACGCCTCCGGCCCCGCGTCTCCGGCACGCCTGGGCCACAACGCGGTGTACCTGAACGACGGAACGGGAACGTTCACCGACGCCACCTCGCGCGTGCCCGCCGCGGTCGCGAGAACGTTGGCCGTGGCATTGGGGGACGTGGATCGCGACGGGATTGACCCAACCCACTCCGTGTCAGGTTGCGTATTGACCACGCAGGCATCATCACCAGGACCCAGGCGCACCCAACGACCCTGGCTTTGTTCGCCCAACTGCTGAACAATCTCATCAATAAGAGAGAATTCACTGTCGCCCAAGGCTATTTGTCTCCTGCCGGCTGGCGCGCAGCTGTCTCCACTTCGCGCAATGTCAGAGCCAGTTTGTCGAGCACGCCGTTGATGTATTTATGCGAATCCTGCGCGCCGAAGGTCTTGGCCAACTCCACGTATTCGTCGATAACTACTTTATAGGGGACATCAATACGGCCGCTGAATTCCGCGGTGGCCAGACGCAGAATGGCGCGTTCCACCTGGTCCAGCTGTGCAACACTTCTGTCCAACAGTTGTTCGTAGTGCTGGTCCAGATCCGCAGCACCGTGGATCACCTGGGTGAGAATCTCGCGAAAGAAATCCACGTCCGCCTTAACCAGGGCTTCACCGGATTTAAAGTTCTCCAGAATGTGAGTGTAGCTGTCGTCTGACAGCTGCCATTGGTAGACCGCCTGTACCAACGCGCGGCGGCTTTTGCGTCTCGCCCAGACGTTGGTTCTATTCGCCATCAGCTGTGTTTGTTTCCCGCTCAAGTTGTATACGCAAATCATCACCTACCGTGGTGACCTCTACGATCTTTGCATCAACCGACTGCGCAAGCCGGTCAATGTGCATATCGACCACACCTCGGGTGCCGGCGCCCAGCCATCTGGGCGCCACATAGCAGACCCACTCATCCCACAAACCCGCGGCAGCAAAGGCACCTGCCAGGGTGGCCAACGAGAAAAGTCTAGATAAAGTATTTTACTGGAATCAAGATTTGACCTCCATTTTGAGGCTTAGAAAAAATCTGGACTTTCTATTTCCTGGTACACACCAAGTTCCATGCATTCATTCCTGTTCTCTTTTGTAACTACATCAAAAATACTTATTACTTTTGCTAAAAGAGAAGACACTGAATTTTGATTCAAATCTGCTTAAAGTTATTCATTCGGCTAGACCAAGTGAAAAGTTCGACACTGAACAAAATACCAGGCGATAGGAGACGTTCGGAGGTCAAATCAATTGGATAAAATTAAAAAGGGTTAAAAATTGATGATTTTTGCGATAACGCACTAATTATTTGATGTGAAAAATGGATTCTTTAGCTTTTGCTCCTTTTCTTAAGGTCATAAAACGTGCTTAGATCCATGTTTGTTGACTAGCGTCATTTAAAAGCCCCATGTTTATAACGGCCTCTCACCATAAAACATATCAAATAAAAGTCCTTCGTCGCTAAAACACAGAAAAAAGTTAAAAAAAAGGTAAAAAGTTGTTTAACAAATTACCTTCTGAACATCTCAAATACAGATTGGCATGATTGAGATGCAAGAAATTACATTAAGTGCTTAAGAGATAATTATCTAAATTACCAATTGAATACATACCGTAAAGGAAAACCAATAAAATGGATAGTTTAAACCAACAAACCTCTCTATTTTCTGTGTCCCGGCTTAAACCACTGTTAATCTTAGCATTCTTTAATCGCTCCATGTACATATTAACCTGATCTGGCTTCGTTCGGATAACAGGAATAGAGCTGGATTCTGAGAAAAACTAATGAGAAAATACACTTTGTGCAATACAATAAAACATCATCTACAAGAAAATCGAACAAAAACTTCGGAATAAATATTTTCGGACAAAGTCACTTTTTCCGTTAAGATGTTTGGTACTCCTTACTAATATGTATCACCCGCATTGCAATTTAGTACATCATCTTGGAAGATGGGAAACGTTTTGGGTCACTCTCCAGCTAAAACATGAATATTTTTTGAATGAATAAAATTTCCAGCAGGTCACAGTCCGAAGGAGAAAGGTAACCAAAATTTTGCGTAATTAGTGTAGGTTAACGGGATGACATAACAACTTCTTTTGTGACAAAAAATCGCAAAATCAGCACCAGTTCCATGAAGGGCTCTGACGTCCGAACACCACGCTGACCTTCCATTGTCATTAATGAGCTAGCGTCCTTTTTCTTAACATTTACCGTCATGTCCACCGTGTTGTAAAAAAATCCTGACAATTTCAAACTAAATTACAAAGAGGTACCGGCGCGATCGAGTACTAAAGTGTGACGTCACGATTTAATCAATATCAGAAAATTGATAATTTTTTTGACTCATTGCTTTTTTCTTGTTGACATAAATACCCTGTCCAAATTTGAAAATGATGCCTTGAGCAATCAATGAGATACGCCCTTTCAAACTTTAAATCTTGCCTATCAAAACCTTGTTAAATCAGGGATCTTTGACGTAAGTTGAAGTTCTATGGTTAAATGAACCCGGTTCATAATTTTATGAACTGAGCAAAATTAACAGTGTTTCCTTAAGGCCTTTTCCAAATTCAAACAGCCGTTTCTCAATGGTGGTGGTGGTGGTGGGGAGGAGGAGGAGGATCATGATGATGATGATGATGATGATGATGATGATGATGTTGATGATGATGATGATGTTGATGATCATGATGATGATGATGATGATGAAGATGATGATAATGATGATGATGATAATGGTGATGAAAATGATGTTAATGAAGATGATGATCATCATCATTATCATAATCATCATGATCGGCATCATGATTATCATAATGATCATCACCATGATGATTATAATATTAAATATTTAGGGGGAGAAGGTGGTGGATGATAAGGTGGAGGAGAAGAAGTGGAAGGAAACTAATGATTCTGCTATTGATGACCATGACCATAATGGTGATGATGATCATGATCAAGCCAATGATGGGGCATGTGGGACGTAGAAGGTAATGATACATATGGCAGTGGGCAATACAAAATAATAAAGACTAAATGGGGTAAGCAACAAATTAAACCAAAAGACTTTTATATCTCTAGAATATTAAACAAGCTTTTGAAGAGATGCTATGCAATTTTGCACAAGAAATTTTTTTGTAATACTAATATTGATAAAAGTGAAAAGAATTATTTGTATCTGTATTTCCCACAAGAAAAACTCTACTTTTCCAGGATTTCCACAACATATTTGAATCCAAGAGATCTTCTGGAGGTTAAAGGATTTCCGGGAGCAGTAGACACCTGGGCAGTGTTTCCATAAAAATCAAAATATATAAATACAAGTAATATTCTAATAAACCGCGTAGTCCCACTTGACTTTAACAATTGAGATTGAATTACATCACGAACTACATAACCTTGCAAAGTGTACAGAGTGTCAGACAAGCTGTGCAGTTTGCTTGGGATTAATGATAACAAAACGTATAGAAGAAGCAGTCAACGAAATGCCTACGCTATAAAATGACCTGTTATAAAGTCGATTATTTAAGGTCTGCTGTAGCCTAACATTTTTGACGTTGTTGACTGATAAATTTTATGAGTGAGAAACAAAATAACAAAAGAAAATGGACGAATCAGGTGCAATATAATGAATAAATAATAAAGCAAGAAAATTGATAATGAAACAGAGAAAGTAGAAATAAATATATTTGAAGCACACAGTTTTCCGAGTGAATAATTGAAATTTAATTACCCTTGTAGCATCCCGCAGAATTACTTGAAAATGTCGTGACGTAGATCCAAGTTGGTGAGTAGTTCCCCATTTGCTGATGAAAAAAGAAACCAAGTACATCAAAATGCAGGAATAGGGTCAGGTACAGGGTTAGTAAAAACGAACAGTCTCTCCAAACATACAAAAGGCCCGTAGGGCTTGAATATTACACAATCAACCAAGTACTTTCGAACAATCGTTGAATGCTTCCCATGTGCTACTGTATGCCTATTTCCCATAATGCACTGTTAATTATATGATAATGACTTCAAAGTGTATGCATGTAATCCATGTTAACAAACGATATCTTTTACTCTCTCTTTCTCTCTAGGTGGGCCTTGGTGAACTTATAGGAACTGTATTCAATAGGAAAAATCTAAGGAAATTAACAGATATTCAAGCTGTTTTGTGCGTACAAGGTGCATCAGAGGTGAGATGTAAATACAGAGTAGCTATTTTATTAAAGATAGTTTAGTTAATCATCCAAATATTACATACGGTTAAACACAGTCATCATCATCATCATCATCAGCAGCAGCAGCATCCTCATCATCATCATCATCATCATCATCATCATCATCATCACTCGACTACTGAGGCGCAGACGAACAGGAAACTTTTTTCAAGATTTTCTGTGCTGCGGCATTCCTTTATCACAGGTGGGCATCATACTAACAAAGGGAAAAGATGATCCTGATCGGGCAGAGGCCTCGCGAATGCTCCTCTTTCCCTAGCTTGGGGTAGGCGCCAGTCCTATCCTACGTCAAATTTTGACCACTATCACAATCATAGTAAACCGATCCCCAATAGTGTATTACGTCTGCCTGGATCCCCTTTTTTTGCTAGTAAAGGACATTCTGGGGCCAATGTTATAAAAGTATTGACGCGAGATATTTTCGAGTCCAAAGCCATTATTACAAGAGTACTCTGAAACTGAATGTTACAAGAAATCGACGTAATAACTAAAATACGTACGTACACTCTATAGAAAAGAGAGCGTAATGGCACCGGAAAGAATAGAACCAGGAACCTCTCGCACGTAAAACGGCGACACTACCTCTACCCAAGAGTGAGCTATCTTTTAAATAACAATTGAAAAGATTTATCAAAACATCATGTATACCTCTACCTTTTTAATTTCTTTCCTACAATACTAACTTGTATTTTGGTATAGGGGTTGCACATTTAGTGCGAGAGATATCAACTTGAAAAACTGATGGTAATAGCTACATAATATTGCTGCATGGTATGCGTTGTGTTTTAATTTTGATAATACATTCGTTTTTGTAAAATGTCAAAATAAGCCAAATGAGTAAGTCGTCTAGTAAGTGAAATATCATAAAAGCAAAACGCCTACATAGCTAGGGTATTTTTTGGCATTAAAACTAAACTAATTGTCACGGTGTTTTACGTAAAGAAACCTACCCAAGAATAATCATTGTGTTACCTTCCCTTCCCAAAAAAGAACCAAATTCGCAAGAGTATCATTTGGGTTTTACTGAAAATGCCATAGGCCAACTCAGCTACACACTCCTCCTCTATTCCAATCCATGCAAAGCCTCGTTCTTTAAGTCATCCCAAGAAATTCCCATTTTTCTTAATCTTTCTTTATGACATCCTCCAAACCAACCGAGCACGACCTGCTTTACATTTACCCCTAGATAGTTGTCCCAAAAGGACAATCTTCAGTAATCTGTCATTTTTCATCCAGAGATCGTCCCCTAGTCATCTCAACCTTTCTCTCATTATAGCCCTAGAAAACGGGATTGAACCACACTTTTCGTACAGCCTACTGTTTGAAATACGACCAGTAAGCCGGGTACCCAGAACAATCCATAGTCTATCAAAACTTCATCTAAAACTTCATTTAAGAATTTTATTTGAGTTTTAATTTTTTTAATTTCCTTAGGGGGAAGAAATTTAAGTACTTGTGTGTTACGTGCAATTTACTCAAGTTTACGCTGTGTGTAAAACTCGAAAACAAACTGGTTTTTTGTTAGTTTCTTTGTTACTTTAGAATCAAATGTGGGCTATAGATTTACACATTAGGGGGGGGGATAAAGTATAGCGGGTCTGCACGAAAAATGTGAATGCTTGAAATATACATTAAAGGCTTAAAAATATGTACTTAACTGATTATATTTACATAACATAGATGTTATGATTATGCTGTCCAAACTGAAAATGTTATTCAGTATATGCATTAAAAATATTCACGTGAAAAAAATGTATTATCTCTTTGTGAGGAAAGTCGTTTCCGCAGTTCATATTTTAGCATTGCTGTTTATTTTTAATTATTGAAATGGGTAAATAAAACTTTAAAAAAAACTGGCGTCTCCAAATGCACTTTAAAGTAAACAGAAATATATTACCCAGAAAAATTAAAAAACTGAAAAATTTAGGACCTATTTCATAACTATTCCAGAATGCCTGTTGATTCTACGAGTTTTCAATTTAATTCTGTTCATTTTAGTAAGTTCCGCTGATTAACTTTGACTTATGTCTGCTCCTTTTTAAGCTTATTTCAATACCATAATTTTGAAATGGTGTATCTCGGATAATAGTTGTTGAAATTAATGCTACAGAAGGAATACAGTTCTAGTTTGATACATAGCTTAATGTTTTAACATCTCTATTCAATCTACTTTCATAATACGGCTATATTAGACGTTTTATCTACTATCTAGGTATTGTTTCACGTACTTAAAGATGTCTATTATTCAAACTATTCATTCTAATGAAGAAACAGCATATTTCAGTTAGGATATCAGCCCAAAATTTCAACTTGAAGAAAAATAAGATAAATAAGTAAATAATCTGTATTAGTAAAACTGTAGTAAGTATTTTGTTTGGACAAAATTGCAAATAAACTATGTTAACGTCATTTATAGAACTATACAATTATATTGAATTTTAACTATAAAAAAGATCCATCTTTTGATGCGGGTAAGAATTTTCTGGGGGTGGCAAACGTGGTCATGGTTTACCTGTTTGTTGGGCACAGCCCCCACACCTGCCCTTGGCTGCATCCCTGAAACTAACTGTACATTGTTCTTTAAATTTTACCACTCATTTGCAAATAATACTCTTTTGCAATATGAAGCAAAACTTGTCTCTTATTTCCATTGTTATGTCTTTGAGGGCCACTTTCCTTCATGTTTCGCTATCAACTATAATTCTTTTACAGTGATTAGACGATCCAGAAAAACAATGAGCATAATATAGCACATAATATAGTTTAAAGCTTTTCTTACTTCACATAGTATCAATTTTTGGTACCATAAACATAGTGTGCACCCCCCTACGATTAGGGGGTGAGGCTTTTTCAAAACTGCCACCGTAGGTGGGGGTTGGGAAAATTTCAGAACTTGTGTGGGGGTACCTTTTTTGATGAGGGGGTTGGATTTTGTTGATGTATAAATTTTCTAGCTGGTAACATTGTAAATCACCACTTTAGGAGAGCGTTCAGGAACAATTTTCTTCTCACCTTACTTTTTTCTTCTCAGAAGTAATTGCTTGGAAAGGTAAAATTGAGCACACTTTTTAAATTTGGAACTGTCCCATGCATGACATGTGTTCCAAAACCTGACCCTGACCCAATCAATAGTGAATCGTTTAATAAGTCATGTGATTTTTAGGTGAGAAGCATGGACTATTGATAATGCAATAACTACACAGCCTCGACATACAAAAATAATAAAATTCCTTACTCAACTTCTTGAACCACACTGAGACTGAAAATCTAAAATAAAATCAGGTAGTGTTGGGTATTTACGGGTAAATTTATGGTTATTCGATAGATTTAACTTGCTATATGGATGTTTATGGGTATATTTATGGGTATGCTTATAAGCAGTACATCATTAGAAATTACCCCAGAAATCCTCTTGCTTATTGCAGAACTGGATGAATTTAAAGGCGCATGGAAAGCTCTGGGTACGTTAGCACCGGAGCGCCTTTCTGCCTTGCGCCGGGTAGCCACTATTGAAAGCATTGGTTCATCCACACGTATCGAAGGCAGCAAGCTTAATGATAAAGAGGTTGCCGCACTTCTCTCGCATTTTGAAATCAAGAAGTTTGAAACACGCGATGAACAGGAAGTGGCTGGCTACGCCGAGGTCATGGAAACGGTGTTTGCACATGCGGATTCCATTACCTTGAAGGAAAATCATATCAAACAACTTCACCGTGATTTGCTGGTTTATAGCACCAAAGACGAGCGGCACCGTGGCCATTACAAAACCAACACCAACCATGTCAGTGCTTTTGATGCACAGGGAAATGAAATCGGCGTCGTTTTTGAAACCGCTACCCCGTTTGAGACACCACGCCTCATGACTGAATTGGTGAAATGGACAAACCAGTCATTAGATGATCGGACACTCCATCCCCTGCTGACGACTGCTATGTTTATTGTCGTGTTTTTAGAAGTCCATCCCTTTCAGGATGGTAACGGAAGACTATCACGTGTGCTGACTACGCTTCTTTTACTCCGTAACGGTTATAGCTATGTCTCCTATAGCTCCCTTAAGTTACATGGCACTTTTTTTCTTGTTTCTTCCTGACATCCACAATCTGAATCTCCAAAGCACATTTTCAGGATTTCCTTTTTTCCCCGGGCTTGGAAAATCAGCTCGTTTAGGCTCTGGAAAGAGCAAGCGACTTTGGTGTGACGAATCTTTGACTCGATGCTGGCATGGACTGTGTCCGCACTCATGTGATTATGGCCTTTTTTCAAGTAACGAAGATCAATTCGGTTGATTGTGTTTTCTGGAGCGTTGACAATCTGAACCAAACCAGTGTGTAGTTTCTAATTTTGTTTTGGCGGTACAGTTGTCACAGTACAGTATGATGTCTTCCCCTCAAAGAGCAGTCTCAATTTCAATGAATTTGTGAAGAGCACGTGCAATG
Source organism: Alatinidae sp. Z8VKAUB7J3 (assembly GCA_010016025.2). Taxonomy (NCBI): domain Eukaryota; kingdom Metazoa; phylum Cnidaria; class Cubozoa; order Carybdeida; family Alatinidae; species Alatinidae sp. Z8VKAUB7J3. The sequence goes on from JAAAKM020073195.1 coordinate 217,712,913, forward strand.
TTCTTCGTATTTCTTCCAGAAATTTCCTCGTGCCAAGTCACAAAATACGAGCGACAATTCAGGTTCCTTGTCCCAACTGATGCAAAGGTCTCGTTGAAGGTAAGGAGATGACTGATGAAAAAAACCGTCTTTTGAAGACGGCATCGTGGGCAGAAGAAGGATCTTCTACAAGTCGATGCTTTAAACCCTTTCGGTGTATTTTCATACACGATCGGCGTCAGTAGCGTAAAGATTGCTCACTTTGTTACTCCTCTTGATGCTTTTCCAGCTTTGTTACCTCAATCTCAGAGGCTGATCCGACACTGATTTTGGCTGATAGGTGTGAGCAGGTATCACATTCATCAATAGAAGGAATTTTCAAGGAGACAGGTTATTTCTTCTGTTCTTCTCGATAGATATTCAGACCATTCTCCACTCCGGGATTTTTTTCCTCAAAGTAGATTTTTTCGCCAAGAGAAATTGTCGAAAATGCTTCATATACACGAAGACAGTTAAACATTCTCGTTCAACTGTGGAATACTTTCTTTCAGCCTCAGTTAAAGCACGAATAGCATATTGAATAATCGATTCCTTTCAATTAAGATTAATTTTGAAGAGCACGGCTCCCTTACCTACTGACAATGCTTCCGTTTGTAAGCAAAAATCAAGAGAAAGGTTGGGAAGCTGGGAAGTTCTAACACAGGAGCTTTTAACAATTCCTGTTTCAGTTTTAAAAGGGATTCTACTGCTGCTGGAAGACATTCGAAATTTCCAGATTTCTTAAGGAGGTCGGTAAGAGGTTTAGCGAGAGTAGCCTAGTTTTGAACATAGCGCCAGAAATAGCTTAATAATCCACTTACTGCTCTACAAGTTTTTTGATTCTTTGGAGGCTTTATTTGCTTGATAATTTCTAGTTTATCTGGGTTTAGAGAAATGATCCCTAAGACGACCATCATTTGTAATTTTCATTTCATTTGTAGTTTCATCAGTTTCATTTGTAGTTTTTGGGATTACATTCAAACATGCTCTCTCGAGTATTCCCAAAATTCGTTTTAGTCCATCCAAATGACTTTCAACTGTTTCAGTGAACAAAATGACATCATCCAAATAATTCAGTGTGTCTGTTTTCTTTTTGGCATTGGTTTGAGAGAACTTTTCCTGGTGGTTCTCTTTCAGAACTAAATTCATGAGTCTGCTGAAACAATTTGGACTGAAAGCCAAAGCAAAAGGCATCCGCTGAAATTTGAATGTCCTACCATCCTCCGTTCAACCTTTCGGTGTTTGGGTCCTAAAAATTCTGGGATCCATCGTCATTTACGCCATCATCCTTTGGATTTGTAAGCCTTCCTTTTTGTCAAAATTGAGAACCGTGAATTAAGCTCGTTCCCAATTTGGGTTCATGTTATTATGGGTGTTCGACTTTTTTTCGGAGTGGGCGAATGGGTCAAATCGAACCCCTTCACAAAAATCAAGATAAGACGGAAAAAAACCTACCTCATGAGGTTTTCAGCCAAATTGTTTCCGGCTTGGACCGCGGTGAACGGATCGCGATTTTTACCCAAGACAACCCTGATCCGGACGCCATTGGATCGGCATTCGGACTGGCCTGGCTTATCAGGAAATTAGCGCCAGGTGCGGTTGTTCAAATTTATTATGGCGGCGAAATTTCCCACCCACAGAACAGGACCTTCGTTAATTTACTCAATATTCAAATGAAAAAAATTAACGGCAAAACTGATTTTGAAGAATACAAACTCAAAATCTTAGTGGATGTGGCCAGTTCCGGGCAAAAAAACCTGCAAAGTGTGCATGTCAATCCCGACATCATTATCGATCATCATGAAGACAACCCAGACGGCGAGTTCCTGCTCAAGGACATTCGCATCGTCGGTGCAACCGCAACCATCATTTGTGAATATATCTTCAAATGTGGATTTAATTTAAATCCGGAGAGTGAAGAAGAAGCCAATGTGGCCACCGCCCTTTTGTTTGGGATCGAGAACGACACCGGTAATTTGGTCTCTGAAAACACCCGCCAGTTGGATATCGACTGTTTCCTCTATCTCGTCAAACGGGTATGCATAATGACAAAAGGCAAGCCGAAGCAAAAGTTAATAGTTCAATTAAAAAAACGTAATTTTACAAAAGGTACTACTTCTAATTTAAGGTCCATTTGGACGTCATAACATCAAGAAAAGGTTCAAATTGTCTGCGTTTAGAAGACAAGCGACAGTGAGAATCCATATATAGGAGCCTGCCGCGTGCCGAGTACAGGAGCTCGGCGGCAAATCCGCCAATAATTCCAACGATTTATCCAGTCCAAATTTTTCTGAAAACGAGAAACTCGGTTTTCGTTGAAATGACTTGAAGATTGATCTCAACAAGACCAGAGCAAACTATATCAGTTGCTTTTGATGTACTTGAGAATGATGAGGAAGTAACACTATGACATATAGACGGTAAAGCTGTATGGTATCAATATGAGGCTCAACAAGGTTGGGAGAAATGTGCTTCGTTTCTGTACGACCGGCGTTATTATATAAAATGGATTGGACATCAGACCTTGTTTTATGCCTCGTCGAACAACGATGCCATTGTTTAGGTTAATGGTCTCACTTGGAGGGAGGTATTACCGTACCCACTCAAGAGTAGACCACAAAAAAGGCCAGGTCCCAGTTTCAACCAGAGAAAAAAGACTGCGAATGTACAACTGTACAAAAAGAGACTGCGAACGATAACTCTGTACTACAGAATTGAATGCCTCGGAAGTAGGATCGTCGACACATACGCTTTTCTTTTCTTTTCGTTTTTTTTTTACCCATAACCGAACAAGAAGTATGTGTGTTCTAGACTTCTGAAATCAAATTTTCGTCTCCTTGGACGCGCTTAGAACACTGTCCAAGGTGAACCGTCTTCTGACGTGTACAATTGAAAATGAGCACATAAAGGTAAGAGTAGATTTGGGAGCGAAATATAAAATTGTGACAGCTGGTGCATTCATTTTCTTGGGCGTTCCGCCAGACACTGGTTGCCGACACTGTCAAAGGCAAACAAGAGCATATCTTCGTCTAGAATAAGGGTAAATTGTAACACACTAGGGAAGATTGTGAGACGTATCTTTTTGGCTTTGTCAACGAAAGGGCATTGTTAGCCTTTTTGACAGCATGTAGTACTAAAGGTTTCCTAAAAGGGCCAAAGGTGAATTGACAATCGAGTCGCAAGAGTTTGAACGCATGTTGCACTACACATTGGAGATATAGAGTACTACCAATTTAAAACGATTTTTGAGTACGTGTAACACTTCAAGTGTAACATGACTTACTCATCAGAGTTTCGCCCTCTGCAGATACTCAAAGCTATTTCAGGGTAAGGTAGGTTTAAGAATTTGAAGAGTCTGATTCACAGCCATAGCTTCAAAAAAATTCTGGGTAACTAAAACCATGGCTCTCTGTAGTAGTAGTAGTAGTAGTAGTAGTAGTAGTAGTAGTAGTAATAGTAGAAGTAGTAGTAGTAGTAGTAGTAGTAGTACTAGTAGTAGTGGTAATAGTAGCAGTAGTAGTAGTAATAGTAGTAGTAGTAGTAGTAGTAGTAGTAATAATAATAATAGTGATAGTGGTAGTAGTAGTAGTAGTAGTAGTAGTAGTAGTAGTAGTAGTAGTGGTAGTAGTAGTAGAAGTAGTTTTAGTAGAAGTAGTAGTAGAAGTGATAAAGAAGGTACGTCCCTTGTTCTAAATATATTGCAGGAATGAATTCAAAGAACAACTTTTCAGATTATTTTGCTGGTTTCCAAGTACAGGCAATTTGTTTTGATACGTTCTATTACAGAGTAATAACGCATTTAACATATTTAAAAGATGTCAAATTGGCTTCTAAAAAACATAGCAAAAAAAATGCGTATATGCTAAAACGGAACAAAAAAATAAAAACAGCACGTAGTTTTACAAAAAGTATCCTAAGAAAAATTATCGTTGAATGAAACAGATTAAGTATTAAGAAAAGAATTAAGGGGGGAACAAAAGGATAACAGAATCACCAACCTAACTACTCTCTTTCTGTTGTCTGCTTTATTAGTACCACTGGCAACTCTTAATATGTTTGGCACTTGGAGAGTTTATGGGTATCCATTCATGTGTCAAGCTAAAAACTGAGAAGACAAAGAAAAAGGAAGAGAGTTTAGCCCACAGGAATATGTTCAAATCGCTGGATTTCAATCATGAAAGGTTCACATTCTTTCAAGTATGATTTCTTTTTTTTACTTCTACATTTAATTATGTACTTAAACGTAAATCAACTTTCAGCATAATACTCTCCTAAGCCAGAGGGTAAAAATCCTGAAACTAGAAAAAAAATGGGCCATTTTTTTTCTTCTTTTTTACAACACACCCTGCAGGCAGAAGAAGGCATGTTGTGGGAGCAGTGAAGAGAGTTTACTAGAATACTAGAATTCTAGATTCTAGAAAACTAGAATAGCTAAGGCTCAGGGTGTTTTTTTCACAGTTATAAAAAGTTTGGAAGAGGTTGCACCAAGGGCCGGGATTACGCCTCCAAACGGATTTTCAGGTTCGACAAGCTAAAGTCAGTGAAGCTCATAGATGGCGAATTTGGGAAGAAATCACAGTCGGTCAAACTTGAAGGCTGGGATGGTTGCATAGGCACAAACTGCTTTATCAAAGAGAATATCTGTGAATAAGGGATACGGCCCGAAGATTGACAATTAGCCCATCGCTGCCCGCTGAAACGCGCGCTGAAGTAGGCGTTTGAACTGAGTCAGAAGCCAGCTTGTGCTCAATACGTGGCAGTGAAGAAACAGGGCCCGGAGCCGTTCCTCATAGCAATTGGCATGAATGTCGATTTCAGTTCCTTAGGTCACTCCGTTACCGAGCCACACCCGACACTCTCTCGCGTGCTGGCTCTAACGGTTTTGCTGATCGCCGTAGAAAATGTCCTTCATGATTGGTCGGAGAAGTTGGCAAGCATGGTATTTTTCCCTCGTTCAACTAGGGCCTCAAAAATCCATGGACGACAGCATATTCTGAATTTTCCACATATTTTTATTATTAGGAGGTGTATCTCAATGACTAATTCACTCGAGATCGCCTCAACAGACTCTTCCTTCGTCGTTACGAAAATCTGACTTTCCGCGTGTTTTTGAAAGCTCACTCCCTCCTGAGTGCGTCAATGGGATTCAGGTTTGCAGCGCGGCGGGCGGGGAAGTAGCCGAATACGACGCCGACCATTGCGGCGAATGTGAAGGCGAGGAGGAGGATTTTTGGGTCTGGACGAAATGGGATCGACAATAGTTGCGCACCGGCAAACCTGAAACCCAAGCGTACGCCAGGCCGTAGGGAATGGTCTGGTGGAGCGTCGTGCCCAGCCAGCCGAAGACGGCCATCAGCGGTCCGGCAACCCAGCCCCGGAAGGCGGGCGCGCCCTTCCGGTAGAACCAGTCGGTATCCAGCGTGATCGTCGGGGTGCGCTTCAGGACCGGCAGCAGCAGGAAGAACGCGAAGCCCGACGCGATGAGGATCTCCGTCTGGAGCAGCACGTGGTCCACGGTGTAGGCGTGGAAGTTCAGCGTGGACAGATCGGTGGGCAGCATCGCGTAGAGCGGATCCGGGTAGACACCCAGCCCGATGCAGAGCGCCGAGACGAGGCCCATGCCGAGCAGCATCGGGAAGGGCGCCTCCTTCGGCCGCAGCCCGCGGTCGGTCGCGAAGAACACGAACCACGGGAACTTGATGCCCGCGTGCAGCGAGACGCCGGCCGAGGCAATCATCAACACGACGTAGGCCATGTAGAAGAGCTCGGCGGGGACGCCACCGATGCCGGTGTGCATGCCCTCGCTGGCCGCCTGCACGATCATGGGCTTGCTGACGAAGCCGTTGGTCAAGGGCGCCGCCGAGATCGACAGCGCTCCGATCACGCCGAACACGAGGGTCCAGGGCATGGTTCGCCACAGCCCGCCGAGCTCGGTGCACTTCGAACGGCCGGTCCGGTAGAGGACGGCGCCCGCGGACATGAACAGCAGCGACTTGTACAGGATGTGGCAGAACGCGTGCGCGGCGACGCCATTGATGGCCAGCGGCGTACCGATGCCGATACCGCAGATCATGAAACCGACCTGGTTCATGATCGAGTACGATATGCATTTAGCGTGTGCCTTCAAATTTTTTATTCCTATAGAGGGGATAAAATTTTTAGTTGCTACATAATACTGCTATAGATCATAATAGTGAATCCTGTACATCTTTATTGCTTATTTGTAAAATTTAACAGTGCTTCAACTATTTAACAGTATCACAGTGCTTTAGCATAGTGATTCCAAACAGTCTGTTCCCAACCCCTCCTATGCTCGTTGAGCATAACTCACTTTTTTCACCAGTGTCGAATTTAATACTATCCATCCAAACTCTGAATATGAACCCTACCGACAGATCTTTCAAGTATTCTTGGAAAATAAGTGAATTTGACTTTCCTGTAAATTGATTCTGAGGTCTATCTTTCAGGAAAGAAGCTGAAGTAAAACATCTTTACCCCAGATGGGTATCATGGTTTTTTCTTATTTTATTGTTCATATTAACGCTATTAAATACAATATTAAATGGATGGATCATCTCTACCGACGACATGAAATCATACATGAAATGTGCCATTGCAATACAAAATAATGATGCAGATGAAGAACGAAAAATCAAGGACATATTAAAAGTCAAATTCAACAAAGGATTCAGAATTTTCGTTTATGCTCTGAATTTGTTTGTAAAAGTATGTCAGATATTGATGTTTGTCTATGATGATGAGTTTAATGGAAACCCATTGGCGGTATATTTATCCTTGGGATTAGCATTTGGCATAGAAATCCTAATTCCAGAGGTATGTAAGCTTTATTTGCTCGTTGTATTTCAAATATGGGAATATTTGGTATATTTGCATTAAAAAGGATTAATTAATTTGTATCACCAGCCGCTCCTATACAGTCTTCCTGAGTCTTTACAAGGCTATTGTTAGGCCGTTTTTGGATTCTGGAACATGTCTTACCTCCCCCTCCTACAAGCATGGCACTAGAATAACTGAAGGAATTCAAAGCCATGTCACCAAATGCATCATGGGTCTACAAAATATGCCGTATGATAAGAGACTGGAGCACCTTAAACCAATAACGCTGGTCTTCAGACGTCAAAGATGTGAAATATTGCTGACTTACAAATATAATAGTCAACCCAACAATACTCTCCTCACAAAAATACAGGTCAACACAAGCCAAGAGTGAAGACCAGAATGCGCCAAAACTTTTCTACCGAGCGTATTTCCAACAACTGGAACAACCTTCAAGACGAAACCGCGACTGCACCCACTAGTGCCTCCTGCAAGTCAAGACTTGAAGTATAATGGAACAACAAGTCATAGGAATATAAGTGGGACACTCCATCCCTCTACGTTACGAACTAATGGAACGTCACTGGGCCCGTAACACAGTGACGTTCCAAATTACCATCGTTGACGCGAAGCAGAACAGATCCAGCGTGGACCTTAATTTCACTTCGAAGTGCAACTTAAAATAATAAAGGTATTTAATCATGTCAGAAAAGCTTTTATTCTTCTTTTAAGAGATCAACCAATGACTTGGGACAGCCTAAAATAGATAGACTTGTATTCTGGAAGGACATAAAATGTCTAGTGGCGTTAAGAAAGTCAGAGGGGGGTGGGTCATATATATTTTTCAAAATGTAGGGCGAAGTAAATTTTTCTTTTTTTATTCCGATCCCCTATCTCGCCAAAATAACGCTAATGGCCCTGCGCAAAGAACCGGAACGGCGCTATGTATCGGCTCAGCAGTTTTCCGAAGATATTTCTCGCTACCTCAAGGGCTTACCCATTGTTGCCCGGCGCGAAACCTTGGGTTATGTGACCCAAAAATTTATTCGGAGAAATCGATGGGCTTTGACGACGGTCATGGCTTTTATGCTGTTGATTTGCGGTTTTACCCTGACCTTGGTTTACCAACAAAAACAAACGATTTTGGAACGAGACAAGGCCGCTCAGGAACGATTGGTTGCCCTTAAAGAGGCAGACCGCAATCAGCGGATTTTGGACTTCATGGTTTCGGTTTTTGAAATTTTCGATCCCTTTGACGAGCGCAAACCGGTTGATGGCCGCAAAGAAAAAGTAACTGTACTGGAAATCCTGGATTCGGCTTCGAATGAAGTGGGCAAAGGCGATTGGGAGGATGATGAGAACCGCGCCACGCTGCTCGATACTCTAGGCCGGGTTTACTTTAATTTGGGTTATTACACGCGAGCCAAGGGCATGTTGGAAGAGTCACTAGCCCTGCGGCGTAATCTTTTACCCGAACCTCACTGGGATGTCGCCCGCAGCAGCCACGAACTGGGCAACCTTTACCTGGTGCTGGGCCGATTCGAAGAAGCTGAAGCGCGATTCCAGGAAGCGCAACGCATCAAGGAACAACTCACCGAGGAAGATGACCCTGAACGGGCCAAGACGCTTGGTGCCTTTGCCAGGTTGTATTACCGGACGGGCAAATACGACGAAGCGCTTAGTTTTGCCCATCGGGCCAAGTCGATTTGAAACTAACAAGTAAACTTAGCGTAAAGAGTGAGGTATTGACGAGGGGGTGAACCCCTTCCTATACGTGATAATTTTTGTTCGATTTAAGTTGTGATGTTGCTCCTTACTTTCAGTTGAAAAATTTGTTTTTTATTTAATGCCTGATCCTTTTTAAAATAATGCCGGAAAATCCCACGTGCCTTTCATAGAAAGTTCCCTTTCCCCATGAAAAATTCCTCTATGGAAATATCCTCCCACGTAACCCCTCCCCTGATCCCCATCAAGCAAAAATTCCCATGAAAACGTCTGTATACTTCCCAATGACCAATTTTATATGTAAACTATGGGCAAAATTCATAACGTGCAGCCATTCCCCTAGGGACTGTGGGGAGTTATTAATCTTCAGAGACATAGTAACTAGATTTTTCGTCTATACTGAACAAAATGGCTGTCTCAAAATTTTGATCAGGTGACTCTGGGGAAAAATGAGCGTTGGAGAAGGCTTAGTCGCCCTCAAATTTTTTTTTGATTACTTAAAAAGGGCACTAAAACTTTTAACTTCCGTTCGAATGAGCCCTCTCGCGTATTCTGGGACAACTCTTTCGATACGATCATCCGTGAGAAAAAACCAAACAAATAAACAATTATCCATGATCTTGATTTCTGGCAAAAAATACACGATTCCACATTTTTGCAGAGGGGAGATTGAAGGAAATCTGATGGTGGGATTTCCATTAAGATAATCTGACTTTTAGGGTCTGTTTATCCCTTTTTCTATATAAAAAGCATATTTTCTCCGGATCGTAACTTTTGATGGGTAAGACCAAACAAAAACAAAAATACGTTTTAGCAAATATATGGAAATCTTTTCTCCCACACTGTACTTTTGCATTCAGCAATTTGATAAACTGATAAACTGATCACATGGTTAAGAGCTTATTGTAGTTAAGTTCCTTAAAACCATTTTCAAATGTCCTCTGTAGGTTTAGTCAAAAACCAACAACTGTCCATCCCATACTCGAAAAGTCCAAGCTCAAGGTTAGAGGGCTCGGTAAAAGAAAAAGAAAACTCTTTCTGTCTTTGTCTTCGATCTTTTGCTCTTAGAATCGATCCTGTCGACTGCCAATAATGTCAAGACGAGTGATAACGTTCCAAGACGAAAGGAAATACGAATATGGATATACACGGGTTTTTTTCATAAGAACAACCTTTATAAGAAACACCAGGCTGTCATTAGGCCAAAAAATAAGAACAACTTAAGAAGCAAGGCAGGCTGAGATTTAAAAAACTCAAGAAATAAAATATCATTAACAGGCGAAAATAACAATCTACTATAGAACAGAATAGTTCCATGTTTCAAACTAAATTTCCTTTCGCAGTCAAAGCAATCAAGCGATATATCACTGTGATTTGAAATCTACTTATTTCCTTTGCTGAAATAAAACTTCAGGTAGAACATCCTATGCAGCAAGTGCAACGTCCGATATTAAACGTGAACAGGGGCTTAATTACTTTATCGAGTACGTGTTATGTCTTGGCACTGCTATGCTCAGGAAATTCGAAAACGGAAATAAGAAACAGAATAAGAAAAATCTTGGGCTGAAAATATACGGAAAATCAAGAAACGACAGGCTGAAAGTGTTAATGAAGCTTTGGGCATCTATATACACAACCTTGTGCATACAGAGGAAAAATTTCCATATGTGTAAATAGTTCCATTTAAAATTTTGTAGAAAGTGAACATTATTACTGAATCTTTAGCCCTAGTAATTATATGATAATCTCAAATATTTCCATGCTTTGAATTAAATGCTCATTATTATTTCCTATCCTTAATTTAGTCCTGTTATTATTAGACTTGATAAAATATGAGTAACAACACCATTTTTCATATCATAGAAAGTGGCTCGCTTTTGGCTTGATAGAGGTATTGCTGGTTTAAGGGTCAATGCAGCCCCGTTCCTCTTTGAAAGTGAAGCTTTGGAAAATGAAATCGATCTACCCAATGGTCAGCTTAGTAATAATCACACATTTAACCTTCCTGAAGTATATGCTTTCTTGCTCCAGATAAGAGAAGTTCTGGATGATTACTCAAGCAAGGATGGGATGGAACGGTAAGTTATACTTACTTTTTTCTGAATGTATGCCGTGCTAAGGGATTTAAAGAGCATAGCACAATGCATTAAAAAAAAAAAAACTTTCCTGAAAACTTTCTGGTTGTTCAGGATTTAAAGAAATATAACGGTTTTCCAACCATATAGCTGTTCTTACGGTATTTATGTTCAATCAATAAAGGAAAGCTTCTATTAACTTCGATTTTTTTTTCACATCCCTCTCGACATTTTCTAAAGGCTTTACCTTAATACTCTCAGTATTTTTAGAGACTCAGGATCAGACTTTCCCCCTTTTCCCAATAATCAACTTTATGTATAAACAATGGGCGACTTTTATGACTAACACATCCGATAATTCCGGCTGAAGAAGTTGAAGAAGAATGGAGAGATTTATATGCTTTTTGTTGGGCCGATTTCTATCGATTCTTATTGGGTTGGAGCCCTGAGCACTTCAAGATTAATCAATATATGCAAGAGCAGACCGAGTCTGCCCTTGCTTCCTTGGATTAGGTATGTGTTAACCTAATTATCTTCCGCCATACTCATGCGGGTCAAAACTGGCGCAGCAACAGGAATGTCACTAACCTGCTTTCCAAAGTTTAAACGCGTAATACTAGAGTCACGACTATTCAAAATGTATTGATACTGAGTCGAGGCCCTACGCACGGCGAAGTCAGCTTTTCCATCGCCATCATAATCGGCAGGAATGGGAATATCTTCGAAAGCCTTACCAAAATTAACTCTCTGGATCCCATCATTTCTTTCGGAATTGTAATTACTGCCGGAAGAGTTAAGCACGTACCAGTATTGATTTGATGCTCTGCGTACAGCCAGATCAGCCTTACCATCACCATCATAATCCGCTGGCACAGGAATATCGTCTGACTGAGTACCGAAGCGATAGCGAGTAATGCCATCGTTATTGCCGGAAATTAGATCTGTTCCTGCGGAGTTCTTTATATACCAGAATTGATTCGCTGATCTGCGCACAGCCAGGTCTGCTTTGCCATCACCATCATAGTCAGCTGGTACAGGAATATCATTTTCGTCACGCCCGAATTGAACACGGCTAATGCCATCTTCATTTCCAGTGAGTGAATCGACACCTGAAGAGTTCCTGATGTACCAATATTGTGTACCGGGTCTGCACCCAGATTGTCATCTACGGGTAAGTCCATGACAAAGGCTCTATCAATTTTTAAGGTATCGATTGGGAACTTGAGTAAATAAGAAAGGCTTGAATAGCCTGTACCAAAGTCATCGATAGAAATAGGGAATCCAGCGCGTGACAACTGATTAAGTGTTTCGATACAGGAGGCTGGGTTATCCATCACCGTGCCTTCGGTTATTTCGATGTCAATTTGAGCAGGTGATACTTTATGAAATCGAACCATGTCGATGAGGTGCATCATGAAGTCCCATTCGCTGAACTGACGCGGTGATATGTTGACGCCGATTTTCATATCACTGTGACGCAACTTGGACAATTCGGCTGCAACTTTACAACTTTCATTGATGATCCATTTACCTAGCTCGGTGATGAGACCGGTGTCTTCGGTTACTGGAATAAATACATCGGGAGGCACAAATCCGCGCTCGCTGTGTATCCAACGAATTAACGCCTCAGCGCCACATATTTTGTTATTGACGATGTCGTATTGCGGTTGAAAATAGAGTTCAAATTCTTTGTTTTGAATCGCTTTGCGCAAGTCTTGCTCCAAACTTAGCCGTTGCGCAGCTCTTTGGTTCATAGACTCTTTAAAAATCATGAAAAGCGTCTGTGGATCGGCCTTGGCTTCATACATTGCGGTATCGGCGTTGCGGATCATCTCATCGGCGCTTTCCTCCTGTGAGGTATTAACCGATATTCCTAGACTAGTACTCATTTGTATTTCATGGCTTTCGATTAAAAATGGCTTGTTAAAGCTAGCCAGCACTTTTTCCGCCATTTTTAGCCACCGCGCAGCGCCTTTTTTCAGGATTTTGTGAGTTTCTTTAACATGCGACTTTAAGCGGTCAAGCTCTTCGGCAACATCTTGCTTTTGCGCAAGATATATAAGCTCTTGTTCAAGACGAGATTCATCAATTTCGGCCTGTAGCTCTTCAAGTTTTTGAGTGAGCTTATCACGCTGCCATTTTGCGACTTCAGGCATATGACCTTCAACCACAGCAACTTGTTCTAAAATCGCATCTAAACGGGTTGTGATCATGGTTTCAAGGTTGGCACCTTCGCTGGCTCTTGCCGCTTTAAAGTCGGTGACTAGTTCATTAAAACCTTCAAGCAGAGCGCTGTTTACTTCATCTAAGTCAACTTCTTCTGCTTCCATTACACCAGGCCAGCGTAAAATATCTGCTGGGTTGATATCACCACCACTGTGGGATTGGACCCACTTGGCGTTGTCGATCAATTGCTTTGCCAATGTTTCATTAATTGACATTTGACCAACGTGCGCAGGATTTGCTGCAAACTTTAAATAGCCATCACGAACAATTTTTTGCGCATTAGTATCTGGATCTGTGCCTGCTCGGCCGGGATCGCCGAGAACCCAAATTCTGATTTTTTCTTTAGAACCTTTTATAGGCGCGGTTTTAAAGAAAGTATTGTGATCTTTACCGCTCAGAAGTCGTTGCTCATCATAGATGGCGTAAAAGTACTTTTCATTGGGATCGAGATTGTCTATGGTGACTTCGTGCTCTGTGGTAGGTAAGTGTTCGACTTCAAAAGTTTTTAGTTGATCCAATGATTTTCCGTATTGCAGGCTGGTAGGGGTGTTTTCATCAACGAGTGGGCAACCTTCGGCATTCCTTCCATTTGGGAAACTCAATATATAGTTCTTAGATATTCTTAAATCGATTGACTATATTAGAATTTTCGCTCAATAGCAATTTAGTCCTCTTCAGGGCAAAATCGTTGCTGGATGCCACATAAGGTCGAAAAATGCCACTTTTCCATGGAACAATCTTTCTGGTGAAAGGACAAAGGGCATTATAGCTTTTATTTTCCGCTTGAATGAGCCACCTTACAATTTTATAAGACCATCTGTTCGATACGATCATCCTTGAAAAAACAAGAACACGCATCCGTTTACTTTTTTTGGGAAAAATACAAAATTCCGCATTTTTGTAGATAGGAGATAGAACCCCTAATGTAAAGCTCTCTGATATGCTGATTCTAATGGTGTTGTTTCGATTTAAATCGATTACTAATTTAGTGATGTGTATCCTTTCCTTCGAAAATCAGATAATTTTTTTATAATAGAGAGTATTATTCTAAAGTATACTTTAGAATACAGAGTGGGTGTTTAAGGAGTAATTTTCGTTTGTTTTAGTTTTAATTTTTTCCCATGCTTTCATTAGAAAAGTTGGTTCTCCTTATGCTTTGAATGCCAACCCCATTTCTAGTTGTATTTCCACTAAATTTTCCAAAATTTTCTGTCAAATTCCGTTTCCCTTTCTTTTATCTGCGCAAAATTTATGTGGATATCGGCTTGCGTACACATAAAACACTTTAATATCCAAAATGTATGGAAGTAAAATATCTTTATGCTCACAGATTTTGAATAGGTAACAGTAACAGGCAGGTTTTATTTTGGGCCCGCGCCTGGTGCTCGCGCCCAACACGTCGGTGGGCATGGACCTCGCCGCGTCGCTGGCCGTGCGCCGAAACGTTCCGCTGGTCGCCTACGCAACCGACGTGACCGCGGAGGACGGCAACTTCGTCGCGACCAGCCAGCTCTACGGCGGCAAGGTCTACACCGAGTCCGTCATCGAGGGCGACGGCGTGGTCAGCGTCCTCGCCGGGTCGCTGCCGATGGCAGCGGGCCAGGTGGACGGTTCGGCCACCGTCGAAGAGATCGACGCGCCGCCGGCACTCGAGGACTGCTCGATCACCTTTGCCGAGCTCGTCGAGCCCGAGGGCGGCGACGTCGACATCACCCAGCACGACGTGCTGATCGCGGTCGGCCGCGGCATCCAGAGCGAAGACAACCTGCCGATGGTCGAGGAGCTGGCGCAGATCGCCGGCGGCGCGGTGTGCTCGTCGCGCCCGATCGTCGACAACAAGTGGCTGCCGAAGACCCGCCAGGTCGGCAAGTCCGGCCTGAAGGTCAAGCCGAAGGTCTACGTCATGCTCGGCATCAGCGGCGCTCCCGAGCACTGGGAGGGCATGAAGGACGCCGAGCTGATCGTCGCGGTCAACACCGACGAGACCGCGCCGATCTTCGAGAACGCGCACTACGGCACCACCGAAGATCTCTTCGACCTGATCCCGGCGCTCGCCGAGAAGCTGAAGGGTTAAGGGGTCGTGCAGTCGGCCCCGGTTGCGCAGAACCCGACGCGCGAAATCTTCCTGCATCTCGACCCGTGGATGCAGTACGTGTTCTACGCGGTCGGCGGCGCCGCGAGCTCTTTTGAGTGGTGTTGACCGGAAAGTTGGCTCCGCAAGGACAATTCACCGTAGGCAGTTGGTTGCTTAGATCGGTAGGCGCAGTCCGGGAAGGCCGATTGCTCAAATCGACCATGACACTTGCCTTGCATGTAGGGCATTGGCTCTGAAATTTCTGAATTCCAGGGATCACTGCAATCGAGAACGTCGCACCACAGTTGCACTTAACCTGAGTTATTGCTTGTTCCTGCATCGACATGGAAGTCCAAAACGATAATCAATTGACCGGTATCTTAGCATAAACAGGCCCGGGAACCTCGCCTATATAATTCTCTCCCATGCAAACGTTCTGCCGAGCGCATGAGGTCCGTCTCCAACGGGTGTAGGTGGCATCTGCTAGACTGGACCGTTTTCCCTTTTCGTTCAAAGGTGATCCGTGAAAAATCATATTCTTCCTGTCGCGATTTTGTTCTGCGTCTCAACTTGCTCTCTGGCTCAGAAGACCAATTATGTTGTCGTGAGCAAGAGCAAGATGGCTATCGAGCAAGCTGGAAAGAAACGTCCAATCGATGCGGACTCTTCTTTTCAATATTCCCGTTTTGAGAAAGAAGGCGTGGCGACATTAGCCGTTGATTCCATGAAATTTATCGCCAAGTCTGGCGACCAGGTGATCAGAGATTTGAGAATGGACCAGAACGGTGTGACCGTGGCTTCCACAGGCAAAAAGGTAAACTTGAGTGCCGCTCAAACGAAAGACATGGCTACCTTTGGAAAACCCATTGTCGAATTCACACTAGATGCCAACCAGGCGGAGCAATCGCGGAAGTTCCTCGTTCGTCAAACTCGTCCAGCCGCTGCACCGCCCACGGCGACATCAGACCCGGCAGCCGGTGCTGCGCGATGCCGTATTCATCGGCCAGCAGCTTGCCCATGCGGACCGGGTCGAACAGGCCCAGGGGGCTCTCGAAGATCGGCGAGATCTGGTCGCCCGCCTTCAGCACGTAGATCGGCTGGTCTTCCATCAGCCGCTTCAGCCGCTCCGCCAGGGAGGACTTGCCGCCGCCGACCGGCCCAAGGAGGTAGAGGATCTGCTTGCGCTCCTCCAGGCCCTGCGCGGCGTGGCGGAAGAAGCCGACGATGCGCTCGATGGTGTCTTCCATGCCGTAGAAGTCGTGGAAGGCGCTGTAGCGCTTGATCGTGCGGTTCTGAAAGATCGGGCCCAGCCGGGAGTCCTTGGAGGTGTCGACCAGCTCGCGTTCGCCGATGGCATTCAACATCCTCTCGGCCACATTCGCGTAGAGGGTGGAATCGTCGCGGCAGGCGTTAAGATAGTCCTGCAGCGGCATTTCCTGCTCGCGCGTCTGGCCGTACTGCTCTGCAAAAAGTTCGGCAATGTCTTTCATCGTGGATCAAGCCTCCTGGGTTTGCTTCGCGCCGTTCCTCCTGGCGTGTTCTTCGCGCACGGACAGAACATGGCTCTCGCGTGGGCCGAAAGTGTCCGCGTTGGTGTTAGGTTTCTGATTTCTGCTCGGCGCCGTTGCCGGCGACACGCTATTGGCTGGCTGCTCTTGGCGGCGGCCCGCGCCCGGAGTCCAGGCTTTCAGCGTCAATCCTTCACGTCCGAGCTTACACCATTTACGAACTTCTTATAAAATTTCATAATTAGAAGAACCTCGTGTCTCAGAGTCCAAATTTTAAATCCCGACCGGATCTGATGACATCGGGGGGAGTTGGGGAGGAGGGAGACTGGAAATATTGGAAAACATTTAGAGTGGAGAGATTGGGATGAAACTTAGTGGGAAATATAAGCACAAGTCCAAGATACGTGATTGAAATAACTGCATTGCTTCCACTGTCTTTGGGGGGAGTTGGGGGGGGAGATATACAATGCTTTGGCGAGTTCGATGCTTCTGGACGTAATAGGACGATGCAAATGGGTAGGCGTGTTAGGAACCTGCACAAATAACAGTGTTTCCCCAATTCAACCATCTGGGGGGGACTGGAGGGATGGAAAATCATGAAAATTGAGGTATGTTATCTTACGAAATGGCTATCGTATCTTAATGAACCTTGATATATAGAAAGATCTTATGTCTCAGACGCTCCATTTTTAATTCGAATCGGATCCGTGGACATACGGGGCTGGAGGGGGGAAACAGAAATCTTGGAAAACGCTTAGAGTTGAGAGATCGGGATGAAACTTGGGATGGCAAGCATAAGCACAAGTTATAGATACGTGATTGACATAATTGGAACGGGTCTGTTCACTTTGGAGGAGCTGTTCACCGGTGTTGATTTGGAAAAATAAAAAAATTGAGGAATTTCTAACTTGAGAACGGGTGACCGGATCTTAATGAAATTTGATATTTAGAAGGAACTCATATCTCAGAGCCTTTATTTCAAATCCCAATCAGATCTGCTGACATTGGGGAGAGTTGGAGGGGGAAACCGGAAATATTAGTTTAGTCACTGCATTTTGAAAGGTGGTCTACATGGGGCAGTTACCCCTGATTATTTATCTGATATATTTAGATATATTTAGAGTTTTAAAGGGAATGATATATTTAGAGTTTTAAAGGGAAGATTGCATTTACGAGCGGTTTTACAATACTACATCTCCTGCTTTATTTTCAATAAAACTTATTCCTCCCCCAGCAGAGCCGAAAGGGCAATTACGCTTCGAGAACGAAGGGCAAAGGGTAGGAGTTATTCTTAGACAAGTGAGGTAAGGTTACAGACAAGTGGACAAGTAAGGCAGACAAGTAAGGGAAGGAGTTATTATTAGACCTCATTTAATAGACAAGATTATAGTTGCGTGATAAATTGAAAATGAAAGAAAATAAAAAACGATCAGTTTTTTCCCAAATGAAAGTTACAAAATAGTCAGAAACTAGTTTATGTATGATATTAGAACCTAGATCGTGCATAGATTACTCTTTAGTTGCAAAGTGCCACCGGTACTTTATTGAAAACAACATAAATTTTATGCTGATGTTTTTCAGAAAATATGAAAGTTGTTCCAGACTATATCAAATTAATCAACTTTTAATCAAACTTCATCAAAATTTAATCAAAATTAATCAAACTTTATCATTAGCGATTGACTAAATTTTTGTACTCTCGTATTTTTTTTCTATTAAAGAATGAGTAACAGTTAAGGAGCACAATACCCCTCCCCCCATCGTCCAGGGCATTTTCCTTTCATTTTTGTTTTAAGCTACAATATATACTAAGAGATGATCGTTTGATCCCCGAACATTGTTTTTACTTGTATTTTCAGCTGGGGAGGGAGGCAAACTGTGGTCTGGGGAGAAACTGAGGTCTGAAAGGAAAGCAAACAAACCCTATTATGTAACAGAAACCAGCATCTCTTAGAAATTTAATAATACCTGCGTTTCGGAGAAGTTTCAAAAAAAGTTTCAGGACTGGGATTCGAAGGAAAAGGGCTACCGTGAAATAGATTTAGGCATCATTAATTGCGTATCGGTATGGGCCTATTGTTATTGGGCGTATAGGTATCGCAGGTATCTTGGATAGATTGTTGATTATTCATATAAACAATATTGCTCATATCTACGTCCTTCCTATAAGTTCCAACATCAGCAACTTCCAAATGACACTAAAAACGGCACTTTTGGTACCACAAAGTGGAAGAACTGCGGCTAATGGCCCACTAGAACTTCTTAAAGTGACGTTTAATGGCTCCTTTGAAAGCTATTGTTCCTATCTACGTGATTTTTATCAAGTCTACCATCTGCAAATGTGATGTAGCACTAAAAACGAGAATTTTCATGTCACTTCTTAAGTAGAAAGGCCTGGAAGTATAAAATGGAATCACTATTGTAATAATTATGGTCCAAAACCCATAAATAAAGGTTTGCAAGAACATCTACCGTATGTTCCTCCACCAAGCCCCCCTAATAAGCTGCACAATCAAGGTAAAAACACCATTATATAAGATTAGGTTATTAGAGGCTTGGTTCTCTTAATACAGCGTTGGACTTCTAATTAGAGTTTCTTGCATTCGATTCCTGCTTGTTTTTTTTTTTTTAATCACGGTTTTGTCCCTTCTTTATAATTTTTTTCTAAAAGTCATCACTTTTTAGACTTGCGATAACTTCACTTGGGTAGTTGCTGCTTGTAGAATTTTTAGTTGTAGGATCATGACAGCGTAAAAAGAAAATCTCAGAGACATTGCCACTACATGAATCTACGTGAAAGAAAGTTGATGCATGTTTGTTTCCAGACTTGGCTGCAAAGCCATAATGTACTGTTGAATTGTAATATCTTTCATCAGCAATATCTAGTTCTAGATGATAGTCTTGATATTTCTCACTATACATCAAGAATAGTTCTGTTTGACGAATATTTTGTAGATGAAGAGAAAGATTTGGTAATATGTTACAAATAGGAGTTTTTTTGTATTCTTCCATGGTGTGTTTTACTTTTGATGAATCCTGAAATGGGAAATTCCAGTCATCTTTAAGATATATCGAATCAATGTCAACTCCAAGAACCGAAGATGTGACTAATTGTAGCTGTTTTTTTATTTTTGATCTGTATTCATCAAGGCTGTTTTGGTTTTTTGATTTTTTAGCTTCCTGTGCCTTTTGGTTTATTTCTTCAATACTAGAAAAACCAACAATCTCTTTTGGGTTATTTGCAATCAACACAAGAGACACACAAATCAAAATTCCAACTGCTGCAACTATTCCATATTCTAGCTTCATTTTAGTCATATTCCCCACACACATTATCTTTGATGGTTTGAATAGTTGGTTCTTCAAAATAGAATATTTCCACAGGTTCCTGTGATGAGATAATTCGCTCACATTTGTAAATTATTTTTTCACCATCCATGTCACTACTAAATGTCAATGAGACATGTCTTGCATTTTTAGGGGCAATCAAAAGCCATTCTAAAAGCCTTAGATTATAAGGTATTTTATAATTATAGATCGATAGCCACAGGTCACCAATGGATATCAAATTTTGGGTTGTAAACCCAATGCAAATACAATGTTTTTTATTATTTTTAAAGACGTCAGTGTTTTGTCTATTTTACTTTTACAAAACTGAGCATTGAAGTTTTGTTGTCCATGGGTATTATGAGCAGTCTTTTGTTACAAATGAATATATTAGACCCAAGTTTCATGTTCATGGAACAATTGTTTGTATATTATGAATGAGTATAACTCTTTTCAAAATGGTACTCTTTGTACGCCACTGTTGTATGTCCTTAAAATAAATGTCATTAAAATAAAATAAGGACATGCCACTGTGGCATGTCCTTAAAATAAATCAAAAGAATCGAGTTTTTTCTCTGCTGATTCCAAACCTATAAAATTCACTATGCTTAAAGTTACCCATCAGAAGCTACGATTCTGAGAAAAATCACTTGGTTTTTGAGGGAAACACCCCCAAAAAGACAAGTGATCTTGATAAAATTTGAGGACGCTATTTTAGAGGTTTTCAAGTTCTTATGGGAAAACGTAAAATTCTGTATTTTTCCCCAGAAAAATAATCATGATTTTTTTTCTTTTCTCATAGGTGGGTGTCTCAAATCAACGGTCTTTGAAAACCAGAAGAGGACTCACTCGAGTGGAATCTAAAAGTTCTAGGGCCCCTTTCAGTTGTCACAGATATAAGGCCATGGGAAATTGCTGTTTTGTGCCATGTTTTGGCAGCAAAGAAGCATTTTGAGGGACAGGCTACCCTAAAATTGCCATTGCATAACTCTTAGCATTGAGTAGTTTGGTTCCCCACGATGTGTCCAATAATGGAGCTTGCTTCCAACTTTTAACCCATACCCAAACATGCCAAATAATGCTTGCTGGCAACACCACAGAGAATATAAATAGCGACAGTGAAGCGAAGGTGATTTGTCCAAATGATATATAAGGTGTGTTGCTGCTAAACCCCATGAAGATGAGCAATATCGCAAACAGTGTGACTAAAGCAGTGCCCATTGGAATGAGTCGGTGAGCTGTGTTTTTGAATGTCTTTTTCTTACTAAACACTCTCGCTGGTAGCCAAAATAGTCCAATTAATAGCGTTATTAGTATAACGAACAGGTAGCTTACGAGAATAAACAATGGACCCAACGCCTTTATTGCACTGGTTTTCACCATTGTATTGGGGCCGTAATAAAGTACCTCGCCGGCCAAAGGATCATTTCCTTCCGTTACCACCTTTTGCTGAGAATGTGCCTGAGTAAAGCTATTATTCATAGCAGGACTTAGAAATCTAGGCGGTCCAAAAACCGGCTTTATCAATGCTTGATCTTTAATGATTTGCAAACGCCAGGGTAGCAGGCTGGTAATTGAAGCCAAGCTAGAGATGGGATTTAGCGATGTGTAAAATCCACTCATGGCCTTGTGTTCAGGCGTTATTGCAACAGATTTTGCTTTGTTTACGTTGGATGTTCCTGCATTAAGGATGGATGATACGCCTTTCAAAATTAACGAAGTCGCCGGCGTGTTTGTATTTGCGAGAATGACAATGCTGGTTTGTGATTCCGGGTGCCGTAATGTCCATTAGCTTCCGTGAAAACCTTATGGATTAATGTCCTATAGCTTTCGCAAAAAACTTCATACGGTAATGCTACTAATATGAACTCTACCTAAGAATTTTATACCGGAACTAACTAAAAACGTAAACACAGAAAAACGATAAGTCTTTCCCCGTTAGGTGACGACACGGGGCAATCAAAGTAATTGTTCACCCAATATTGAGGTAACTTTATTCATGAATTATGAATCATTGGCTAGATTAAAAGCCCCTTACAGGACTAAAATAGAACTTCAATAAAAACCAATTTTATTCAATATTGCAAACTTTTATCTTTAAACAACCATTGAAAGCATGTTAGCCTCTACGAGAGTTTATCATCCAATAAAAAAATCATATTATAGGTAATTCTATGAACAAGAGTAAAAACACATTTATCTGACAATAAGGGGTACGAGCCCCACTACCTCCCCTGTTAGATAAATGGCTACCTACACGCCACGCTGGTCAGTTTTTAACAACACAAAACACTAAACATCGACTTTAAAATCGCCATTAGTCTTTTGATATTGCATCAATCATCGATGGCTGGACTCCTGCTCTCATAAGCATGGCCAGGATCCGTCGCTGTCCAACATGTCTTTAATGTAGAAGAACAAGGGTTCTGGACTGTATTACCATAGCAACGAGGTTTGAAATTTAGAAGAACAGAGGTCCACGAGATTAGTAGAAATAAATCGTGCCCATCTTATCAATTAATTTTTTGGCCAAGCCAGATTGAATTCGCATCCCCCAACTCACCTGCATAATCGGAAAAATCAAAAAAGGACTCCTTACGTTCAGTTGAAAAACTTTTTTTCTTATTATTTAATATTGCACCAAGGAATCAGGGGCGTAACTAACATGGGTGCAGCCCGCAGTGAACTTTAAAAGTTTCATCCCCTCTCTCTAGTGGATAGCCCCTCCCCTTCCAAGTCTTAAAAAGGGCTATTTTGAAAAATGGGTGGTATTAACACTATCCAACTGTATAGTTTTTTGTGAACATTGTAGTAAAAAGGGCGCCGGTAGATAATTTTTCAAGAGGGGGGGGGGGGTCTAGCAGTTGTTGGGCGACAGTTTAGGTGGTTTATGGCACCAAACTACGACTTTACCCCGAAGAGGACGAATTTGCAATCAGTTTAAAATCATCAGAAGCTAAATGATTTAAAAGTATTAATACCTATATTTTAGGCTTCCCAGTTGCAAAAGAAGTAATGCCACGCGGTGGCAGTACGTGATTCAACCAAGTTGATTCGTTTTATTTGTAATGGAATTAGGCTACGTTTGGTTATCTGTAAATGAGTATCAGCTATAATCAGGGGGGTGAGTCATTGCTTATGTGAGGCTAGGGTAGATTCCTACAAAAGTACATTTTAATAGACAAACTGCTTAGTCTCCATGAATCTTCAGATAAATGTTGAAAGAGGTAGGGGAGAGTAGGAATTAATTCCCATATCTGCCACATTCACATTCCCATATCTACCAGCACATAGACAGAATAGGCAAGGCAGACTATCAGTGCCCCCGCCAGGAAATTCCTTTGGGGTGGCAAACACTGCTAGGAGCGTAGTTTTTAGCAATTTTAAATGGTGATATTTTTCTTTCGGCTCGTTGATTTTAATGCGTAAGACTAAACTTAATAAAACTTATATATTTGAGATCAGTAAAATACACCAATTCTTTTGATTTATCTATTGGTATCAAAATTCTATTTTTAGAATTTTGGTTACTATTGAGTCGGGTCACTCCTTACTTACAGTTCGTTACCACGAACTGTTTGATAAATATAAGCTTGCATTGAAAGCCAAACAGCCATAATAGATTACTTCGCTTTTCAGTTCGTCGCAAAGAACTGTAAATAAGGAGTAAATCTACCCAATAAAAGCGAAACTGTAGAAAAAAAATTGGTAACTATTAAAACATCAAAAAAGTTGATTTTATACTGATCCCAAACATGTAAAATTCATAAACTTTCAAAAGCTAAAAGTCTGCAAAATTTGTCTGACTTTCTATGAAGGGTCGGAGGGGAGGCTAAAAAGTTGAATTTCAAAATAGGACACATATTTCGCATGCCTGAAACCCCATTCCTAATATCATTCTTCAGCAGCGACTGGAAAAAGAGAGTACGTCTAAAAAACACTCTAAGAAGCAGCTACTCAATGGATCTATCAAATTTGAATGTCAAGCTTCATACAGATTGGGAAGACAACTGAGCGGCAGCAACGACAGGTGACTACTGACAGCTCTTGCTGGACATCCTGTGCGCCTTAGGAGGCACACGGGGATCTAAGGTATAATTTTATTACCGGCATCCTTTACTCCTCGCTGAATGCCTGGTGGCTGTTTGCGTCCAAGCGAATTGGAATACTTTTTTAATATTTTCTGGTATCTGTTCAGGCAATAAATCTTTGGTGAAACTCCCTGTTCATTTGCCCGGAGCTGTGGCCGCGGGGCAGGATTTATGCAAGAAGCCGCCGTCCGGCCGCCGCCGCGTCCAATTGCGTCAGTTTGCGCTAGGTTTCCGGCAGGAAAAATGGTTTAACGCTAAACAATACGATTTTCGAGGAGCGCCAGATGTCCGATTCACAGAACCTGCGCCAAGCCGCACTCAATTATCACGAGTTTCCGCGCCCCGGTAAGCTGGAGATCCGGGCGACCAAGCCGATGGCCAACGGGCGCGATCTGGCGCGCGCCTACTCACCCGGCGTCGCGGAGGCTTGCACCGAGATCAAGGCGGATGAAGCCAATGCGGCCCGCTATACTTCGCGCGGGAACCTGGTGGCGGTGGTGTCAAACGGCTCGGCGGTGCTGGGGCTGGGCAACATCGGCGCGCTGGCCTCCAAGCCGGTGATGGAAGGCAAGGCGGTTCTGTTCAAAAATTTCGCGGGCATTGACTGCTTCGACCTGGAAATCAACGAGAGCGATCCTGAGAAGCTGGCCGAGATCGTCTGTTCGATGGAGCCGACCTTTGGCGCGATCAACCTCGAAGACATCAAGGCGCCGGATTGCTTTGTGGTGGAAAAGATCTGCCGCGAGCGCATGAACATTCCGGTATTCCACGACGACCAGCACGGCACCGCGATTGTGGTCGGCGCCGCGGCCAAGAACGCGCTGCATGTGGCGGGCTAGAAGTTCGAGGACATCAAGATCGTATCCACCGGCGGCGGTGCGGCCTGGATTGCCTGCCTCAACATGCTGGTGAAGCTGGGAGTGAAGCGCGAGAACATCTCACTTTTTTTACTCTGTTGGGTGCCAATTAGTGGAAGTGCGTGTCTTTTGCCACATCAGTCAATAAGGTTCGACTTTCTAGAGCTATGTAATAAAAAAAATCGCTCATTCTCTGCTGATTTTTTGCACTCATGTTTTATTTAAACTTGGTGCCCGCCAAGTGTAAAAACTTCAACTGCATCAAATATCTCTTACTATGAAAATTGAGCTTCATGGCTTTTTCGAGTTTTTTAAGACTTCTATGGCTGTGTAACACTCCACTTAACCAATTTAAAAGAAAAAAAATAAGAATTGAT
This sequence comes from Alatinidae sp. Z8VKAUB7J3, assembly GCA_010016025.2. NCBI lineage: Eukaryota > Metazoa > Cnidaria > Cubozoa > Carybdeida > Alatinidae > Alatinidae sp. Z8VKAUB7J3. The sequence continues at coordinate 217,738,028 of JAAAKM020073195.1, forward strand.
TTTTAGTGTCCTTGGTACTTAAAGCTATGTGTTGTAACTAACTTTAATATAAAATAATAATTTAAAAGGGTGATCTAGCCCCTATGTATGAAGTTAGCAAAATAGGATTTGTATTATAGTTCAGTTCGCCTTTGACCAAAAACTCAAGTACATTTCTTTATTTTTCCATTTTGAAAAATCTTTTTTGGGGTTAAATCGTTTTGAGTAATGTCATATTTTAATCTTGTAAAACCTCGACCGAATCATGTATTATTTTGAGAATGAACCACATTTCTGTGCATTATTTTTCAGCTCTTTCTTATTTATTGGCAGGATTCTGATTAGAAATAGTGCAACAGTTTTTTTTTCCAAAATAAGTTTATCGGACACTATGTGTGTTCCTAGACAGCTGAAGCACAAATGCTCTGCCTAAGAGACTTATCTTTGGATTTTTTTTTGTTTTTTGTTGTTGTTTTTTGTTTTTTTTTTCAAATACTCCCAAAAATACCTACAGAAAGTTGTGCAAGCCTCCTTTTTATTATGTTACAAGATACGCCTATATTTACAAGATAGGCTATAACAACACAAAACAGCAAATATATATTCCACGGTAAGGCTTGTAAAATACCAACAATCTTTGATTCAGCTGTTTTTGATCACATTTCATTTTTCACAGTATATTATAAAGTTTGATAAAATAAAATAATTGATAACGGCGCTGGACTGTAAAAAGTTTTTCTGAGATACAATAATAAAATAAAATCCTACAGGGGCATCAGCATAAATATAGATGACGACTAAATCTCAGTTAAATACTGAAGTCAATATAAAAATAAAAATTTAGAATTTTGAATTTAAATTAAGTATTGAATTTACATATATGGAGGGGGCTAGTTTAATCTTAAACTACAACAGACAGTGAAAAAGAAATCCAATAGTTTGAATTACTAAAAGGAAACCAAAACCAAGTGCATACTAAAAATTACAAGAAAAATCAGAAGTTGAATTTTAAATAAAAAAGGCTTTCATACATGGTTATGCAGCAGGGGCAGAACCAACTTAAAAAAGACGGGAGAGAAAAATTCTCAATATATAAGCTAAAACTTATGGTATCAAACAGCCTAAGACAGTGTAGCTTTTTTTTATAGGATTAGGTGTCCTTGGGAATCAACAGGTTGTTAATTTAAAAGTTTTTTGTTCAAAAAGTGTTGCTAAAATTAGCTAATTACTTCTAATTATACATTTTTAAAGTTCAGCTTTGCAACACTGTCAAACTGTTGTTATAACTTCAAAAGTATGAGATAGTTGAAAAAAAACAACTTATAATATCGAATTTTTTAGGTTTTGAAAAAAAATCGACATCTTGGGCGAAAGGCGCGGTGCCGTCGTTGCTCAAGAACCGTTGTTCGACCCCGAAAACGAAAGACTCCGGGCGTGAGCGGCCTGCCTACAAAAGCCCGTGCCGTCATCATCGGCGGCGGCGTGATCGGCTGCTCAGTGGCCTACCACCTAGCCAAGTTGGGCTGGAAGGACATCGTTCTGCTCGAACGCAAACAGCTTGGTTGCGGCACGACCTGGCATGCCGCCGGCCTGATTGCCCAGCTTCGCGCAACGCGCAACATGACCATGTTGGCACGCTATTCGGCCACGCTCTACGACACGCTTGAGGCTGAAACAGGCGTCGCCACCGGCTACAAGCGCAACGGCTCGGTCGCACTTGCCCTGTCCGATGCTCGGCTTGAAGAGTTCGCGCGCGGCGCGTCGATGGCCAAGACCGTCGACGTTCAGGCCGAAATGCTGACCTTGCAGGACTGTGCTTCGGCCTTCCCGCTGGCCAATCTGGATAGTGTCACCGGTGGTTTGTTCCTGCCCGAAGACGGCCAGGCAGACCCGATGAACATCGCACTGGCGCTGGCCGCTGGCGCCCGGCAAGGCGGCGTGAAGATTATTGAGAACGCCAAGGTCACCGGAATCATCCAGAAGAATGGTCGGGCCACGGGCGTTGAGACCGACCAGGGCACCGTCGAGGCGGAGGTCGTCGTCAACACCGCCGGCATGTGGGGCCGCGAGGTCGGCAAGATGGCTGGTGTCGATGTGCCACTGCACGCCTGCGAACACTTCTATCTCGTCACCGACACGATCCCGGATCTGCAACGAGACATGCCGATCAACGTATCAATTTACCTATAATTTTCAATATCCTGCATGGACGTTAAAGTCTTTAAGACATTTCTAGAAGTCGCTAAAACACGTCACTTTGGTAAAGCGTCTGAGAATTTATTCATTACGCAAGCCGCTGTGAGTGCGCGAATTAAGCAATTGGAAGATTACATTGGATCTTCTTTGTTTGACCGTAAGAAAAACAATATACAGCTCACGCCAGCGGGAAACCGACTCATTCCCTACGCAGAAACAATGGTAAGGGCATTAAGGCAAGTAAAAGCCGACGTTTCGATGTTGGACGATGACATCAAACAAATATCTATTGCAGCAAGTCCAAATGTTTGGGATGCGTTCTTTCAAAACTATTTAACGGTACTGACAGACAAATTCCCAACACTAGGGTTTCGAACTGAAATCGCAAGTATCAGTCAGCTCAACACCCATATCATTGATGGCACTGTAGATGTCATTTTGATGTTCGATGCCTTTCTTGCATCAGAAGTAAACAGTATCAAAGTGGCTGATTTTGATCTTATGCTCGTGTCGACTGAACCGAACAAAAGCATTGAAAATGTTTTTCTGGAAAAGTATGTGTATGTTGATTGGGGGACTAAGTTTGCACATGAGCACAACGCTAAGTTTGGAGATACATTTAACCCTGTATTACATACCTCTACAGGTAGAATTGCTTTAGACTTCATTTTGGCAAAAGGAGGAGCAGCTTTCCTTCCAGAACCATTAATCCAACCCTTTGTTGAGGCTGAACAGCTGTTTTATGTTGCCGGACAAAGAGCAATGAAAAAGTCGGTTTATGCAGTTTAATTAGGGTCAACATAAAATCACTAGGTAAGTTCTTTTTTTCTAAAATTATAATCATAATTTTCGACGATTTTTCTATAACGTTGCATTCACCATATTATAATATATATCTTGTCTTATTATTTCCTGATCCTTTTAGTACTGCCTTTAACTCTTCCTTACAAAATACATACAAACATATTCTGGAACAATTGTATGCAAATATAGTCTGTAAAGAATACATTCTAGAAACCCAACTCGAGTTCTTAGAAAATTTCTTTAACCACTTTCCAGGAGAGACATCTACATTACAAAAACAAACAATGATTTGTAGCCTATCTAAATTATCAATTTCTCAATCTCAAGTCACTACAGGGAGACTTTGACTCAAATTGTTAGAATGACACGGAAACTGACTTCGTAATTAAGACCCAGTGATTCAATCTCGACTTTCATTTTCGACTCAGTGACTCGTTTACACCTTAGGCAAAAAAACATATGTTCAAAAACCTTTTTTCGTCTCATAAATGAAATTAGCAGTTGTTATTACATATTTTACATCCTACACCTCAAATGTTGAAGCTTAAAAAAAGTAATGTAAAGGAAAGCAAAGAGAAGTTAAGGAAAGCAAAGGGCGCGCTAATAGTCACAAAACCAGTCTCAGACCGTTTCATGATGATCCAACCACAAGCTAAAGTACAGAACATTTCTGTCATCCAAGCATATGCCCCGGACTCCTCAAAACCTGATGAAGAAGTTGAGGTTTCCCTTATCAACAACTTCAGGCTCAAACTAACGAAGCTCCGAAGAAAAATATATTAACGATGATGATAGAAACCTACAGTAATAAAAATTAAATAAATTTGACACAGCGGAAGCATTTGATAAATTTACTGCTGGTTTTAAAGCTAACTATCGTCTTTAACATTGACCATGTGCAGAACATTTTTAATCCTAAATTACCTGTTATGAGCCAATTTATGGAGAGCGTCTAACATAGAGTTTTGCTCAAGGGTACAATCCATTTGTCTTGATAGGAGGAAAAGTATAGTTCTATTGAGACACCTGTACAAATGATCCAAGCTCAAGGTACTTGAAGACGATCTTCTTCTAGACTGGGAAATAAGCTTCACTATGAAATCAAAAACTTCATGCGGGTCTTTCTGGAGATAGCCTACGACATAATATGGAATTATTGAAATTAGTTGAAGATATTCAATTACAAATAAAAACGGCTAGAACTTAAAGGAGGGATTAAAGTGTCTGATTCTTAAGAATGAGCGCCTTAAGGCAAAATATTTACAATTTTTCACAGTTTAGGTTTTCTAGATTTTCTGTGACTTCTCAGGGAAACTTTAGTAATTCTTCTCTATACTAGCTCCGGAGAGCTATGGATTATTATTATTTTGAAAATGGAAAGGTTACTGGTTTTATTTAATACTGTCACTAAAACATAAGTTTGACTCGGTTTTCTGAGTAAAGGTCTTTTTTCCCCTTTCTTTTACATAAAAGAAAGAACTACACTTGCTTTTAAAATTCCTCAGTATTTCATAACATCTCCTGGCTTTTCAAACCCATTAACTCTGTTTCTTCAGCTTACTTTTATAAGCCATCTTTGTATTTTCTTCATGAAAGAGGATAGGCCGGCTTGAAGAATCATCTTTGGACGCAAAAGGAGGCATTGTTGGAGGATGTTTTGACATAAACTGTTTAGTAATATCGGGTAAGCATATATACTTTCTGTTCAGTGCACATCTTGTGAACATTACATTAAGATAAATTTTATTTTGGTCGTCCCAAAGAAAATAAGAAACTGATAAGAGATGGCTTTGGCACTTGGATGGTGGTGCTAGGGGTGTTGGCGCTTGGAGAAAAGTTCTTTTTTGTTGTAAAATTGCTAGGCTAGGTTGGTAGAACACAGATGGTTCGACTCTTCACTGCAGACGGCGGGAGCACCTATTATAAACGATCCAAGACTTTAATTAGTATTTCCCATGCAACAATCATTGGACCTTCATTGCCTCTTATCTATATTAGTAATGTTATATTGAAGTCAGTAACTACCTATCCTCACGAATCAATGCTATAAGGTCATGCTATAAGGAAATGAACCTATAAGGTCATTTCAGCTGGAAGGTTATGAATGATTAGAAAATCTTGAGTGAGGAAACTGTCAACTTCTGCATCAGCTGAAGGTTTCAAAAGGAGATTCATTATAGAACGGTAAGCCAAGCCTTTAAGGCACGAACCGGACCACCCAACTCTCATGTGCTTAGTAATGACTACAATACTAGAAAAAGTGAGTCCAGTTAGGAGGCTGATGCGGCTTGTCTTAAATTGCATCTCTCCAGCACTCTTATTTTCAGTCGAAAGGTGTGTCACTGGACTATAAACACAATGACACACCAGTCTGTGTTTGTGTAACGCAAATAGATGCAATCAATACTGAACAGAATCTCGCCAAACAGCACATCGTCTGCGCGCTGATGCAGGGGCCGGAAGAGGACTATGCCAGATGCGAGGCGGTGGCTCGGGCGATCTACGCGCCGGTGGATCGCTCCCACCGATGTACGGTCGAGCAGATGGCGATCCTCGAGCCCGCCCTGTCCGAGACGATCGGCGCGACGCTGGCGCTGGCGCTGCGCGACGCGACCGACCATGCCGTCGGCCTCGGCGTGCCGCGTGAAGCGGCAATGGACTTCATGCTCGGGCACATAAACATCGAACTCGCGATCGCCTTCGGGGCGTTTCCCGGCGGACAGTTTTCCGACGGTGCGCTGATGGCGATCGAAAAAGCCAAACCGGAGATTTTCCGGGAGGGGTGGCTGGACCGGATCTTCCATCCGGCAGCCGTCGAGAAATCCGTTCGCGAGATTTGCGAATGAACCGGCCCGAATGGCCAAAACCAGGGAGGAAGCGATGACCTTTTCTCATTTCACACGCAGAACCATGATGGCGGCGACCGCGTCGGTCGCTGTGCTGTCGATGGCCGGGAGTGCGCTTGCGCAAAGCGCCGCCGAGCGCGCCGTCGAAGCCGCGAAGCAGTATTCCGGCATCACCTTGAACGTCTTCTACGAAGCCGGCTTGCAGCCGCTCGATCCGAAGAACTTCACCGGCCCGATGTGGGAGGAACTGACCGGCATCAAGATCAACGTGATCGAATCCCCGCTGGCGGAAATGTTCACCAAGACGATCCAGGCGCACAGGGCCGGTTCCGGCGCCTATGACGTCCTGAACGTCCTGCCCAACCAGATGCCCGACATGGTCAAATAGTCATTAGGAAGAAAAGGACAAAGAAAAACAATCAAGTATTTTGCCTGCATTAAAACAAGACTTGTTCAGTGTTGCTAAGGGGAAATAGTTTTGACCATTTCAATTTAAAAGAGAAGGATTTTAGAATTAAAAATAATGAAAAAATCGAATCACTTTATGCCATAACTACTCCTTGTAAAGATAAAAGTAGATTGAAATGGTGAAGAGTAAATAAAATACATGGATATAAAATATAACAAAGATAATAATACATATGTAATATAAATATTATACAACATAAATAAATTGTATACCGCAGCACCAAGCCACCTGAGGCTAAAACAGCTACCCATGCTCCTCCATCCCAATCTGTTCGAAGCCTGCCTCTTTCCAGCCTCCCTGGAAGTTCCCATTTTCCTTAAATCTTTTTTAATGATATCCTCCTACTCCAACCGCGGACGACCTGCTCTCTGCCGAAAAGGATAATCTTCGATAATATGTCATTCTTTATCCGCAGATCTTCCCCTAGCCATCTCAACTTTCCTCTCATTATAGCCCTAGAAAGCGGGATTGAACCACACTTTTCATACAACCTACTGTTTGAAATACAGCCAGTCCGCCCAGAACTCAGAACAATCCATATGCAATTTCTCTGGAAAACATTTAGCAAAGCTTCATCCGGTGTTCGGAGCACCAGAACAATATTTGAACACTGTCATCACTGCAGCTTCCATTATTCTAATCTTGGTTTGCACACTTATCTTCCTATTCTTCTAAACTTTTTTTTAACTGTGGAAAAACGCCCTGAGTCTTGGCTATTATAACTTAACGGCCTTGGCATGCTCCAATTCCTCCAGGACGACCACACCGCCGCCGCCGGCGATGACGAAACCGTCCCTGTCGGCATCATAGGCGCGTGAAGCGACCTCGGGCGTGTCGTTGTATTTGGAGGAAAGCGCGCCCATCGCATCGAACAGGACCGATAGGGTCCAATGGAGTTCCTCGCCGCCGCCGGCGAACACGATGTCCTGCTTGCCCCACTGGATCAGCTCCGCGCCATTGCCGATGCAATGGGCACTGGTCGAACAGGCCGAGCTGATCGAATAATTCACGCCCTTGATTTTGAAATGGGTCGCCAGGGTTGCCGAGTTGGTGCTCGACATGGTTCGCGGCACCATATAAGGCCCAACCCGCTTCGGCGCTTTTTCCCGGGCGATATCCGCCGCTTCCACCAGGTTCGATGTCGACGGCCCGCCAGAGCCCATGATCAAACCCGTCCGTTCGTCGGACACTTCCTGTTCGGTCAGTCCGGAATCGGCGATCGCCTGTTCCATGGCGATGTGGTTGTAGGCAGCACCCGGCCCCATGAAGCGCCGCATCTTGCGGTCGATCATTTCGTCCAGATCGATATCGACCGGCCCGTGCACGTGGCTGCGAAAACCCATTTCGGCATAATCGGGGGCAAATCGGATGCCCGACCGCCCCTCGCGCAGGCTGGCCGTGACGGTGGGGACGTCGTTGCCAATGCACGATACGATCCCCAAACCGGTAATGGCGACGCGACGCATAGTTTCCGGCTATCCTTTCTGGGGACCGGTGAACAGCCCCACACGCAGATCCTTGGCGGCAAATGCTGGCTCGCCATAACCTTATGCAAAATAACCAATTTTCACGAGCTCAGTTAAAGTAAACAAATTTTGTCTTTGTATTTATGTATTTTATTTAAATCCCATTAATGTCTTCTAAGTTGGATCTATGAAAGCGTAAAGCTCTTGAACTGAAGTGGAAATTTTTTGTGATGAGTTCTGTAATCCCTTGAGCCGTTCATTACTTATTCTAGCCTTTTCCTAATATCAGAGAAGGTACCACGATATGTTTCCAACAAAAGGTGATTGGACTTTCCTAGTGATTAGAAGCTGATGACCCAAGTCATTCAGCATCATGGACTGAATATTAATATAGTGCATCAATTTGCCCTCCCTCCACAAAACCAATAACCCACATGTTTACAAAGAATAGACATCGTAACAGCACCTGGTCGTAAAGCTTCAACATGGGGTTATTAGATTAAAAATTGAAAACCATATTCGCTTTCTGATAGCCATAATGTATTGTGGGGCACCTAGCCTACCCTCATACCCTATTAATTTAAATTAAATTAGAAATAAATAATAGACCGTCTGTATCACAAAAAATATTGTAAACTAAGCTAATGTTAGCCAATTAGGCAAAGCCAATTTTAGAACTTGTGATATAAATGTCAATGTGTCTTTACGTGGCTTCTTATATAAACCAATTTTCTATCTAAAACGCATTAAGCATATGATCCACGCAAAGTATGGTTATTTGATTTTCCCCTAAGTAAATGGGCAGTCTAAAGCCTAGTACATCAACATCATCGTGTACCCAGAATTTTTTTTTTGGAGAGGATGGTAAAAAAGCAACTTTATTTGATAAAACGAATTTTGAATTTTGTCAAAACTAGGAAATTATTTGTTTGATAGGATATTCAAGGTTTTTATAGCCAAAATAGACAAATTGTGCAGAAAGCGTAAAAGACAGCAATTTGACACTTAGACGGGGAGCAAGCTCTGAACACCAATCCAAGGGCAATAACTGGTGGGAGGAGCATAGACTTCAACCTCTAAATCTAGTCGTTTGCATAAAAAAATTCACTAGATAGAAATCTGATGGGAGAGGAGGAAAAGTGTCTGTGGCTGTGTTGGCCTCACCTGCTTTGTATTTACAGTTAGTTTGTAGTCGTAGTAGCTGAAAGAAACTAACCAAACAGGATTAACTAATATCAACAAAAAAGAAATAGATTAAATTTGTCGATGTTACCGATCATTAGACTGGTAAAAATAATGTCACTTTACGACTCTCTGTCTATTGAAGGGATTATGTTGTCCAGAAAAGGAAATCCTGTTTTTCCCTGAGAAATAGTAAGCTTCAGATGCCTCTTGACTGGAAATTTCAGTTGATCATTGCATTTTAATTTCCCCCAACTAAAATAATACAATGTTAGAGCTGAACCTGTTGTGGTTATTCCTGACTAAAAAAATAACACCGTGTGGTTGTGATTTATTCTTAAAAAGGAAAGATATATTGCTATAGTCCCTGGCAGACAACAAGAGGGTGAGGCTCTAACCGATTGTTTCATAGAGTCACGTTTGTAAAAGCACTGAAAGGCCCTCAATTCTTCCTCAACACGTCTTTTTAGAATACGCAATGCTGATTCAATACAGCTCCATATTGAAAAATTGGTCCTAGACAGAAAGCTGCATCCCAACTGTCTTACACAGCGCCGCGCTCATAACACTAGGCGAGCGCGAGGTCGAGTACGGCACCGACGAGCGCAAGGACCTCGTCCGCACCTGGGAGATGGCGCTCAAGCTCGCGCGCGATCCGCTCACGCGCGGCCTCGGCCTCATCGCCCTCGGTCGCATCGTCGGCGCCGACCAAGCGGACGGCGGCAAGCTGCTCCGTACGACCGATGCGGGCGACATCCTGCTCAAGTACGAGCGCTCGTCCGCACAGAACATGCGTGGCTTCTCCGTGCTCGCCCTCGCCCTCGCCCTGCGGGGCGTGCAGGACGAGGACCGCACGGCCGTGAAGTTCCGCCGCGACGGCGAGAACGCGCTGAAGAAGGGCCTCGCGAAGAGCGAGGGCAACGCCGAGAAGCGCGCGCCGTACGTCGTCGCTGTCGGCCTCGCCCGCATCGCCGAGGTGCTGCCCACGCTCGAGACCATCATCAAGGACTCGAACGCCGAGCCGCAGCTGCGCGCGTACGCGTCCGTCTCCTGCGGCCAGATCGGGCGCTCGACGCCCTCGACCGTGCACGCCCTGAAGCGCGCGGTGGCCGACTACAAGCTCGGCAACCTGCGCGTCGAGGCGGCCCTCGGGCTCGCGTATCTCACCGGCGACCGCGACGCCAAGCCCGGCGACGACTGCGAGTTTCCAATCCATCATGTCTGCTCCTCCGAGCTCTGATGCGTCATGAGATCGGCTCGGGAGTCTCCGGGCGCTCCGCGCCACGCCCCGGCCGGGGAAACCCAAGAAGATACGCACCCCCGCGGGTCGGCTTTGATTTAAATATTGGGAGTAAAAATTAAAACTTCGACGTTAAGAGCAGGGGTTCAGGAGGGAGCAAAGCGAGTTTTAAATAACTCACGGGATGTTATCCTACATATAGAATGCTCTCTAGTGTTTATTTTTATCAAGGGTAACGGTTCACCATTACCTGTGTCCCCTATCTCTTGCCTTTGATTGCTACCTGCCCCTAACCCCCCTTACCCGTAACCTCCTAAGGCGACCAACCGAAATTTTCGAGATAGTCGCATTGTTAAAAACGGTTGAAAGGTTCAATAGACATAACTGTAATAACTCATGGAAGAACCAGGCCACCCGAGGCCAACACTCATCCTCCATCCCAATCTATTTAAAGCATCCCCCCTTTTCACCCTCCCGGGAAGTTCAAATTTTTCTTGAGCCGTTCCTTACAATGTCCTCACATGTTATTCAGGGACGACTTGCTTTTTAGTTTGGCCCTAGATGGCTCACTGACAAGTACGATGTTTGGCAATCTATCATCCTTCCCGCAGAACCATGTCCTAGACATCTCAAGCTTTCTCTCGTTATAGCTATGGAAAATGGGATTGAGCTACATTTTCCGTACAGCTCTCTGTTTGAAATACTGTCATTCAGAAGGACATAAAAAAAATAAAAAAAATTCGTAGACAATTTCTCTGGAAAACATTTAATACATCCTCCTCCATTTCTCGGAATGCCCACACTTGAAATGAAAACCATACTTGACTACTGTCATCATGGTAGCTTCCAACAGTCTACTCTTAGTTGCAGACATATCTTCCCATTCTTCCAAACTTTTTGCAACTGTCTGCTACAATAACAGTCTTTATAGAATGAGCACTCTCATGAAAAATCCCACCATGGACCGTAGTACCCTACAAATGGGAAGTACCGAACGCACCCGTTTCTACCAGAATCTAGTAAAGCGCAAAATACAAAAAGCCAAAGAAGGCATCATGTCGTGGGATGAAGCAAGCCAAGCCGTTAAAGACAATTGTGAAGTTTACGGACTCCGACACCACCACACCCACAGCGTATCAGCAGACGGCGATCTTTACGCCAACCTAGCCACCGACATAGGACGCTTTAAAGAACTTGGTTACACACAAGTGGTTCTTGGGCTGCGCAATCCGAGCACAAGAGCTGGGCACGCCGTGAATGTCATTTTTGATCAAGCCAATGGAATCTACAGTATAGAAGATGACAACATAGGCCGAATAGATTTTAGCAGTTTAAAAGAATTACAAGCGAAAGCAAGCAGCTACTTTAAAGTCTTCTATCCCCACAACACAGACCTAACTTTTGAGACTTACCGCCTAGCCTAAAGACTAAGGGGCCAAGCGCCCCTGCTCTCGCACAATCCGCACCGCCTCCTCATATGACTCCTGATGCAGAGTCTCTCGTTTATACTGATCTTCTGCACTTCTAGTCTTGTAAAAAACCTTGCCATTTATAGTAGAAACGTTACTTACTTGACCTGGTTCAATCTTGGTAAATTGATTATCTTCATAAAAGAAGATAACCAATTCAATATTTTTCTCAGTGAAAGGATAGTCGTGTAAATAAGGTCTAATTTCTTTATCATCATTTACCGATTTAACGTATTCATTCACACATTTGGGCACTTTTTCCCATTATAATTATGCTCCTATTCACAATAAGTCTAGTCTTTTGCATTTTGTCAGTATTCTGCCAGACCTGGTTTAGAATATTTTGTTTCTGGCTGGAGAAGCTCTTGACCAGGGGCCCATCTAAGGGGGAGGACCCTCCCCCAAGTTCCAAGGCATCAGCGTGCAGCACTGATGCCTTGGAAATTTGTGTGTCTCATTTTAACATGTTTCCACATTTGTTCGCATGCTGGATACTTCTGTTGGTATGTTCTTTATATCCCTTCCTTCAAATTCATAACCCTAGCTTTGCCTCTGCTCTTGACTGTTGCTAGGTTCCATTACAAGTATGAGCAAAAATTCCCTATGCACCATCAGACATTGACATGCAAATGATAGGTTGTTTCTGCTCATTGTTCATTGTTTGAATACATGCATTGTTATTGCAGAGTAAAGTCTCAATGTATTTCTTCATGTCTGGCCAGTTGAAAATCTTTCTGACTTTTTACTTTTTCTTGTCTGCAACCAAATGCAATGAGCATAAACCCTGCAAGATATTGCTTTGTAAAATGATAAGAATGACTATTCCGGGATCTTCGAAGATCCCGTGAATCCCTTGTGTTTTAACAGGTCCTTGTAAATTCTCCTGTTTTAAATTATTTCATTTGGGTATGACTTACTAGAATGAGACCATCACTCTAGAATAACTGTTTCCAGTGCTTGTAGCTCATGATCTATTGGTGTCTCTTGTCTCAGTTTTTCAAGTTTGCTATCAGTAGAAGTTTTGGCTTTCAGAAGCAAATTTACAAAGACATTGGTTTCTTTAAAAGAAGAAGAAAAAAAGAAGCCATAAACAACAATTTTACGGAAAATGAGACGAATTTAAGGTTGAAAGCCCTTTATTTTTATTTTAACTCTAAAATTACAAGAAGTCATGTCTGTTGCAAAGCCTTTTTCTGTGAAAATTAAAGCGATCACACAAAAAGACAGCAACAGTATACAGACTTACACAGTTAGTTGCGAAATTTACTGCTCAGCTCTTTAATTTCTTAACCTAGAAAAGAAAAAAGACGTTAATCGATTGGAGATAAAAGACATGGAAAGAAGTGATAAAATAAATGAATAAATAAAGAACAGATGAGTACTTCAAAGGAGTTGAAGTGAATGCGTCATCAGGTTAAAATCTAGATTTTACCCACGCACAAGGAAAGTAAAAGAGTTCAAAATAGGGATGAAACCTTTTTATTGAACTACTCAAAATAGGATGAAACCTATTTTGAACTGTTTTACTTTCGTCATGGAAAGGCAGTGTGGTCTTCGAAAATATCCACATACAAGGAAGGCTCCAACAGCCACTGGTCATCTTTAGGCAATCTTTTCTATTAGCTATTTCTATCTATTCTATTCTATTAGCTCTTTCTATCTAATCTATTCTGTTAGCTATTTCTATTATGCTGTATAAAGACTTAAGCATCAAGATTCGAACCTTATTACATTTGTTCTTTTTCTTTGACAGGATTTGGAAAGTCATATATGTCTATTTCCTTATAAATTATCTTAACCACCTTCCCACAAAGGAACGTAAGAGCATGTTAAAAATTACATTTGAACGTACTTGCAAGTAATACATGCATTTAGATTGGCACCGGTCCCTACACGTTTACCAGCGCAACGACGAGCCGCGCGATTTGGGACCGCAACGACAATTGGTGGGGCGCCAAGGTCGGCTTCCAGGACCTGCCGGAACCCCAACGGCTGATCTGGCTGGAATCGGGTGGCGAGGAAAGTCGCGCACAGTTGATGGCGACCAACCAGATGGATGCGGCACAGAACGTCACCGTTGGCACGTTCGAGGCCATCCGCGCCCAGAACCCAGCCATCATCGCGTGGTACGATGACTATCCGTATGCGGCGGCCGACCCCTGCCCCCGTCAGCTTGAGATCAACACGACCATCGCGCCGTGGGACGATCCCAATATGCGCCTGGCGGTCAATAACATTATCGACCGTAGCCAGATCGTGAACATCGCGGTCGAGGGGGCGACGGTGCCCTCAGAGACGATGTTCGTTCAATACGGCTCGATGGCACCCTTTATCGACGCGGTCAAAGAAGCCGGTTTCGTGCTGTCGCCGACGGCCGATGTCGATGCCGGCAAGGCGTTAATCGAGGCAGCCGGCTACACGCTGGGCGACGACGGGATTTATGAGAAGGACGGCGAAGACCTGTCTGTCGACATCCACGTCAATTCCGCCTCGACCGAATACACCAAGACGATCGATGTGATCGTCGAACAGTTCAACCGGGCGGGGATTAAAGCCAAATCAATCCCGGTCGAGAACGGTGTCTTCTGGGGCGAGGTATTGCCCTTCGGTGCGTATGAAATGACCTATAGCTGGTTAGGCTGCGGGTCGGTCAACGAGCCTTGGGCAACGATGGGCCGCTATACAACCGGCTGGCTTATGTCGTGCCCCCTACGCTTGAGTTCGGAGACCACCTCCGGCGCGACCCGGTCCTCCAGGATCACCTCCCGGCCGTCTTGCAGTCGCGCCCGAGGGGCTTCGATCGCCTCGCGCAAATTCAGGCCGAAATCCATGTAGTGCACCATCGCCTGGGTCTGGGTCTGCATGATGCCGTAACTACCCGGCGTGCCCAGCGCCAGCACCGCCTCGCCGTCACGGGTCGAGATCGACGGGCTGAGACACATGGCGAAGCGCTTACCCCCCACCAGATGGTTCGGCGACTTGGGATTGAGATCACCCCAGTTCATGAAATTGTTCATGCACACGCCGGTTCCAGGGATCACCACCGTAGACCCCCAGGGAGATCCCAGGGATTGGGTGAGACAGATCATGTTGCCGTGCCGGTCCGCCACCGAGGTCGAGGTGGTGTGCTGACGCGCCTCGGCGACCTCGGGTGGCGGCGGATTGCCGAACTGTTCCGTGCGCGCGGTGATCGGCTCGCCGTCCAGAACCCGCGCCCGCATCGGCGCCACGCCGGTCTCTTCCAAGAGACCACGAATCTCGTCGGGAGAGCGGTTGTTGTTCAGGATCCGCGCCTCGGCGGAGAGCCGGATGGCCCGCAGCACCCTGTCGAGATGCTCCACCCCCAGATGCTCCAACGATCCCATGTCCATGCCGTCGAGAATGCGGAGCGCCAGAGAGAACTGAAAGCTCTCGGCCGGTGGCGGCGGGACATGAACCAGAAGATCCCGATACGCCGCGACGATCGGCTCCTCCCAAACCGGTTCGACCGCTTCCAGATCCAGGAGACAAGTTTTGCTTTCTTTTTAAGGAGGACCCGGGACTTATTACTTTGGAGTCAGAGGAGATTCCAAATTATTAACTGAAGTATATACATATATTTATATAAATGTTTGTATGTATTTGGGCCCTTGTAAAACCTATTCAGGCTTTCGCTGTGCCAGCTCAGTCCCCAAGCACCTTTCCAAAGATCACATTAGCCCCTCCCTAAAGTTCATATACCACGTCATATTTCAAACATAATTGATCGGTACAAGAGGCCCACAACCGTCCAGCCACTTTTCATCCCAAAATCAGGAATCAATAATTTCCTCTTTCACCCAGTGATAGTCGCTAATATTTGCTAAAGAAATCCATCCGACATGTGCATCAACTAGCTGCGCAATAGTTGCGCATTGTGTTGTGTTCTAGCTTAGTCGGTCAAATTTAACTGGCATTGAACATCTGCTAACAACCATCATAAATCTTGAAAGCAAACAGTGGCACACTGTATAAAACGATCTTCTAAAATTCACTTTAAATAATTGTGTAATTGAATCCTGAGCTGTTATTAAATGTGGAGACAAGTATCTTCTCAAGTTTTACTGAAAAAAGTAATTAATAAATTCAATTGATCCTTCAAATCTTAGAATTATTTTAACAAGACATCTTAGCTTATTGCATTTTTGTCCAAGATATATTTTTCTTCTGAAAAACTCGGCCTCAATAAATTTTTGAATGATTGTGATTTCTGAGTTATACATATACAAATATAGGCATCGATTGGTTTGTTCACTTTATTGGTAAGTCAATTATATGAACTGCGAAAAATTTACCAAATAATACCCAACATCTGACCTAAATTCCTAGTAGATTGTTTGCGTGTTTTTACATATAAAAAAGCCCACTCCGTCAGTATATCACTTACCAGGTATATCAATAACCCTTCCAATTTTTAAACCCTCTTGGCTCAAAATTATTTAGCTAGTTCAGAATCAGCAGTGGTGCATTGACGGTTGTAAAGTGAATTAAAAAAGGCTTTGATGGGTGGCAGTTTTTCCTCCCTTAGCCTCGAGGCAGAGCTGTAGGACTCATGCAGATATATGCTCCCACACGTTAATAAATAATAATTTCAGCATCTGGAAAGTGCTGTTTTAAGGAGGGTGAAACTATTAAAATCGTTAGTTTTCTGTGCCTGAATTAACTGTTAAAAATTATTGGGGAAAAACTATAGGAATCTGCAAAACAGATTTTAATCAAGTTCGTACTAACACTATCAATTGTTTTCCATTTGAAATCTAATATTCGAAGCTTCACAGATGATTTGGGTGTGATATTATAAGAAAAACCGTCAACCCATGCGCCATTATACAAATTCACCTTTCTGCAAACGTGCTAACCCTGGTAATATGCATTTCAAATTACACTTGGAATTGTGTATGTAAATTGTGTGCGCACAAGTAGATGTGCGTACCATTCTACTTATTGCACAAATCTGTATATCCAAGTTAGCATCGGATAAATCACATCGTATTATGGGCCAGTCCATGAAAGTTACTCCCCTGTGATAAAATTGGATTACTTAAATGATCATGGTCTTGGACTGGCATTTCCCCACTACCCCTCAAGAAATTTCCTCTTGCAAACCCAGGTAATTGTCTCGGTAAATTTTCACCAGGATCGAATTGGCAAGAAAATCTTCCCGTGGAAGGGGGATATTTTTGTGAAGGTGGAGCCGGGTTTCCTGGTACTGTTTAAAAAAAGATCAGAAATTAAATGATAACAAGTTTTTTCAACTGAAAGTAAGGAGCAGCGTTAAAAAATTAAAACAAAAAGAAATTATTGCGTATATTTGGGGGATTACCCCCTCCTTGATACTTCATTCTTTACCCTAAAGTATTAATTTTGTCCCATTTTTTAAAGAACGACTCCTGATTTATAAGGATCGTTTAATTAGAACAATTAGAAGCTTTTTTTAGATAATTATTAGAGACTCCTATTCTTTCAATCTTATATCGGTAGTTTTTCTTTTACTCAGAGTCAGGGGATACAAATATATTCGATGCAAATGAAAAGTCTGAAAGTGACCAGTGATCCATGAAGAAGTTTTGACATGACAAAAGAGTCTTGGATAGTATAACGTTGCTATTTTAACTATCCTTAACCAGGTAAAAAATTACTTATGCCTACATTATGTTCGTTTCAAACATAATTGGATCTATATTTGTTTTGCGAAGTATGACACCTCCTCCCTCTCCCTAAGCTGAAATGCTGCCTACATTTCTCTTTGGTTGTAAAGTAACAGTGGAAAGTAAAATTTCACTATAATCCTTTGTTTACATCAAAATAAATTGTAAGATTGCATGCAAACTTTGGGACTTTTAACTTCTGATTTTTGGCTTAGGTGTCACTACGCATGAAATATAGGGTTATTTCGAATGTATTTAGTATTGAGAGACGAAACAGAATCTCGCCAGTGCCGGCGTCGGTGCTCGCATTGCCGGCCGCCTCTTCGAGGTGTTCTTCATTCTGGCTATTGGCTATCTGGTTTGGGAACTGGTTACGCTGTGGCTCAACCGAAAACTGGCCGATGAAATGACCGCAGCCGGAATCGATCTGGAAGCGGAGGAACCGGGCGGCGGTGAGGGAGGCGGTGTCGGCGGTTCGCGTCTGTCAACGGTGCTTCCCTTGCTGAAAATGGCCGTACAGGTAACCATCATCACAATCACCGTACTGATTGCCCTTGGCAACTTGGGCATCGATATAACGCCGCTCCTTGCCGGTGCCGGGATTGTAGGCCTGGCCATCGGTTTCGGTGCGCAGACACTGGTGCGCGATGTGGTGGCAGGGCTGTTCTTCCTGGTCGACGATGCTTTCCGCGTTGGCGAGTATCTGGACATCGATGGCACTGTCGGCACCGTGGAGAAAATCTCCGTCCGGTCGCTGCAATTGCGCCATCACCAGGGACCGATCCATACGATCCCCTATGGCGAGATTCCCAAAGTAACCAACAACTCGCGCGACTGGGTGATTGTAAAACTGAAGTTCACCGTGCCTTTCGACACCGATACCAACAAGGTCAAGAAGCTTTTCAAGCAGATCGGCAAGGACATCATGGAGACGCCTTACGCCGAGGACATCATCCAGACCTTCAAATCGCAAGGCGTCTACGACGTCAACGATGTGGGTATCGTCGTGCGCGGCAAGTTCATGGCCAAACCCGGCAAGCAGTGGATGATCCGCAAGGACGTCTATTCCGGCGTGCAGAAGATCTTTATATGTATGTATAAGAACATAAACTATATCTTAAGTATCTCACACCATTTCTATCTGACCTAAACAGCGGTTTAAGAAAATACCAAACGTAGACGCATTGAAGGTTTTTAAGGATTTCAATATCGTATTAAATTATTAACTGTTATCCTTTTCATCACTTCGGGCAGCCATTTCTAGCGTGGTCAGTTGAAAATTTAGAATCTGAATAACATAGTATTTCAGCAGACAAGCTAACCGTAAGTAAAATCCTATTCTTTTAAGTTAACCGTGTGAATGGGAGTAAGTTCAATAAAGTTTTGATACATAATGTAAAAGTATTAAGGTGTGCTGTTAGCTTCAGCTTATCCAAGAAAAAATTTAGCCAACTATGAAATAGGATCAACATGTTGCAATTGAACTTCCGAATATTATAGGAGTAAATATATTAGCCAATTTTTCTTATAGTGCTAACAAGCAGGATTGTTTAATTTCTAGATTGATATAATTTTGACTGCTAAGTAGGCTAATAGCCTAGACATACCTCTAGAATTGGAATTTCATCCCTAATCCAAATATAACATTCAATTCATTTCTTGTTCCCTCTAATCCTTCTCCAAAAGGTTAAACATATAGTTTATCTTGAATTATATATTTAAAATTACAAGAAAAGAATAATACCCTTATAAGGAAAATTTCTTATCATTTTGGAGTAATCCAGGTAAATTTTGTAGTTTTCAATGTAATATAGATGGGATGAAAGGGAATATCTCACTTGATGCCTGTCTTTATGCTCTTTCTTAATTCAGTAATTGCTTATGGGAGAAATGACAATTTACTTCAAAATGGTCCAAAGGTACCAAGGGAACTCCAAAAGATGTTGTTATAAAAAATGGTGAATTAATCAGCGGTGTAATTGATAAATCTTCTATTGGTGCTGAAGAACCTGAAAGTGTTTTACATAGAATTGCCAAAGATTATGGAAATGCCGTTGGGAAAAACTTCTTGAATTCTATTTTAATCATGGTTAAACAATTTATCACTCATTATGGATTTAGTTATGGTTATGGTGATCTAGAAGTCCCAGAAAAAAACAAACAACAGATTCTAGATGATATTCAGGAAACGTATGATATAATCTCTGATTTAACTGATCAATATGAAAAAGGAACTTTGAAACTCACAAGAGGTATGAGACCTGAAGAAGCTTTAGAAGCTTACATTGTTAATGAGTTAGGAAAAGCCAGAGACAAAGCCGGCTCTACTGCAAATGATTCTCTTGATGCCGGTAATGCTGGTAAAATTATGGCTACGACTGGTGCTAGAGGTTCATCTCTTAATGTTGGACAAATGGCAGGTGCACTAGGACAACAATCAAGAAGAGGAAATAGACTTCATGATGGATATAATAACCGTGCATTACCTCATTATCAAGAACATGATAATAATCCTGATGCTCATGGATTTGTAAAGTCTAACTATCGAGAAGGTCTTTCAGCACTTGAATTCTTTTTCCACGCTATGGGAGGTCGTGAAGGACTAGTAGATACTGCAGTTAGAACTCAACAAAGTGGATACATGCAACGTAGATTGATTAACGCATTAGAACATATCAGACTTGAATATGATGGAACCGTAAGAGATCCACATACATTCCCCTAAGAAATGATGCAAAGACTCATCCATCTCTCCACACATAGGGCAACTATATTCAACCTAATTCTCCTGCATTTCAGCCCCGTAATTCAACACAAGGCCTAAACTGGCACTGCAGATATCCGTTTCATGGCCCTTCAGCCTGGAAGTGCAATGGGGGTTTGAGGTCAGCCACCCTTTGCTTTCGCAAACTCTCCCCCCGCACTACTTACCTTCCTCAGATTTCTCCAGGCACCTATTTAGAGCTGGGTCGACTCATATTTAGAGCTGGGTCGACTCTGGCCGAGCTTATAGAGGTAAGCCACTTACAGAGTTAAGCCCAAAACAGATAACCTGCAACACATTGAATCAAACCAATGCCCTCCCCCCTTCCGGACAAAGGATTCCCAAACCAGTGTGCCAACCACTTAGCTAGGATGGCTGAAACTCATTAAAAAGAAACCTAAATAACTCAAAGTTATAACTGAAGAGCATCTTTCGTCGCAAGTCATAAAAATTTGGCTTAAATAAAATTGTTTTTACTTATTAGTTAATTATTGTGTCATTACTTCTTATTTTATGGTATTTTAAGGGAATTTGGCAGGCAGGTGCGCATATTATTTTTTTTAGTGTGCAACAGTAAGGAAACTAATATATTTGACAATTTTAGTAGAAATATCTCAGAAAATCCAAGCCCCTCTCCTGAAATTTAGGACTTTGGTGGAGGGGTCAAGACTCCAAGCCCTGTGTCCCCCACACATTTTTCTGAAATTTGGGATACAAGTTTCAGCCCAATCGGATCCAGGAAGTTTCTGTAATGTATTTTCGCTAGCAAGCCACTGCATCGTCATAGAAAGGTGTTCAGTGGCTCGTTTCAAAGCTAGCAGTACTAGCAAGCAACTGCATCGTCGTAGAAAGGTGTTCAATGGCTCGTTTCAAAACTAGCGGGACTAGCAAGACACTTCATCGTCGTAAAAAGGTGTTCAACGGCTCATTTCAAAGCTAGCAGGACTAGCAAGCCACTGCATCATCGTAGAAAGGTGTTTAATGGCTCGTTTCAAAGCTGGCAGAACTAGCAAGCCACTGCATCGTCATAGAAAAGTGTTCAATGGCTCGTTTCAAAGCTAGCAGTACTAGCAAGCAACTGCATCGTCGTAGAAAGGTGTTCAACGGCTCATTTCAAAGCTAGCAGTGCTAGCAAGCCACTGCATCATCGTAGAAAGGTGTTTTTTGGCTCACTTCAAAACTTTTCATAATATGTAGGTGTTTTTAGAAAACTTTTCCTGATAACACAAAGCATCATATGGCACACTTTGTCGGTATTCCTAAAGTTAAAAAGCTTAAAAGTATAAAAAGGGTACTATTATTATCTCCGTTGTCAAAAAATCTTAGCTAGTGCCAGCATCCATATGTTAAGCATACATTTTTTGGGGAAACTCCGTCCTAAGGTGGCAAAGGACATCAAAATATGCTTTCTTTCATTTCTGGAGTGAATAGGCTTGGGAGCTCAAAAAGTATGACATTGCAATGACAACGGCTAAAAATCCTTAGTTGGATGCTTAAAATCCCTCTCTTGAGTGATTCCCCCCCTAATCTCCATAGTAAGTGAAAATTAGAATCACCAATCTTGGAAAAAACTTCGTCTTTGGCTTTGTGGCGGTATCGCGTTGCTGGTGAGTGGGTCCGTTTCGTTTGCCGAGCTGCACGCGCAGGAGGAGCCGTTAGTGCGCGCTTCGTTTGAAGCGGGCGTGGATCCGACTTCATCCCCTGGCGTCTGGGAGGCTACCGATGCTGTGGAGTGGGAGGAGGGATTTACGGGGAGGGCGCCCCAGTTTTCGGTGCCGGGTGCGAGTTTGGTCTTCCCTCTGGGACAGAATGGTTTGGATCCCTGGCTGTCCCCAACCGAAGGCAGTATCCGGTTCCGGTTTCGACCCGAGTGGCGTTCGGGGGAGGGGCCGGGACATTATGCGAGTTTCTTTTCTATTGGCGAGTGGGCTCCGGAGCCTACCGTGGGCTATTGGGCGCTGGCGATGAATCCGGATGGGACCCAAATCATATTCTCGGGGCAGTCGGTTGAGGGGGGGACGACGTTTCTGGCGGCACCAGTTCTATTCGAACCCGGTCGATGGTATGATTTGATGCTGGTGTATTCGGGGGCGGCGACCCGTTTGAGCCTGGATGGTGCCGTGATTGGAAATGGGAAAGGCGTGGTAACTCCGCCTCCGATGTCCGCGTTGAAGGAGTACGGGCTTCGTCTCGGGAACAACCATCGTGGGCATCAGCCGATTCATGGGCGTTTGGACGAGTTTGAGTATTTCGGTGGGCCGAGGAGTAGTTTTCTGCAACGGCGGGATGCGTATGCATTGTCGGCTAGCGTTACCGAAGACCCGTGGCAGGTTCAATTGGCCTGGCGATCCCGGTCGAAGGGGCAGGAATCGGTGCGACGACGAAAGGGATGAGCTGGTTATACCATTACATTTAAGGTCAGGAATGGTGTGCTGGTTAATATTTTTAGGAGAAACATGTCTCCAGAAGGTTTTTGGGTTTGCCTTGATATCTGTGGCAAGCTTCTCATATTGTTCAGACTTCAGTTTCTTAATTGTGTGAGAGGCAAGGTTCTGAACCTACACACACCTCTGCCAATTTTCCTGTGTTTTCTTTTTTTTGTGTCTTTTCAAGGCTCTGGCTTTTTAATTGATTGTTCTCTTTGCATCCTTTGTGTAGAATGAAAGTGTTTTCAGCTATTTGGTAAATAATATGGGAGTGCTTCTTCTCAGTTGATCATACTTCCTTACTTCTGTACTTCCTTAACATTTGTCCATGATGTGTTACTATCGGATCAATTTACAGAGTGTAGTTTCTTCTGTACTGCTTCATAGTCAATAAGATCTTGAGGACAAAGATTTGATTGCAGATAACTATCCAATGATAACATAGAAAGGATGACTGAGTGGCTGCTGTTGCCAACTGGAGGAAGAAATTCATGTCTGATAAGGGAATAAGGATTGCTTGAGATTACATGATCCAACAAGGAAGGACTCTGGTCACCATGAACACTTGTTGGCTTATCAATCACTTGACAAAGGCAGTTATCACATAGACAAGACAGAAATGGCAAATCTCCATTACTAGATGCTGCATGACCAAGACCATCAACCCACTCAATTTAGGGGATGTTGAAATCACCAATAATTATCAAATCAGATACAAAAAATAATGATACTGAATATGTCATTTCATTAATGATTGCTTGGAAAAATATTTCACACCGCGTCTTCAAACGATGCGACGCAAAATGCATCAGCTACGGACAGCAATACCGGTCCGCCTCCCATCGATGAGAATTTGCGTGACACGGGACAATTGCCGATTCCGGTCAACAACCCAAGCAGGACAGAAGCCTCAACCGAGGTTGCTGCCGTCTCGAGCGGATCTGCGAACAGCAACGCCAACGCACCGGTGCCTTCGGCCCGTCCCGCTGAACAACCCGTCACGATCGTGGAAGCCGTCAATCAGCGTGGCAATCTGGTCGGCAGTCAAGCTGCTGCCCCCGGTGCCTATTCGATGCAGATTTCGTCGCAGCCCTCCGAGGCTGGCGCCCGTGAATCGTACCAGAACCTGTCTCGGCGCTATGCCTCGATCATCGGCGGAAGGGGCGTGAACATTCAGCGTGCGGATATTCCGAACAAAGGTGTGTTCTATCGGGTTCGCATTCCCGTTGGTTCGAAGAACGACGCCACGGCTCTGTGCAATCAATACAAAGCCGCCGGCGGCAGCTGTTTCGTCGCGCGCTAATCGAAAGTCGCGCCGTTGATCGGGTCCCGGATTCCGACGCGATCCGGGACAATCAGTCCGGCTTGACCGCTCGTCTCGATTAGCGCCGATCTGCCCTATCCATTTGAATCCATGCGTGTATGATTCGTTTATGAGCGAATCAAAAGCGATGATCCTTGGATGCGGCGGATTAACGCTTTCGGATGACGAGCGGGCCTTTTTCAGGGATGAACGCCCATGGGGCTTTATCCTTTTCGCGCGCAACGTCGGCGAGGCGAGCCAGCTTTCCGATCTGGTCGGTGACCTCTAAAAAGAAAATAAATAAAACATGCATCGGTGATATTCCTTCTCGAAAAATTCGGCATTTTTGCAGATAGGAGCTTGGAACCTCTATAGCAGAGTTATCTCATATGTTGAATTTGATGATGCAATTTTCATCAAGATAAATTGGCTTTTCTAGAGGTTCTTAATAAAACCGGGTTTCGGTACCTGAATTTCCCCTCTTTAAGATCTCAAACCGAGGCAGTAGTTTGATAATCTGGAGATCTAAAGGCATCTAAATTTGCAATAGCAGCTTGCTGATTCTGGTTTTATCTTTTTAATTTGGTTCTGAACAGCAGCACTAATTCACAAAACTGTTGTCGGAGAAGAATTTCTGAATTTCGCCTTTTCCGATGAACATGCAAGAATGTACTCTCCAAGATCTAGGACGGGCGTACATCTGATGTTTATTTTTCCAATGAAAATACATAAAGGATAATTTTTGAAATCTAGAGTCAATTACGAGACCCCTCTCCTATGCCAATTGGAATGATTGTTCAGAAAGGAACAACATTGAGGAACAGCTGGGCGTAGTGCGAATAGAGAATGGCTTGACTGATTTTTTCTATCTTAAAAGTGGTTTAAGGCAAGGTTGTGTCTTGTCCCCGACACTTTTCACTATAATCATTGACTTTGTCTCAAGACATTGCCGTTTCCGTGGAGGAATTGAATTGTGCCCAAGACAGTCGCTCCAAGATGGCAACTTTGTAGATGATGTAGCCTTGATTTCTCGCTTTCAAGAAGAAGCCTCGATATCGTACTTTCAAGAAGATATGCAGAATCTTCTTTGACTCAGACAGCGAAGGGCAGCGGGACGAGACTTTCGTTGCAATCCTCAAAGCGAACGTTCGAACACCTGAAGAGGTGTTGGGTGACATCCACTCGCAGATCGTCGGAAACGAAGTCGGTGCGCGGCAATTGCTTGCTTTCTTGGACGAACTTGGCTTGACCGACATCGAAGCGCTATCGGACGCCATTGTCAGCCGATCGGAATCTGCAATGCGAAGGCGAATTTCGGAGCTCGCCGATGGAGAGTACCGCTATGGTTTCATGATCGACGGTTTCGACGAACCGCTAGATTTGCGTTGCGCTGTTACTGTTTCGGGCGATCAGATTTCGGTCGACTTTGACGGTTCGTCGGGCAGTGTCGAGCACGGCATAAACGTTGCTCTCAACTACACGCGCGCATATGCGACCTACGGTATCAAATGCGCGATATCGCCTGATATTCCCAATAATGAGGGCAGCTTCCGTCCGGTTACTGTGAGCGCGCCAACTGGGTCGATACTCAACGCCTTGTATCCCCGTGCAGTCGGCGGGCGGCACCTGGTGGGCCATTTCCTACCATCTTTGGTTATGGGCGCTTTGGCCCAATCGTTACCGGACCGGGTAATGGCTCCTGGATTCGACGCCCTTTGGGATACGCATGTCGCAGGACACGACCCGAAAACGGGCAGGGAATTCTCGTTTACGTGGTTCGCATCCGGCGGCACAGGTGCCTTGAACGGGGCAGACGGCCTGTCGGCGACGGCATATCCCTCCGGTATTGCGGGCGTCGCTGTCGAGGTGATGGAAAATCTGGCACCGATGGTATTCGACTGTCGTGAACTTGGGCGCCTACGCCGCTTTGACGAAATGGACGAGTACACCAATGCGCCCCGCGAAATGGTGCGCAAAGATGGGCGGATTATCGAAGTGCTGTCCTCAGCCGCCATCGACCGCGACGAAGACGGTCACGCCCTGCGAGTGCTGGTTGCCTCCAAGGACATGACGGCCCGCAATCAGGCCCGGCGCGATCTCGAAAAAGCGCTGGCCGAAAACGCCAGCCTGCGTGAACAACTGGAGCAGGAGCGTGACTATCTGCGCGAAAACGTCCACGTCGCGATGAATTTTGGTCAGATCGTGGGTTCCAGCCCGGTCCTCCAGCGCCTGCTTCACACTATTGAGGCGGTGGCGCGAACGCCCTCGGCCGTGTTGATCACGGGTGAGTCGGGCACTGGTAAGGAATTGGTAGCTCACGCCATCCACAGCCGCAGCGAACGCGCCGAGCAGCCGCTGGTGAAGGTCAATTGTGCTTCGGTGCCGGCGGAACTGTTTGAAAGCGAATTTTTTGGGCACGTCAAAGGCGCCTTTACGGGCGCTCATCGCGATCGTGTGGGTCGCTTTCAATTGGCCAACGGCGGCACCTTGTTTCTAGACGAGGTGGCCGACCTGCCACTCTCCATGCAGGTTAAGTTATTGCGCGCCATCCAGGAAAAGGCAGTGCGTCCGGTGGGCTCACAAAGCGAGGATGTTTCCGACATCCGCATTCTCAGTGCCACCCATAAAGATCTGGTAAACGAAGTCGCCGGCGGCCGTTTTCGGCAGGATCTGTACTATCGACTCAATGTGATCGAATTGGCCATACCCGCCCTGCGCGAGCATAAAATAGTTTTTTTCTATCCTATTTTCGGCATAATCATTTAGTCTGAACTAGATATCTTGTATTTAAAGCATAATCAGTTTTACAACAGTATAATTTATAGAAAGACTAATAAAGAAATGTATTATTAAGTCCATCCATGTGTCAATCAGGGAGATGTGCATTGCCAGGTTAATGACTATTAGCAGTTTTTGAAAAGCAGCATAATATAAAGAATCTAGTGGTACTATTTTTATTTTTGTATATAGTCTTGGGCTATATATGTGAGAGGCAAGGGGTGGAGTTAAACTGTCACAAGCTTTGGTAGTAAAAACAGCTTAAAATTAGGAACCTAAAATTGTCTCTCTTTTCATTCTAGCTGGAGAGTTGCTATTCTATAACTTTGCCAAACTAATTTTCATCAAGTTGAGAATACAGAAGTCTGTTTTAACAAAGAGGAATAGTGTCATTACAAGATTCAACATAACAGTGAAATGTATTTTTGGGGTTGTATCTAGGACTGTCATGGGTGGGTGGGGTAGTTTTTCAGAGAGGCAACCATGATATTGGGAAAGACAATAGAATAAGGAATATGATAGCACTAGTTTTATTTTATTAGTATGTTTTCTTCAGAAGAAACCAACTTCTAAATATTTATCCAAAATAATTTTAAATAAACTAAATGAATAAACAAATTTAATGCTCTTTCCAAACATAATTATTTTGCCTACTATAATCACAACTGCAGCCCATCATCCTAATCAGGCTAGATATTGCTGTATGTATGTTGTATTTCTATAAAGCCATAGATTACATTTCATCAAACCATTTTTTGGACAAATGTAAACAAACATCAAAATGGTCTGTTTTCATTAATGTCTACCGGATTCGGTGAAAGATTATATAGGTTTCTGGCCTGTTTTCAGGCACAATGAACCGATATAGCCAAAATAAGTTGCAAATTTCGTTTGGTTCCTTTAAGAAGATTCGATACCTTAAAAATCATTTTGCGAGCCTCAACGTCACAAAACGAGAAGCTAAATGTTTTTTTTTTTCAGGAAAATCTACGAATACCTCGCTTGAGAAGAAGATTATCTTCAACTTAAATTCGACCATCCAAAATCAGAATGTATCCCTTGCAAATAAAAGGATAATAAGTTAAATGCACAATTTATGGTAATTTCTCCTGGTGGCTCTATTGATGACATTTGCAGAATAGTTATTTCTGCGTTCAATATATTTATTGAACGCAGTTCAATACGTTCAATAAAGTTATGACTTGTCGTGCAATCTACGTATTTTAAACTTTTTTTAACTTGGGTATTGGAGGGAATACGTCTTGATTTTGTATGGCTGAGTTGTATCGTTTTTTGTGTTTTTATTATTTTGCGGATATTAGCTATGACCTTTTTTTTAATAGGATAGTAGTAGTGGCTTGTTTGGATGATGCTGACCAGGAAATTACCTCAACGATGGCTAAAAATAAACTTTTAGTTTCAAAGTTTGAAAATAAAGAATAGCCATACAGAAATTATCAGAGATGGGATATTTAAAATCCATCTTTGTTATTTTGAAGCTGAAATGGGCAATAGACAATAACTCGAAAAAATACAGATAATAATTAAGATTTTACAAAGAAAAGTGAAAAAATCCACAAGAATGATATGGCTTTCTTGCCAAGGAAAGACTCCCAACGACAAAGTCAACATTGATTATCTTCCATTCAGAGGATTCCCAGCTTATTATTATCCTTATCGTTTCATACCTGAGCGTTTCACACCTTCGCCACTCGTTGCCCTCAAACTTGATAATCTTCAACCCGGTAAAGAGACCAAAATCCACTGCAAAGCTTGGGCTAAGAATATTAACCACGACTATACAACACATTTGGGTTACGTTAACTTTAAAATAAAAATACATGAGCCAAAATCAGAGGAACCCAAAGGAAATATTGAAAAAACTTAGTTTTGCCATTTGAAATAGACTAAAAATGTTGTTATCAATCGCTTTATTTCATACGTATCTCTGTGAGAAGAAGAAGACAACAAGCCGCATGTGAAGCAAATGTTGTAATTAGAAAATGCAGTTTTGACTTAGCTTTCGATAAGAAAAGCCTTTTGAATCACCACTGCGAAATACATAGAACTAAGCGCACCACAGGACTAGCCTGCCCCAGACAAAGGGGACAAAATAGTAACTTACATTTCACTGACCACATAATAATACCCGTTGCTACTGATAAGTAATACAATCTATCGTTTGTTTGAATTCCCAAGAAAAATACAAAAGTTCTAGTCTCAGGCATGGGGGTTTACCGCGGATAACCATTGCCCTTTTTTGCCATTGTTAACGAAAGCGGTATCGCCTATGGCTACAGCGATAGCTCAAAATACTTAACGAGATAAACAACTTTCATTATAACCGCAATAGACTTCATGATTTATTTAAGGAAAGGAGGAGTCGAGATAGTCGACCTCGATACCGATGAAGGTGATCGCGGTGTTTTTACACAAGGTTTTCAACAACTTGAAGTCCCACCTCCGGTAGACATAGTTGGTTCCGACACGATCGGAACATCGGATGGATATCCGCTATGAGATGACTGAATGGGGTGTGTGGCGAAGGGTATCTACTTCTACTCAAGCCGCGAAGAATTCAAGCAACCGCCGGTTCAGTCGATCCGGCGCCTCCTCCGGAATGAAGTGGCCGCATTCCTCGAAGACCTCGGCCTGGACGTTCGTCGCGACCCGACGCAGAGACTCTCCCGCCTGCGCGCCACGGCCCCGTCCATGCGGATAGCTGACCCCGCCGCCGATCGCCAATACCGGCATCGGCAGCTTAAAGCACGCGATGATCTCCGCGTTCTCGCGCGCGTCGCGGAGCATTTCGCGATAGTACGAGAACCCCGCCCGCATCGCGCCGGGCTGGGTATAGGTGCGCAGATATTCGGCCAAATCGTCCTCGGTAATCGCGTCGGGCCGATAGGCGAAGGTGCGGTAGAACCAGGCGAGGTAAATCTCCTCCCGCCCCTCGATCAACGCCTCGGGCAGATCCGGCGTCATGTGAAACTGATGGTGCCAGCGCCGCCCGCCCTCGGAGAAATCCCCGCCACAGCCGGGAATGGTAACGTCCAGGATCACCAGTTTCTCGACCGCGTCCGGATGCGCCGCCGCCAACGCATAGGCGGTCGGGCCACCCCAATCATGGCCGACCAGCAGAAAGCGCGGATGCCCCAGCACCTCGCTCATCAGCCGCCAGATATCATTGGCGACGGTTACAGCCAACAAATATCACATAATCTTTTCGGTAGGACTATACCTGCCTTTTTGTTACTACCTTTTTTGTATAGGGGAGGGGATGTGTGTGCTTCCGCACTTTCAATGAGCATGCATATGTATTGCGGGTATTAGAAGATGTACCAAAAGTGCCAAATTCAAACCAGAAAGATCGTTAAATAGGCTTTGAATGGATACAAATGATCGCATGACTTCGCTTTCAACTAATCAGAGGCCTTTCCCGTAGACAAACCTACAAAATTAATGCGGATAAGGTAATGAGAGGGAAAGTGGCATTTCATGTCTTTAGTCAAAGCGTCACTGACAGCCAATGAAAACCGCTCTTTGTAGGGTAAAATCAGTATTTTACAGTCCTTCTCATCACCAATTTCTACGTGTCCTCATATACCCAGTAGAACTTCTCTCATTTAGATAAAACTGATTATTTGTAGGTCTGTTCTTATATGTTACGAAATCATAGTCTTTATCTTTCAGTTTAGTTATTTCTATTATGATCGGATCAACGGCTTATTCCAACTCACAAACTCGGATTAGAAGCAAAGCACGGTTACTAACTTCCTCTTCTCGCTATTCCATCTTTTCCCTGCCTATTCCGTATACAAATGTGTGCATAGCAGCAAGTCCCAAGCCTGGAAAAAGGAGGAGGTTGGGCTGAGGGTTTGTAACCCACACCCGGACCCAACAGGGCCATCTTTGGGGAAAATCAACTGCAACTGAAACATCGATAATAGCATCAGATACTTCAAACTCCCTGATGATGACCCCTGCACGCCCCCGGACTTGATTTCTGACCTAAAATTGGCAATTAGAATGAGTCGGTCAGCCATGATATTTGTTGTAAAAAATATTAAACAAACAAATGTTTTAAGAGTTAGGCTATTAGCTTGGCACATAGCTGATTTATTTTGCTGTAAAAGATATTGCAATAATACCTAAATTATAGACAAGTTGATTTTTGGCAGTAATTAATTGTTTTCCAACACAAGTTTCTAGGAGAAAAGCAAATAGTTCTATTAAAAACTAAGAAATGCATAAACAAAATTTTATAATAAGTAAAGCTAAAATGAAATAAACTATGAATGAGACTCAAAACGAACATAAATCAAGGTGATTAATCAAGATAAACTTAAAACGAGCAGGAACTAGACAAAATAAAAGCGGTACCTCTGTCTCCTCAAATACTCCAAAGGCTAACTCGCGAAATCTGTTCTAACTCGCGAAATTCTACTATCCTTTTTGTGATCATCCTACCTTCGTTTTGAGACAGTGATCTAAATCCAATCTGCACTTGCTATTTCCGGTACTGCAAGTTTCTTCTATACTTGCAGCACTTTAAAATTTAAATGGATTTAGAACATAAATGGATTTAGATCACTATAAAAATAGTGATCTAAATCCAATCTGCACTTGCTATTTCCGGTACTGCAAGTTTCTTCTATTTTTGCCCCAATCTTTCTGAAATAGAAAAATAATAATCAGTCTGTACGACGCTGCTGATATAGTGCATACTCTCCACTACCACCAACATGAAGTTACTTCTAGGCTAATAGGTGCTTAAAGCTAAGGCCTTATCACCATTTCATCCGGTTGCTTTACGCTGTTGGAGTAGGTTTTTTTTTGTTTCTTTGTCCATTGTTTTTTTTTTTTTTGCTTTTTTTTATAGATTCGGAAAAAGCAACATACATTGAAAACCCAACCAATGCAGATTGTAAAAAAAAACTGACATGCGTTCGAACCACACCGCTCAGCACAAGAAACTTGCGAAGAAGATTGGCATCTGCCAAGCAGAGTTCGAAGCGTCAATTTTGCCCTGAACACCACTTACTTCCTGTTATCCTCCCTGGTTTTGACTACTAGTACTAGTTCATGCAACGCTTCAAGTCAAGCTACATAAGAGTTTTCAACGGCATTTGATCAATTTCTATAGCGTCTGTGCAAAGGCTAAAAATAAATCCTATATAGCAGTTAAGAGGGAAGACAATATTAATAGCTCACCTGGTGTAAATCGGACGCCAAACCAGACGCTCATTGGCATGATACCATGGTGAATGACGTGTAAAACTGACACATGTTGATATTTTTTTCGGAGGACGAAAAAGAACTGAAAATGAAACCACAAATAAGAATTACTTGGTCAAGGCTAAGCCTAGCTGAACAACAAATAAAACAGGAATACTTACCGCCCAAACTAAAAATATAATTCTTTTTAAACATTGCTTAGGCTTATCTCGCTAGATAGTCTAAGCGCCAAAGTAACTACTGGGAAACCATTCGATGATCCTAATTAATATTCTCAATGAATTTCAATGAAAAAAGCACAAGCTTTTCTACCCGGCACATTTTATCAATTAATTTGTTAATTCATTTTTATATCGAATTCAAAATTTCCGTTTCCTATATTATAATGAAATAACAATCTCTCGTAGTAAACGGATTTTTTTTTCAGAAGATAGCTATTGGATAACTTGTAAGATATTTACGAAAAGATGAAAACTATTCACTTTTACAAGACTTACAAAATTATTCGGCCCATGAAACACAATCAAACTTTACCTTTTTTGGTTGCAGTATATCTTTGACAGTTTTAAAACGTTTGGTTTTGGCCCTAAGCTAAGCCCTCTGGAGTATTTTGGTGAGTTTTGAGAGAAGCAGCATAAAGTGGACAGCAATACTCTGCAACAACCATCATGCTTATTAAAAATGCTTCGAAATTTCATATCTCTTTTGATGCGATTGAGATAGGCACTTTATTAAGAAATTCACTAAAGGAGGCAAAGCTCATCAGCTATTTTCATGGCTCCATTCTTAATGATAAAATCAAAAAGACGACGCGGGGAAAATCTGATCGGGAAATAGGAAGTTCCTTTGTTTTTGAAGTTCACCATGTATGTATCAAACCAATTTCTCAGTCTCCAGGAGATACAATTAAAGGGATAGTCTAGATAAGGTCTTCGTTCTTTGGGACAGTTACATATGTGTTTCCGTTGTCAAAGAGGTCAAGTGAGTTCACTAGACCGAGTCCTCTGTTATTGTCACATACAAAACAACAAGTGGAGTCCATGATACTGCCTGCACATCTAAAAAGTGCTTTGGACATGGATATGGTCAAAGAATATTATACAAATTACTAATGTTGGGAACTGCGGATTGTGGAAGAAATACATTATGGATGACAAGGGAAAGTAAGAACTATCCTCTTTGAATATTTCTTGACCTTAGTTGATTTAACATACACCAGACAAAAGGTATATAATACAGAATCACGTCCAAAAGGCTTATTCTGCAATACAATATTCAAGGTGAAGTCTAGCATTAGGCGTAGCTTGAAGCTATTTGTAATGATGGTGATGTGTGTTTGAAGACAAGGTTGTCCTGTTTATTGGCTGATCAATTTATTCAAGTGATTAATTCATGTTTATTAAATAATACTTATCAAACGATTATAGGTTTGACAATGGTGATCTATCACAAGAAAATTTATTATTAATTCATAATCAATATTTAATTCTCTTGAATTGCGCCAATGAAAACATTTATGGAAGAAACTAAAGACAAACGAGGATAAGCACCAAAGTTATCAGTTACCAAAAAGTTGCTCAGTTGGACATCTGTGTTATAAGCCTTTTTTTCTGTGGTTAGAACAATGAATTTCTTATTCTTTCTTGCTCTTTTTACAATCTAACTACATTGAAATATATACGCAACCAGAATTCTAGCCAGCCATTCTCAAGTTTCTAATGCAATTCATTGATGAACTTTTATTAGAATTTGGCTAATGAATAAGTTTAGGTCTTTTTTTCAAAATATCCTTTGAATAACCCAAATCTTGACCCAATAACGCTAAGATTTTGAGTTCAACATTATAAAAAAATGTCTTTCTTTGTTTGGAGAATTATTTATGATAATTTTTAATTATTTATGATAATTTATGATAATTTCTTTATGATAATATTAATTTCTCAAAACTCTTTGCCTTCGCAACGGTTGCTACCAGGGTTATACTAAATATGGAGATTATTGAACCTTTATTATTGAAATGCCGCCGTTCTGTTCGGTGCCGTAGTACTTGAAGATCGAAGCGAGGTTGCCATCGGGCTTGCCTGCTTTTGCTTCTTCGGTGCTGCGAGCCAGCGTCAGCTGGAAGGCGCGGTCGTTGATGCGATGTTCGCACACATCAGCGCGTATGGCTGGGTCGGCAATCTGCCCATCCAGCTCGCCGATGTATTGTTTTGCCACGTCTTCCAACTTTGACCCGGAACCGCCAAGGGCAGAGTTGCCACCAATACCGGAGATCATCTGACGTTCGTGTTGCAAGAGGCGCTTGGCAATGGTCCAGCCCTTGTTCAACTCACCAACCAGATTGGTTTTGGGAACTTTCACATCGTCGAAGAACGTCTGGCAGAAAGGTGAAGAGCCGCTGATCAACGGGATTGGGGAAGTGGTTACGCCTTCGGATTCCATGTCGAAGAGCAGGAAGCTGATACCTTCATGTTTGGGTGCATCGGTATCCGTCCGCACCAGGCAAAAAATCCAATCCGCCTGGTCGGCGTACGATGTCCAGATTTTTGCGCCGTTGACGAGGTAGTAGTCGCCTTTGTCGTCGGCCCGGGTCTGCAGACCCGCAAGGTCCGAACCATACCCCGGTTCGGAATAGACCTGGCATCAGCGTATCTCGGCCCGTGCAATCTCTGGCAGGTAGTGACGCTTCTGCTCTTCGCTCGCAAATTCCAGGAGCGCAGGACCGAGCATCCAGATGCCAAAACTCTGCAGCGGTGAGCGAGCGTTGATCAGACGCATTTCTTCTTGAAGAATTTTGTCTTCATCGATGGAGAGACCGCCGCCGCCGTATTCGGTTGGATGCACGCATTTTCCTCTCTCTCTCTCTCTCTCTCTCTCTCTCTCTCTCTCTCTCTCTGTCTTCACCTTTGTTTCTGAGTGGGCTTATGCTTGTTGCTTTTTTTGTTTTGTGTGTCCCTTTTTGCTTTGCCTGTCTTTGTCTGTTTCTATGTCTGAGTATGTTTGTTTGTACGTGTTTTCATCTCTCTCAATCTGTTTGCCCTGTTTTGTCTGAGTGGATGTTTGCTTGTTTCTTATTTTCTGTTTGTCGTCTCACTCTGTGTGCTTTTATTTGTTTGCTTGTATTTCTCTCTTTATATCTTCGTCTGACTGCCTGTTTTCTTGTCCCCGTGTCTGTCTACGTGTGTCTGTGTGTCTAACTCTGTAATTTTGTATGTTTTTTAGTTTCTTTCTCTCTGAGCCTTTGTGTTTGAGTGGGTGTTTTCTTGTCCTCCTATCTCTCTTTGTCTGTGTGTACGACAGAATTTGTTTGTTTGTCTGAGTTTTTGTCTATCTTACTCTCTGTGTCTATGATTCTCAGCGGGTGTTTGCTTGCTTCTTTTTGTGTGTTTATGTGTCTGACTCTGTTAGTTTTTAGGTGTTATGTCTCTATCTGTGCCTTTGTGTCTGAGTGGTTTTTGGGTTTTTATGTGTCTATCTTGTGTATGTTTGTATGTCTCACTGTGTGTTTGCAAGTGTTTATGTCTTTATCTCTCTCCCTCTCTCTCTCTCCCCCCTCTCTCTCTCTCTTTCTATGTGCTTGTCTGTCTGAGTGGATGTTTGCTTGTCCTCGTGTTTTTCTTTTTGTGTTTTTGTGTCTTACTTTGTGTATCTCAAATGTTTAATTAAAATATACCTGCATAGTTACAGTTTATCTCGCTAGGCTATCTCCGAGTATACAAAGAAAACCGGTTTCATTACAGATCAAGAACAATTGTGGTCGCTATAACATATAAGAACCCGAAGATCTAGTAATAACAGGTAAAAATTTTTAAACTGAAAAAAAATTGGTTAACACAAAATTAGTTATAAGAGTCCAAGTATTAAAGACATAAAAAAAGAAATCAATAACTAGCTTCAACAAGACATGAAAAACATACAAACAAACACAAACAAAAGTTGGTAATGAAATAAAATCTAATCATATTTAAATAAAATATAATCACGTAACAATACAAAATGCAAGCCATGATGTCTGTTGCAGCCTATTGGTAAAATGCAAGCTGAATTGATCTTCAGAATGGGACTCAAGCAGAATGAAACAAGACCATCAAATTAATTTATAATCGTTTGGCATGTTTATTAACCAGTTATATTTGCCCGTTTGCCAAAACTACTAATTATACGTCAAAATAGGTCAAAGATTTATCGAGTATATTTTTTAGGAGGGTGGGGTAGAGATAAAACTTACGTTTTAAGTGGGGCAATAATTTTAGGGGAGTGGTTAAAGGGCTTTAAACTTATTATAAATCATAAGAGCATAAAAAGCATCAAGCAGTGGGTTTGGTTAAGAAAAATTGGTAATTACGTTTACGATGAAGAGTAAACACCCGTATGAGCGATGATAATAAAAAGAAGGGGTAGGGAGGACAATAAGGTATAAAATAGGAAATAATAAGAAGCAGGTAGCCGTTCTGGCTGATAGCCAAAACTTCGCAGAATAACTCACATCATACCATATATAGGTTTTTGCGTAAAGTTTACCGAAATTCATTTGTAGCATTCGATATAGAAAAGAAATTACCGAATACATCATTTGCTCGCAGAGTTTTAGCGGATAATAAAGCTTTGAAAATAAAACGATATAATTTCCTGTCTACCTTATCAGCTTCTTTACCTATTTAGTGCCAGAAAATAATCCATACGTGTTGTTGATGGTTTTTCTTGACTAGCCATATTTTTCTTCTGGAGTTTCATGCGAATGTTCGATATGTTAAATAAGTAACATATAGTAAGACTGACACTAACTTAAGACTAAGACTAACATTGTTAGTCTTAACACTAACAGTTGCCAGGACAAAATCTGGGTCCTATAGCGGCAAAACATGGTGTGGGATTTGAAACCACAGTAGTTGTAAACGTAAGAACAAATGACGTTTATAAAAAATAAACGAATAAAAAGACACAAAATAACAAATAACACAACAAATAAAAAAAAAGAACAGAATATGCAAATAACACAGAAACTAAAATATATAGATATATGCAAATAAAAGAAAGAAATAAACCAACTAGAACGAGCAAAAAAGCACAGTAATCAAAATGTGCCCATCTTTTCCTTATAGTTGATCAATTAGCCTGGTCAACTACAGGATCCTGAAATTATTTTGAATAAAATCCATGTGCAATTCACTCTTTCTTTCTTTGAAGCCCCCAAAACTTTTGCCCGATTCCTAAAAACACAACAAAATATTTATAAATAAATTTGTGATGTGTTTTTTTTTAATTTTTACCCCTCCCAAGGACGGTCACAATTCAAGGACCTCATATGAATGACCAGAAAAGCACAATTGTTGGCATTGTGTCATGCTTCATTCATCGAATGTGGCCTAGTCTTATCAATCTTTCTTTAATTGTAGCCCTAGAAAGTGGAATCGAACCAGGTTTTTCGTACAGTGTACTGTCTGATATACGTTGGGGTAAAAGCTGCTTTCGCATCACGAGATGGTTTTAACTCTATATTTTGTCGTAAGTTCCTTCCTCTGTTCCTATCCACAGTGGAAAAACCTGCTTTCATGGCCTCACAGGGGTGTCAGCGCTGAATATATACGACTTTGTACGACCAGAACTGTGGCTGCAAACAGCAACGTTGGGTGACCTTGAAGATTGGTACCCTTCGAGGAAATTTTTGCCTAGTAAACAACGCAAGACTGCATGGTTCTTGATTAACAGATAATTCTTCTTTAATTGTTAAATCGATTAATGCTGAATAATCGATTTGGTTGACATGAGCCTTACGTGCTTGCTCTTTTTGTATAATTAGCAAGGTGCATACTAGACCAAATGTTTATCCCGTGGGTCGTGTTTAATCTAGCGGAAATAGAAAAATGGATACTTTTTAATTCAACAAACGGTGAATTAACTACATAAGACAGCCCCATTTAGTTGGTATTAAGATGACTTTTAGATTTGTCTCTATAATCTCTAATATTTTTAATAACAATGATCTCCAATTATTATTTTCAAAAACGTATTTTTTAAATATCTTTTATCAGGTAAACCACTTTTGCAGAACTCGCGACAGTTATTTTTGATTGCCTCTTAGTCCGTTACGCCCTATGTGCCATTGGGCTCTGGAGCTTTTTATCCTTTTTTATCCCCCTGATAGAGTTCCAAAAAGCACAATCTTTGGTAATCTATTATCCTTCATCTTTAAGACATGGCTTGGTCATCTTCAACTTTTTCATTGACATACAACCCTAGAAAGTGAGGTCAATGCTCATCTTTCTTACGACCCATTGTTTACGCATTTTTCGAATAGCTTTCATAAAGCGTTTTTTATTTTATATTAACTTTTCGATTTTTTATATAGTTTCATGCCTTGGGTTTTAATGCACCTGGTCAACCTTACCCTAAATTTTCATGGTGGAGTGAATCACCTTGTGCCACAGTTAATGAGAGACAAAGCTACCCTTGCTACGTGTCGACCGTTTTGCTGCTGTTTTGGCCTCTATTGGAAAAATGTTCCATATAACAAGTAAGTTCCATATAACAAGTATAATACTTCTCTTATGCTGCCTTAATTCAGATGAAATATTGGTCTTTAAGGATACTGTTTTAGATGGTTCATCACCTTGCCACGATTTCTAATTTAGACTATGACAGCTATGACCTCTCCCAGCAACCGATGAACACAATGCCATTAGCTTCTCTGTGCACAGTGGTTAGATCCTAAGACCACCATATATTACTAGTTTTATGCCACAATGTTATGCAACTTTTATACCAGTCACTGTATTGATTCAGTTTTCCATATTCTGTCCTGAACACAGGCTACACCGGCTGACTAAAGTTAGTCTTGACAAGAGACTGTAGGTTTTTTATCAAGAATAAAAAGGGGTTGGGGGGGGGGGGGGGGGGGGTGAGACCGGCGGCTGCAATCCGCTCAGCTCGATCGAGCGGTCCTGCGGCCTCCAGGAACGCCCGGCTGCAGACCGGCGCGCTGGCGCCGGAGAGCAGCCACGTCGCCTGTGCGGCTGCGATGTCAAGTTTCGCCGGCGCGTAGACGATCGCCAGGTCGGTGGCAGTGAAATCAACGGGCTGGCCATGAATTGCATACATGACTCGCAGCGTGACGTCCGGATAAGAGTCGCGAAACGTCGAAAGCCGCGGGATCAGCCAGCATGTGGCGACCGACGGGATCACGGCGATCGTCACGTGATCGCCGCTTGCCGGATTTCGCAGGTGCTCGCACGCGGTATCGATGCGGGTGAATGCGGCCGACAGCGTGTCGGCCAGCTCTGTTGCATCCTCAAGTGGTTTGGGCCGGTTGCCGCTGCGATCGAACAGCGGCCGCCTCATCCAGGCCTCAAGCCCGGCCACCTGATGGCTGACCGCCGACTGGGTGACAAACAGCCGGTCGCTGGCGCTGACGAAGGAGCCGGTGGCGGCAACCTCCAGGAAGGTGCGGATCAGGGCGATGTCCATCTTGGCTATCCATGAGTATCTCTGGCCTCAAGCATAGTTCTTATTCGTTTTTCTGTGTTTCCGAAACCCGCTATCCCTTCCGCAAGGCGGCGGATCGGAGCGGAAGCGGATCCGCCAGCAGGCGCAGAGGCGGGGACACCTGCCCCGGACGCCGCCCGCGCTTCCGCTTGACCGCCCCGGCACACGGGGGAAAGGAGACCGAGATGACCATTATTGCCGCCCGCAAGATCACCGTTGCCGCGCTGATCTCCGCGAGGCGCCCCCGGCAAAGGTGCCACCAGTGACCACGGTTCGATATTGGCCGTAGCCGTCGTATTCTAAATAAAGCGTATCTTTGTAATGGGGCACCCCGGCGCCGTTGGTGTCGTCGGTATAAACTTCCCGTTCGTACTTCACTCGGGAATGGAGTCCATTGTTGAAATCTTCGGAGCTGCTTTTCACATCCCGTTCAAAGGCAACGAAGTTTCGTTTTTTCAACTGGCCTTTTTGTCCATTGACTACAGCAAGGCCTTGAAACTGTTCTGTGGAGAGGTAGGCCTGACGGATATCGCCCGAGCCTTGACCGGGAAAGGCCGATTGCAGTCCGACGTGCCTGGTAAAAGGAAGGCCGTTGTCCCAAGCAGCTTCCGGTGTTCGGAAGAAATGAACAGTTTCATGACCCAGTGCAGAGGTCTCCACGACAAACATATCTCGTTGGCGGCTTATTTCCCCTGAATTAACCACAACCGCCTGGTTTAAATAGTTTTGGGGAAGAATGTTGTTGGCGTCCACTACACCGCGTCGGTAGCGGGTTTCATCATCTGGCTGATCCGTTTCAGGGTCCTTGCCGATATCGAAGAACTTGCGGCTGGTCACGCCCATTTGCGGTGCCCAAAAATTGGTGCAGTATTGGGGATTCTGATCACAATCGACTTTATCGGTATAACGGAGATCCTGGCGGCGGTTGTCGGGGACGCGGTATTCTCCATAATCGTAGGTAATGGTCCCTCCGGTTGGGAGCCGCATCTCGTAGAGTGCACCGGACAACATGCCTTCCGGCCCGCCGTCTACTTCACTAATCAGGCCCGGGACTCCACCCTAAAGAATCATTCGTCACCTTCGTCGGGATGAGCACCGTTGCCGCCGTGGCGGCCGCAGTGGGTCTCTGGACATTGTCACTCACCCCCGAAGATCGTAAGATCGTTCAAACCCGCTGGCTGAAGCGTTTTCCGAAAAACAACTCATGAATACGGAACCGCCCGTAAGCATCATCATGCGCTCCTTCAACGAGGCCTGGGCCCTCGAAGGAACGCTGGCCGCTTTGCAACAGCAGGATTATCCCGACTGGGAACTCATCGTCATCGATTCAGGCTCCACCGACGGCTCCCAAAAAATGATTCGGGCCGCCAAACCCGCACATTTCGTTCAGATCGAACCGCACGAGTACAATCCCAGCAAAGTCATGAACCACGGGATGCAACTCGCCAGTACGGAATTCGGAATATTCCTCAACGCCGACGCCACCCCTCAGGGGAAAACCTGGCTACGCCCACTCGTTGCCGCGCTGCAGGATCCCAAAACGGCCGCCGTGTTCGGGCGACAGATTCCCCGTCCCGACTGCCAAGCCGTGTTTGCTTGTGACTACGACCGCTGCTTTGGTGAGAACCGCGCCTCGGCTCACTGGGACCACTTCTTCAGCATGGTCAGCAGTGGACTACGGAAAGACGTCTGGTCCCAACGCGGCTTCCGAGAAGATCTCCAATACGCGGAAGATGACGAATACACCCGCTGGTGCGTGGAACAAGCCTACCAGGTCGTCTACTGCCCAGAGTCCATCGCCATGCACTCGCACAACTACACTCTGGAACAGGTCTACCGACGCAGTTACGGCGACGCCCGACGACTAATATATTCGGCTCAGTTTATATTTTATCTGGGTTTATGCTAGACTTGATCGCTTTCACGTAAATTGATTTTTTTTTTTTGTATTTGCTTTTGGGAGGTATACGATAGTTGCTAAGGTCCCTCACTAATGAGCAAAAGTCTTGAATGAACAGCTAAAGAAAAAAGTATGGAACACAAAAAAAAAAGCAAAAATCACATTGAATTACAAAGAAAATATTGCATGGAAAATCTGCAGTTAGGAGACAAAGTAACATTTCAACGGAGTAAAGGAGCTTGTTATTTTAGCGTATGTGAGTCTGCGAAAGATAACCAGGAAGGAGGAATTGGTTTTTATTATCTATGACACGGATAAAATTGCAAAAGATGACAAATGACTCTGAACAGCTAAAGAAAAAGGCTTGGAACAAAAAACAGCAGAAATCACATGTAATTGCAAACAAAAAATATGAATATAGACTTAAGAATATACGACGATTATGCTATTTGGCAATTTAAATATTTCAGAAATTACAACAGAATAAGGGACGTGTTATTTTAGCGTCTGTGAAGGATAAACACGAAGGAGGAATTGAACTCACACCAGAATTTTTTGCACTCTGGGATTTCCTTGGTTGGCACCCTGGAATTTTGTCACGAGTTTGAAAAAAAATTGTTTTGAGCTCCCATTTTGGAAAAATACTTTTCATGTAAATGACGTCGCATGGTGATTGCTGTTTGCACAGTCGAATTGTATTGCCACCTCCGCAATTTTCAATTGAATCGGATTACCTATTTTTACATCATCACCCGCTCTCTAACGAGTTCCACAAACAAATTCCTATATTCTAAATTTACTTTGAAACTGGCAGTTGTTCGCACATTTTTTTAAAAGTAATAACTGTGACAATCAAGATTTACACATGCATAATTAGGGTGGGCTAAGGGGTAAGGAGAGTTTTGGGGCCAGCGCCCCGTCCCTCATGCCGCGGGGCCTCTAAATTCTTATGAAATTCTTTCATATTGCTTCTAAC
Source organism: Alatinidae sp. Z8VKAUB7J3 (assembly GCA_010016025.2). NCBI lineage: Eukaryota > Metazoa > Cnidaria > Cubozoa > Carybdeida > Alatinidae > Alatinidae sp. Z8VKAUB7J3. The sequence goes on from JAAAKM020073195.1 coordinate 217,780,212, forward strand.
ACAATTTAATTTCTTGTGGTCATGTCTCCACAGTCAATCCTGCTGAAACTCAAAGAGGTGTTTGAGCACCTCAAAGAGGTGCTCAACAACAAGAAGAAAGTGGAAATACTATGAGATATAGAATATACAGACACGTGTTAAAATCTGGTTTGTTTCCCCCCTGAGGCTTAAATTCTATCATTTTGACCGCCAAGTATTTATTCAAGCATGCATTTACCACAAATTTTGGAAATTATTTTAATAACAGAAAAGTAGACTCCAAAAGAAAAATCTCACAAAAAATTTATAAGCCCGAGGAGATGCAAGGTAGAGTTGAAAGCTCCCTTAGATAATATCTGTGTCCAGGAAAAAGCTTAAATGTAGGTTTAGAAATGCAGGTTTTAGGCTTTGATTTACGTTCTTTAGGTTTACTGTCTTGGGAGATTTTGCCTGTTTGGTTGGAAGATTTTATTTTTAAGACACCATCAAGATTGAGGATGCAAATAGCTTTACAGATGAAATAATGGCATCGTTATATCTACCGACTAGTCGTATTTGATCATTCTCGAGCAGCAAAGCTTTCGTTGTCTGTGTACGTGAAATCCCCCTTTTTTAATCCCAGGAGATAGATAGTCTTTTTGGCTAAAATAAATATCTATGTTGACCTTTTTTTTTTGTTGGACTACCTTCATCTCTAGAAAAGAACATCGTAGGGCATTGTTGCCTCTGAAACTGGATATTCAATATACATGTTGTTTTTCGATAATTCTAAATCAATTGACTATCTTAGAGTTTTCACACAAAAGCTTTTTGGCCTTCTTTTGGTTAGAATTGTAGTTTTGCACCACAAACTGGTTGAAAACGCCGCTTTGCTGTGAGACAGTCATTTTGGCCAAAATAAGTATCTAAGTTAACCGTTTTTTGTATGCTTTGCTGCGGGAAAGTCCTTTTGGCCACAATAAATGTCTATGTTAGCCGTTATTTTGTTGTAGAACTACCTGTACCTTCAGAAACGAATGCGCCATCGTACGGCATTGCTGCCTCTGAAACTGGAGACTCAATGCGCGTGTTCGGTTTCGATAATTCTAAATCAGTTGACTATCTCAGAATATTCACACAATATATTTTTGGCCTTTTTTTGCCTGTAATTGTTGTTTTGCACCACAAAATGATTGAAAACGCCACTTTGTTGAGGGACAGTCTTTTGGCTAAAATAAATATCCATATTAACCTTATTTTGTAGGACTACCTGCAACTTTAGGAAGGAATGCGCCACCGTATGGCATTACTGCTTCTGAAAGAGGAGGCTCAATATGCATATAGTTTTTCGATAATTCTAAATCAATTGACTATATCTGAATTTTCACACTATAGCTTTTTGGCCTTCTTTTGGCTAGAACTGTTGTTTTGCACCACAAAATGGTTGAAAATGCCGCTTTGCTGTCATCTAGACATTTGTCAAGATGAGACACCAACTTTTTGACCCCTTGGATTTTTTGAGCACTTGGAACTTGCCATTTCCAAGTACTTTTCAAAAAGTACTTGGTCCAAAAATTATGTCTTTTCACATGACTACATATTAAAAAAGAATGTCACTAACTGCCTATGACCAGGAAAATTGTCGAGACTACGAAAAGAACAAGAAGAAACAAACCATATTCGGTGTTTAAGGACTTAAACTGAAAAATTGTGTGTATGCTCCCCCTCCCCCTCCAAACACACTCAGCTTTCTCACCAGAGTAAAATCTTTACTACAATGGCAAATAAAACGTATATTTGGCATATTTCTTTCGACAAAATGGTACCTATTTTCAGAAATTTGAATCAAGCCTGATTGTGATTTATAAGAGCTTTTAAAATATAGCTTGCAGTGACAATCACTAGTAATGTCAATTCACTGCTCTATTAAAAAAGTTTGATAAATTTTCTTCAACTAAGATTACTTATTTCTGAAATAAGAAGCGGTCACAATTAAAAGAAGAGTTTGGTTAAGGCATACGTCTGTTTCCAAATTGTAAGGAATTTATGAGTGAAAAATGCTTGGGAAAAGCTGAAAAGTTGGAATAGCCAATCCTAGCTCGTTTAACAATCAGACGGCAGAGATTCTTTGGTGATGGGATCCAAAAACATGAACTTCGAATAATTTACTGATGTTTAATGTTTTAATTAGCCTAATAAGTATAACTAGCTAATGTAAAATAGCACGCAAGACTATACTAAATCCTGACTTTGTCTTGATGAGACACCGGTTTTTATTAAACTTTACAGCCAATTAATTAGACAGCCGGCCATTGAACCTATCATATAAAATAGATGAAAAGCTTACTTGTTTACTTTACAAATCCCCTACAGTACAATAAATAAAAATATGTATTCCAACGGATGAATTAATATATTAAACACAGACAATCTTCCCACTACACCTGGTATGAAGTCTCTAAAACAACTAAGTAATATACTAAAAAACACGAAAAAAATTTCAAAACCTCGATTACACAACAAATGACGTATCTACAACTCTTAAACGAAAAAAAGCCCTCAGCAAACTGTTGCATTATAGAGTTAAGCACAGAGCAACAGCAATAGCAAGCTCCACGGAGTTTTTTGTTTTTTTGTTTTTATCTTCCGGCTAAATTCAGCTGGTTTAAATAATCGAAAAAACACGTATTGTGAAGGTATCATTGCGCAACACCGGTCGGAGTAGACTGCCAAAAATTTCCCTCTTCGCCACAACACTAAAATTGTTGCCGTGTCATTCTTTTCAGGAATTAATCGCCTTGATAACTCCATGGATTTTCACAGTTAATTGAAAAGAAATAGCACGTCACAAAACCAAAACATATTATGAACAAAAGCAAGCTATGCTCTATGTACAATTGCTGTTCGCAGTTTCTTGATTGTATGTAAATGACGGCAGACACAGATGATTATGAATTGCATACGCTTTTTTAAAGGTTCATACACGAAGAGGGGAGGGTAGAGACGGTTTTAAGGGGGAGACTGAGAGGGCACTTACCCCGAGTAAAGGAATTTTAGGGGGGCGCAATTTCAAAGAAATAATCTAACGATTGGCAACTTGACGTTCAAAACTTTCAGCTAGAACATCACACAAACCATTTATCAAAATTGCAGGAAACCTTTAGAATATAAACGATGAGGATGGCCTTGCTATAATCTGGCCATTATCATTCCTTTCCATACTAATAGTCGAAGAATACTGATTAACCACAAGATAAAACTTTCTTAAAACTCTGTTTGAAAACTACCAACGGCTAACCCTCTTAGACCCGGTAACAAAAAAACTTAGCTATCAGATATTCGAAAGCAGCTATTAGGATATAAAGAAAATCACCCTTAATTCATTCCAAGAAAATGAGAATATTTGATCGAAAGTAATCCCCGGGACGGATATTTTAGTGTACGAGCAAGAATGTAGCGATGATTCTCACGTTCAGTTGGTTTTCACCATTGTAAGTATAATTAAAAATCCCTTTTTTCCTTAGCCAAATTGTGTCACAAAGTAATTCGCGAAAAAATGCAAAAATTTGACATCGTCACTACATTAAGGATTTTTGTTCTCCCCAACTAATTATTGATGTATTTAATTCATATAACATAATATATTTGAAACTCAATACACAAATGCAGGGGTTGAATAACATACGTGTTGGGAAAGCGACATTAAGTTGATAGAGAAGACATTGATTGATAATAGTATCCTTTGCCTTTTATAAGGATTATATGTTGCTTCAACTTTGTATCCTAATTATTATATGATACCAAACTACTCGAAACATTTGCACATCAGATGTTCTGTAACATGTATTGTGACTTTTTGGCAGCTGGTTTTGGTAGACCATTGATCAAATAGTTTATGTTATTTAAGTTTCGAGAAGTATGCCTAAAAGTATCATAAATATATATAACAATAGATTTAACCACTTTAAATAATTCTTTAATGAATTATCTAATCACCGTGAATAAAAGATTCATAAATCATAAACTGTTGGTTTGGTTTGGAACGGGGTTCAATAGCATGGCTTTGTAACCTCAGCCAGAGTTAACCCAGCTTAAATGGGTACTTTGAGATATCTGACGGAAAACATGTCGGATGATTTGACGGAAAGTGTCGGATGATTTGCCACTAACCGCGCATTGCATCCCCGGCCAAATGCACTGAATCAGGAGATCAGTACCTGCGAAACACAGACCATGGTCAACTCTTTTTTCTTTTCTCTATAGATAAGATACAAGTACCTTTTTCTATGGGTAAGATAATTAGCCTCTTTGAGTTTAAAGAAGTCTCTTTGAGGTAAAAACTTTAAATAATTCTTTAATTTATTGTTATCTGTAATGATTAGGGGAGAAGGAAAAACATAACCTATTTAAAAAAACTCAATCTAGTCAAAATAAAACAGACCTCAATCTTTTGACCTTATTATTTTATAGACGAGGCAAAACTCTTTATTATTTTTGAAAGTATTTCAGTAGTCCCTGTAATTATACTTCTTTTAAATTTCTGTTAACAGAAATTAGTTTTTATTTCCAATATTATTTTACCCTGGCATAGCTTAACCCTGGCTCCGAAGACGTAAATAATTCTTTTCAAAAAATTTAATGAAAGAGAATTATTTTTATGTATTTGAAGATCAAATTTTTAGGTGTGACAAAAGAGAGCTTAATTAATTATAGCAACCCCTAAGTCTATACAGCTTCTTTTTTTTTTGCTAGAGATATCAGTTACGTTTAGCTCCCATTCTTTCTTTTGGACGTTTCGTTCAGGAGCTTGTTCTTCCGCCTTGCTCCCCAAATAGCCTTTGCATTTCGACTATACCAACCTAGCAAAAGTCAAAAATTTTTTGGGAATAGGAAACCTTCCGGGTTCACCTTCATATGTGCATTCAATCTGTCAATTACATAGAACTTCGTGTTCAAGACTCTTTCTGGCATGGAGGCTCTGTGTGACGGAGTAATTCTGTAAGCGAAAAGCCCCTCTCTAAGTCAGCACAACCATGCGATAAATTTAACGCAGCTTTTACAAGCTTCGACAAAAGCGTATACTTTTACGCAAGAAAAGCATCTATCATAGAGAAGGTTTGATGTCAAATAATGGTCGACACGTGATGACGCTGGTTCTACTGAGTTATTGACTTCCAGCAATATCCACTCACTGTTAACATCGTCAAAACTTACTCCTACTGGGAACTCTCGAGAAAGCAAAACTATATCTGATATACTTCTAGCTCTTTTCCTTTCCTTAGGATCCAGGCACCTAAGCGTTTCGAGAAAACTGTTAGAAGAGACGGGATGCTTCTTGATGAAGTGTTCGGCAGCTGCCTTGAAAGGGCTTCGCGCCCTTCCACAGAACCCTTGTCTTTCTACAAAGGTGAGTTTCTGAGCATCTAACGCAAACTCAAGTTGCTCACCGACAATAGTGTCCTGCAAATCGTAGTCCAAATTCTCAAGCAAACTGGTAGACATTTCTTCCGCAGCTTGCGGAAGAAATGTCATCAAACTTTTGGTAATTAATAAAAGTATATTCTAAGGACGAGAAAAGTTGACAAAACAGCTCAATAGAGGAAAATCACATTTTTTGTATTGCTTCACAATAATCCCGCAAGTCGTGAAATAATCATCGTTATTTTTGCAGTTTCCCAATAAGCTATGATGCTCTTCATCATGTCTTCTGTCAAAACACCAAAATACCTCGATCATACCTATGTTAAAGGGCGTTAGCTTCTTTTTAATATGTAAAAAAAGATTATAGGGAAATTCATACTAAAGTTTGGCTCCTACTTATCTTCATCATAAGAAAAAAATTATCAGAGAAAAATTTAATTAGTTGTATATACAATTGTTTAGTTTTAAACGATGCAATCCCTTCTATGATCTATGAACACAAGCTGAAAGAAAGTTTGGAAGTTAATTTGTTAGTATAAACAAAGCCTACCCCATGTAGTTGTTGATGAATTAAAGCTGATGCCGATTGGTGTGGCATTGCAGGGACAAACATCTGTGGATAGCCAGCTGCCACAGGGTTGCCGAGATGCGCTGCACTTGCACCAGTCATACCAAAAGGAGGGGGTGTACCAGTATGAAATCCTTTATCATATCCACTCTGAACAAGAAAAGGAATATAATCGATCAGCCGCAGAAGAATACAGTTCACTAGAATAAATCTTCATAACATGCCTTCACGAAATCTATTTTATACGATTTTTTGATGGATTAGTGTTTTACCTCCTGGATAGATTTTATTTAGACTGTTTTAAGTTACATAACTGCCCCGTTTTGCATTTACAAGAACCTAAAAATAAAAACTTATTAAAACACAAGACAAGTAAAAATAAATTTATATAATAATTCCAATTTAAACCGAACATAAATTATTTTCTATAAGTAAATGAAGCATAAAAGCAGCAGAAATTTAAATGAATAATCAAGACAAAATTAGAAAAAAAAATACCACAGATAAAGGTAAAGCTATCGCCCTCTCTAAATTTTCTAACGGCCAACGCTTTATCTGCACTTTACTGAAAACAAATTATAGTTCAAACATTTCCTCTTTTGTGATTATGAACTAGAAAAACCCGAAATAGCTGATATTTGCAGTAATTAGTATCATTATGTTTTAAGCAATCAATCTTTCTTTCATTAAATATTTTCCGTAATCCTGATTATTAACATAATTTTCTTCGTTTTTGTCGTTGTTTGAAGGAAAGATTCTAAAACAGAAGTTTTTTCAAAAATAAGTAAAGAACCACACTACAACTTACGAGAAGCAGAAACAATGTCATACAATATAATCCAAACTTATATTGATAACAAATAGATATTACTATCAATGAAGAATTAAAACCCGAAACCTAAAATCATGAAACCAATATGAATCAAGTCAAACTTAAAACAAACAGAAATTTCAACCAGTAGGAGTAGGAATACAGCTGCCTAAACAGTCTAAAAGTCATTTGCACTTTCCTGAAAACAACCTGTAATTCGAGCAGCATGATATTTATTTGTCATAATATCAACTACTAGACAACAACAAAAAGTATCACAATACTAATCAGGATTTAAAAATAAGAGCGATGCTGCCCTTTCCCTTCCTCTCTAACCCTATCACAACCTGAGTGTTCGTGGCGGACGACCCCGTCCTGGACGCCGAGGACCTGGGCGAGGTGCTCGAGCTCAAGCGCCGGGTGCTGCGCGAGGGCGGCGTGCTGGAGTACGTCGTGCCCGACGTGGACCTCGAGACGGTAGGCGGGCTCGAGACGCTCAAGGCGTGGCTGCAGCGGCGCCGCGGCGCCTACGGCGCGGAGGCACAGGCCTTCGGCCTCCCGCCGCCCAAGGGCATCGTGCTCCTCGGCGTCCAGGGCTGCGGCAAGAGCATGGCCGCGAAGGCGATCGCCGCGGACTGGCAGATCCCGATGCTCCGGCTCGAGGCCGGCCGGATCTACGACAAGTTCATCGGCGAGTCCGACAAGAACCTCGAGCGGGCCCTCCAGGCCGCCGAGCACATGGCGCCGTGCGTGCTCATGATCGACGAGATCGAGAAGGCGTTCGCCTACGTCGGCAGCTCCGACAGCGACGGTGGGCTGTCGCGTCGGCTGCTCGGGCGCCTGCTCGGCTGGCTCCAGGACCGCGAGGCGCCCGTGTTCGTCGTGGCGACGTGCAACGACGTGTCGCAGCTCCCGCCCGAGCTGATCCGCAAGGGCCGCTTCGACGAGATCTTCTTCGTGGACCTTCCGGATGCGGAGGCACGCGGCGCGATCCTCGACATCCACCTCCGCGCGCGCGAGCGCGACCCCGCCACGTTCGGGCGCGATGCGCTGATCGCCGCGAGCGAGGGGTTCAGCGGTGCCGAGATCGAGCAGGCCATCGTGGGGGCCCTCTACACGGCCTTCGCCGCCGGCGGCGACCTCGACACCGAGACCCTGCTTGCGGAGCTTAGGGGCCGTATCAGATATTAAGCTGATAAGAACAGATACTACACTTTGATCTTAGCCAAAAGGCCGAGAAGCGATGTGTGGATGTGTGGTTTGGGTTCCAACATACCTAAATTTCTGCTCGTCTTAGAATTTCATATCGACATTCATTTCGCAAGAAAAATTTTTTCTAAATGTTTTCAAAATGACTTTGTTCAATTTTAATTTAAATAGTTTAATGATATGTTAGATGCAGGAGTATTTGTAAAGTCTTAATAAGGCTTTTTGGTTATGCACTAAAGTAGCATATGGAAATGTAAATTTTTGGTCAATTAGCCCTAGTGTTGCGCAATAATTTTTGATTTTGCACAATCTGCAGGATTTCCGGTCTTCTATGGGGCTGAACCCCTTTTGGCCTCCATTTTTGGATGTCCTTGAATATAGACGTAGTTTGTACCATCAGTTTATCCAAAAAAATCTTACGATATTGAATTTGGTTGTAATGGCTTAATGTAACAAATAAGTACAAACCTATGCAATTTATAAAGGTGACTCCCCTTTTTAATGTATGTGTATGAATTTACTTTATTGTATGTGTATAACATATGTGTTTTATAAGTGTTTTATTGCCTGAATAGAAACCTAAATTTATGTCTTTTGAGTCTTGACGACAGATTTTTTGCTGAAAATTTGATGCAACAAAATTTCTACTGCAAATTTGATACGTGATTGTTTTATTATATGATACGATTTAAATTCTTACCCTTGTTTTTCTGAAAACAACAAGCTTCAGGGTGACGATAAAAATTATTTTATTCCGTGGATTTCAATAAAAAAGTAATTTCTGTTCGTTTTAAGTTTTAATGTCGCTCCTTATTTTCAGTTAAAAAACTTGTTTTTTTTTATTTAATTCTGTTAGAGAGTGGAACTACCGGTAAATGAATATTTTGACCCTATATCCAAGGGCCGTCCTCAGCAAAACAACAGATGAAAAAATAAAAGAAACTTACATTAAAATGCGTCATTAAAACTAAAAAACAGTTTAAAAGGTCCTAGCATCCTTACTCAATGGATTTCAACCAGGACTCTTTCTTTTTCTTTTTACTGATACATAAAGTGAGATAATAAATAAGGAGTTCATTCGAGTCCTGGTTGAACTCCCCTAAAGTAAGGATTATAGTAAAGTCTTTATTTTTTTTCTTTTGTTTTTTTCTTGTATGTTTTATTATTTTCTTTTCTTTTTATAAGTAGTATAAAATCTTTGTCATTTTACCGGATGGGCATTTCCAAATTTTAAGGCGTAACACTGCAATAGAATGCATGCGAGCCCGCTGAGTTAAGGGTAAAAAATTAGAGTACCCCTTCCCCTTAACATTATGAAATAATAAAACACTCTAACATAAGAGAAATATTTAACACGTTTTTTTCAGCGATAAACCTTTTTTTAAGCCTTGTAAAAACTTGATTTTTGAAATGGCGGATATTAAGGATTTTTAATCTTCCAAAGTTTGTACATTATTCCTCATTATCCCATATGCATGATTATTTCTTTTCCTTTTCAAATTCAACGTTATTCTTTAATTAAAAAAAAGAATATGTTCTAAATTTAATTTCACATTCGTTTTTTTTTTGCTAAAGATGAGAAGTTACATCTAAATATCTTGAACGTTGGTAACTAATTACTAATTGATACCCTATTATTAATAGGAAATTATAAAGCATTGTATACTGATATGTATCTTGTCACCCACACTCGGAGGTTCTGAATAGCTCGAGAATAAGGGGAAAAGAATTACTAAATATCTTAGAATATTAACTTTGCTCAATATGACGCCCGGAAAGAATTTCAATTATAAAGGAAAGCCATTCATACGATATCGGTTCTATTGTCCAGTTTGAAGATGGCATTTGATGATGCTCTTTATGAAGTCGTGATAACATTCTACTTAACACATAGCTGTGAAGTCGGTAATATTAGAGAGATGGAGAATTTCAATTAATTCCCCCGCTAAATTGCTAAACATTCAGTGCACTCTGAATAGCAAATAAGGCTTTTCTTCTTATTTCTTTAGCCATGGGAGCTGTCAACAGGTTTTGACGAAAACAGAGAGCATAGTTTGAGCATTGCTTCCACCATCTTCAGATTCTTCGTATGTTCCCCGAATTCCCCTAAAATAAAATTGAGTTCTCTTGATATCTTCTCGAAAACTAAGGTCTGTAAATATGTATACATCATGAGATATAATTCGCGTTAATTTTCGGGGTACTTTCAGAGAGCCCAATTATATTTCAGGTGAATTCTAGGAACACCCAAAACATTAGCTGATAGCGGCAGCACAGGGCCAAATGAAAAAGTGAACTGAGAGGCTCAACAGATATAGTGGTCATAGAAAAGCAATTTCTAATATTGATAACTCAGTTTACTGAGCTATATCTAGTCTAAGTCCTCTGCAAAGGGCTTGAAAAATCTGGTTTAATTCCGCTTTGTGGGGATATAATGCGAGAAAGAATGGGATGGTTTGGCCACGTTCTGCGGTTGAAGGACGACAGATTGCCAAAGATTGTAGTCGTCCGGCAACTTTCTAGGGCCAAACAAAATGTAGGTTATCCCCAGTGAGAGTTTGTCGTAGGGAAAGATTTAAGGGAAATGGAATTTCTTGGGAGGGTACAAAGAGGCTTTCAATAGATTGGGATTGTAGAGGAGCGTAAGTACCTCTGTTGGCCTTAGCCGGCTTGGTACTGCAGGGAGGTAGTGGTAGTAGTAGTTGTAGTAATATTGAAAGCTCAGAGCGCAAGAGTTGGGTTGAAAATTAATGTTAGAAGACTTAGGTGCCTAGACTGGGAATAATCGAAGGTGAAGTGGTGATTTCTTTATTTACCTAGGTAGCGTTATCAGTTAAGATGGTAAATGCAGTGAAGATATTAAAAGTAGAATAGCCAAGGCGCAGTGTGTTTTTTCAAAGTTGAAAAAAGCTTGGGAGCATAAAAAGATGAGTTTGCGAGCCAAGATTAGAATATTGGAGGCTACAGTGATGACAATGATTAAGTATGGTTTTGAAACGCGGACGCTCTGAAAGACGAAGGAAGATTTATCAGATATGTTCCAGAGGAATTGTCTACGGACTGTCTTGGGTACCTGTCTGACTAACGGTGTTTCAATCAGTAAGCTGTACCAAGAACGTGATTCTATCCTCCTTTCTAGGACTATAGTGACAGAAAGATATTCAGTGGATGAAGGATGACAAATTTCCTAAGAACATACTTTTCGGCCAGCCGTCTGGGAGATTATAGTCCAATATGAAAAGATTCAATTCCAATTTTATGAGAAATTATTCATTTCTGCCGTAAAAATAAAGAAACCCAAGAGAGAGAAAAGAAATATAACACGAAATTATAACAAAAAAAATGCACTCTAAGAAAATGGACGCTAGGGTCCAATCTTATCTTATCTCTTATCTTATCAGAAATTGAAGATGATTTATTTTGCGCAACAAAGAAATTGAACAAAAGTAAAAGAGAGACAGAGTTCAAAAAAGAAAATGATATGCGTATTCAGTCTGCAATAATGGAGAGTAGTATTGTGGGAAAATTACAAAATTTTGGTGAGACGAAAGAGCTGAGGAGGGAGAAGCTTTTGAACCCATTGGGGGCAACCAGAGACTATCAAAGGGTAAAATTGAATGGATTACAACGGGTTTTGGGAGAGTTGGGAGGTATTGAGTTTCAGGTTGTATTAGAAGGACTTGGGAAGGAATTTGAGATTGGTCCTATCAGCTCTATTGTATTTGGTATCTTTGAGGAAGAGGAACCCCTTCGGGGAGCCATGAATGATAGCCGGTTCCCTCAACACACGACTAGTGGGCTAGTTGTGATCTCTTTACCAAGGTCTTGCCTTTCCAATCTTAAGTCTCATGGAGGTAATCTCTTCCAGCACCAGTCGCTACTTACCCCTTCTAGACTTTTAATCAGTAGCCCCATTCGCTCTTCCAATCCTTATTCCCTCAGACATATATCCAATTTTCATCTTCATTTAACATCGACGTTCTTCACACGGTTATCCCGTGTTTTTTCAGGCTCTTTCTGAGCTTGAACCGTTGATTTAGTGAGTACCGCAAATATATTCCATCCACATGCCTATGGCCAATATAAATAAATATCATTTAATGTGCAATAGCATCAAAATCTTGTGAGGGATCTAAGCCGCACAGTCCCTTTTTCTTGCCAACTCACCAGCAACCGATTAATCTTTGTTTCAGGTCAGTCTTGGTTCCATTGACTGTCAAGTCCGACAACCATTTGAATATCCACATATCACCGGATCATAAATAGTTTTATAGTGGCTGGTTATTGATTATCTTTGAAAAATATAAACATTAATTTACTTACGTCATGTGAAAAGCACGTGTTCTCTTTTTCAAGTTTTATTTTTGGTCAGTCGATTTTGAGCTCGAGTGGATAATGCATCTCCCAGGCCTCTAGCCTTGTTTTTAATGCCAGATGAGCTTTGTGATCTTTGACATGTGGAAGCTGAATCTCACGCGTTATTATCTTAATTAAATGGTGAGTTTTTCTCATTACATTTTTTTTTCGCTTGAATCTCTTATAAATTTTAGATTTAGCCCGTTACTCATCGCCAAATAAATTCATCTGATGGTCTAGCATTCGTTCTTGTAATTTTTGAGAATAAGATCAATTTAAACAAATTGGGTCCAGCGTTGCAATCTGTTAAAAGAGCTTCTTAAATAAAAGTTGCATTTTTGTCACTACGAATTTTTCACTGACTGTTTTTTTCTCAAAATTTTAAAATACTTTGGAAATAGCCAGTTTCCCGTCGCTAGATATGTTCATCCTTGGCTGTCGTTTATTTTTGTAATTTTGGAAACGGAAATAAGTTGAACTTGATAAAATTTCTTTGTTTTTTCTTTGGGCCTTTTAAATTACTGAAACTGTGTGAATTTGACTTTCTTACAAGAACAAGCCCGGGCGCGTAGTAATCACCGAAAATATATATTAAAAATTGAAGAAAAACATTTATAATCGACACCCACTCATAAAAATCTGAATATGATGAAAATGCCTATAGCCTTACCCATGCCTCTCTCTCGCTTTGTATAACTCACCCCTGTAGTAATTGGCCTAAAAATTTTCAACCTTTAATAAGTTCTCGCTAATCGTATCCAAAAAAAAAACCTCTAGCTGGGGCTACGGGCCGTAAGTTTGAGTAGACCTTCATATTTTCAGCCTTTGAAACAAAACTCACTGTTTCTCGGGTGGGAACCAGGGAGTAGTAATGGCAACCGTCTCGTGCTGTCTCTGAGAATAATTGGCACAAATCCAGCCCAAATAGGGGAAAATGGACGAAAGAGTGCTTAAAGATATGTCAACTTAAAACGCGAAGTAACGAACGACATAAGTAGACCTCCTGTTTTTCAAATACAGATTGTAAGGGAACTATCTAAGATTTATTGTGGGGATATAGGCACGTTTTCTTTAAGGTTCGTCAACTTTTTATTTTTGACATGAGTCGTGCCCTTTTTCTCTGCAGAATGTGTAAAAAAAAAGGGGGGTGTTTGACCATTCTTGGCCAAATTTGTGGAATATATAAAAAATTTGACACCTCTTACTATGCGTCAAACTGAACCTAACATTTTAGATGAGCAATTGCCAACTAATAGATTAACAACTGAAGCTGGAACTTCGAAATTAATTTGTTGATATTTTTGCCTGGTAGGGCAGTTGATCAAATCCGAAACAATGTAGCTTATCCGTCACCTCCGGGAAAAAAAGGTCTTAATGTAAAATTAGTTACTTCTCATGGTGGTTTGTCTGTAGGACCAGATGGTGGTTCTCATCAACAACTTGAAGATATTGCAATAATGAGAGTTATACCTAATTTTCGAGTTTTTATTCCTGCTGATACTATTGCAGTTTCAAAATTAACTCAACTTATGGCAAGAGAATATGGTCCATTTTACATGAGGATGGCTAGATCAAAAACTCCATTAGTTCATACTGATTCTCAAGATTTCCAAACTGGTAAAGGAATTACTTTACGTGATGGTTCTGATTGTACTATAGCTGCATGTGGTATTACTGTTCGAATGGCTTTAGAAGCTGCTGAATCTTTACAACAAGAAGGTATTTCTTGTAGAGTTTTAGACATGTTTTCAATTAAACCAATAGACAATGAGATTTTAGAAAAAGCCGCTAGAGAAACTGGTTGCATTGTAACAACTGAAGAACACAATATAGTAGGTGGTATGGGTTCTGCAGTAGCAGAATCTGTTTCTGAATCTTATCCTGTACCACTTAAGAGAATTGGAGCCCAGGATATGTTTGGAGAATCTGCACGTGACAATGAAATTCCTTTACTCTTAGAAAAACATGGAATAACATCTTTTAATATAGCAAAACAAGTTAAGGAGATTAGGAGCAAAAAATTATGAAAATTTTTCTTGATACTGCTAATCTCGAATCTATAAAAAAATTCAATGACATGGGATTGTTGGATGGAATTACAACAAATCAAAGGTCCCAACGAAAATAATTTGGGTGGTAATCTTGCTGGTTTGTAGTTCGTTATTACCATCTTTTATCCAGTGTGTATTCTGCAGAAGTGAAAATGTGAGGAACTTGAAAAGTGATTTTTGGGTTAATGTAAAGAGCGAACGACCTATGATGTTCCAAAAAGAAATATTTTACTTTTTTTAATAATGGCTTTAGTAAATTTCTATACAGTAATGTGTATATTTATAAGATCCAAGTATTGCTAAATTGAATACAGGTGTAGATGACCTACTCCATTTCCCTCTTAAACAAATTGGAACAGTTTTGTGGTCCTTTCTGCAATTTATAATTTGCCTCTTTTAGTTTAGCACTGACTAACTTCGATCCCTCCATGTCATAGCAAAGCATTCATGTTTTTTTTTATCTTTTTGTCTAAAACGCCACCTCTACCCTTCTTTGTTTTGAAAGTCTGAAAACTAGGTTATTTTAACTCAACTTTGCCTGCATCTTTCGTAACACTGAAGTAAGTTAAAAGCACTGGTTGCGTTAGAATTCCTAATTGACAGGCTTTCTATAAATACGTAATATAAACCATTTTTATAGTGAAACTATTTTTAGTCACGTTTTGTAGTATGTTTTATAGTTTGAGGGTACTGCTATATTGAGAAGAAGTTTACGCAATGGCTCCCAGATGTAAATGAATGTGAGTTTAGGAGTGTCCTAATGCAGCTTAACCAGTCTACCAAGCGTTCGAAAGCCCAAGTCGTGTTTTGTGTTTTACTTTTGTCCTTTGTGCTATAATCTAATCGTTTTTAAATGTTTAGATGGTCATTGCACTTGTTTCTGGGATACAGTTGCATCCATGATGCAAATATCTACCCTTTAATAAAAAGGCTAACTACTGTTTCCTTTGTATTCTGAGATTACCAGATATATCATTTAGCCCTGGGCCTAATGTAAGAGGACAATTTTGAACTGAAACTTTTTTTATCATTCTTTTTTTTTCAGTAATAAGTTTGACTACCGATTTAAAGGCAATATTTGCTTTCTGGACTAGCTCTCCGTCTGATAATTACCCAGACAGCAGCTTTTCTTGCATCAAGCTTACTATGAAAGGCAATAAGCTTGCAAAAGCAAGCAAAAATCCTGAAATAAACTTGCTTAAAGCCTGTTAGTTGGTCAATTTTGGCTTTTTGCTAACTTAAAACAAGTCTTGAAAAAAACTTGCAAAACAAGCAAATGTCAAGACAAATCCTTGGTCCAAGCTTGCAAAAGAAGCCTAGGTCAAGAAAAGTCCTTGATTTTAGCTTGTGTCAAGTCAAAAATTTTGAAAACATGTTTAAAAAAGCTTGCAAAGCAAGCCAGTGGCAAGAAAAATCATTTGATGTTGTCCAGCAGGCAGATGTCAAGCCAAACTTGCTTCAGACTTGACTCCTTTACAATGGTCATACAAATATATAATGTTTTTTTTAATCTTTTCAGAGTACTAAATATATTGACGGTGTAAATGTATCTGATGATTTGTGCTGATCAGACAACTGATTATGTTTAAAAAACTATGTGTCACCTCAATTAGGTCCTTCCATGTTTCAAGGTTGAATCTTGGACTCAGATCATATGACTTAGAACAGCCATGGGTAATCATTCATTCCACTCAACCAACTGCCGGTGCTTTTCCCGGTCTCCCAGCATGTCTAAATGGTCAATACAGGTTTCCGGTTGAGCCGTCATCGCCCATAATAAATTTTGGAAATGCCCTGCCATTCGCAAGATGGTGTCGGCTCGAAATAGATCGGTATTGTATTCAATCTCTGCGGCCATGCCCTTGCCGTCATCCGCCGAACCGGGTTCGCCCAAATTAACCGTTAAGTCAAAATGAGCGAGCGATTTTTCTGAATGAACGGGTGTCCAGGCGAGTTGGTCGCGATCCTCGTTGCGGATTCCTCGGTTCTGATAAACCAGCATCACCTGGAACAGCGGGTTCCTGCTTAAATCTCTTTCCGGTTGAAGTTCTTCCACCAATTTTTCGAAAGGAAGATCTTGGTGCGCAAAAGCATCAAGGGTAGCATTGCGTTCCCGATCCAGATAGGCCGTCACGGTAGGCCCGCCCGACAGATCGCCCCGCAACACGAGGGTATTGACAAAAAAGCCAATTAACCCTTCTATTTCTTGCCGGTTGCGATTGGCAATCGGCGTGCCCACCAAAATATCATCCTGGCCGGAGTAGCGGCCCAACAACAGCTTAAATGCTGCCATCACGATCATAAAATGCGTGGATTTTTGGTGGTGGGCCAGATGGTTTAGTGCGTCAACCAGTTGCGGTTTAATGTCAAAATCAAGCGTTGCACCCTTGAAGGATTGAACTTTGGGTCTGGGTAAATCGGTCGGCAATTCAAGAACCGAGAACCCTTCCAAACACTTCCGCCAGAACCCCAATTGTTGTTCAAGGACTTCGCCCTGGTTAAGAATAAAGCGTACCCCCGGAGCAAGATCAGGAGCTAAGGGACGGGGAAAACCGGTAAGTTAAAGGAACATTTTGAAAGTGCTTCTCGTCAGTCAGCAATAATTGATATGGTAGAGTATAGCAAACTCGAGCACGGCATTGAAAACATGTTGGTTCAAAAGAATAAGGCCTGGGAAAAACCGGAAGAAAAGAAATTAATTGAAAACCGATGAGGGATCAAGGTTCTTATTGATATATTAAATATAGTAATTGTAGACCACTTTACTCAATACGATCCACAATTCAGCAACTGGTTGCGTGAAAGAACGATGAAATGAAATAACTTCAACTATCTTAGTGGTGGTTGGCAAAACCAATTCATCGATGTACTTGGTGTTTAAATCAAGTGCAAAATTGCAATTGATGTGAAGAATAGCGATGCGTATTTAATTATCGCAGATACCACCCCAGACTCAGCGCAGGAAGAAAGGCTTATGATTTGTGTCAGGTATGTTGACCGCAATGGCACCATCCAGAAGTGACTCTTAGCCATTGCACCAGCTGAATCAGAAAAAGATAAAGAAATTATCGACAAGATTCAAGAAGTTTTAGAACAGGAAGGCGCAAGCAAAGAAACACTTATGTTTCAGTGCTATGATTACGCGAGTAATATATCTCATGTCCAACAGGGTGTCCAGGAACACATATAAACCACACTGGGAAGACAAGTACGCTGCATTCGATGCATGGCTCATATAGAGAACCTCGTCATGGAACTCTCTTGCAGCAGTAGTCCCATAGTTTGAAAATGTTAGAGACCTTACAAGATCAGCTGTGTAAACATAAGTGTCACTCCTTTTTACTTTCTTGTCACTGTGCGTCAATGACGCACAGTGACAAGTCATAACGTATTAACAATACGTTAATGAAATTAAACGTATAGCAGTTAGAAATCATGTGCTAGGATTACCTTGAATCATTCAGAAATGTTTAAATCTCAATCATCCGATTTGATCTATTCGTGGAATGTTCAAATTATTTTTAATTTCAGCTTCGGTGGATAATTCTAGTTTAATTGTAGCACGTATGGCCGCTAATGCAGGGTTGCGAAACTAATTTTTCAATTGCATTAGATAAGTATCTAACGTTTGAGTCGGTTGTTGCACTAACTGTTGATCAGCTAGGATCTCTGAATGAATAAAATAATAGAGAATTCTTTTGTTTGTTTGAATGAAAGTTGAGACACAAAATGAAATCTTGATAGTTTTAAAAGTACGAGAGAATTATACATTTTTTCCGTGAGGCATCTGAAGAAAATATGATATTTTTTGAAAAAATATGAGAAGTAGACAACGTACCTGGCAACAACTATTGCATTGTTCAACTAAAAAATAAATGATTATTACAAAATTTTATATTTTCAAAAATTCCATCGACTACCTCTAAAGTAAATGACAAATATCCCTATTAGTGGGCATTGAGGACAACTTTGAAAATGTTCAATAATTTCATTTTGAGACAACTCGAATTGACATCATAACCATTTAAGAATGGAACTAAAAACACTTCACCTCCTTGTTAAAACTAAACATATCTTTTTTTTTAAATTTGTCAGAAAAATATGAATTTCTTATAGTCTGGGCAAGAAACAAGACAAATATCGGAAGGAACGGTAGGTTATGTTAGATGATGTGCAACCTAACCTACCATATGTAGGTTAAGTTGGTTAGGTTAATCTAACCTATTAGCATGCAAGAAAAAGGCGTACAAGTTTCATGAAAAAAAAAAGTTAACAATCAAATATTTTCATGAAAAAGAAACAATAATATAATAAGATTCTTGAACACAGAAATCAAGATACTTTAGGTTTCTCAAAGAAATAGTCCATATGCAACAATTTTCACGAACAAAAATCAGCATGCAACTTATTTTACGAACAAAACTTGGCACGTATTAAGTTTCGTGAACAAAATAAGTTTGACGAGGAGAAAAATCAATATACAAGTTTTACGAAGAGAAAAACCAGCACGCAATAAGTTTCACAAACAAAAATCAATCACCCTGCTAGATTTGCTCGCTAGGGTCCCATTGGAATTAGTTTCTAGGCCTCCGGTGGAATTGGATGTTAGGGGAGCCCGCTGGAATTGTTCGCTAAGGAGTGGGTGAACCATTGAGTGCCGCAGGCTGAGAATTGCGAGAAATAATACCAAGTAAAAATGGACAAAATATAGAATTAAGTCACATGTCTTGTGCCCCTATTTTCCTGTATTTTGAGCAGACATAGATCATTTTCAAAGAAAATATCTCTAACCATTCTCTAAGAAGGATTATTTTCCTTTGTTTCGAACAAGTTTTTATATACTAGGAAAGTATCTCCAGAAAACCTCTAAAAAGGACCCTGAAAAATGCATGGATCATATTGCTAATAAGTGGAGATTCGCTTTGTCTGGGTTTAGGGTATCTCCAAAGGTGCAGGGTCTGAAAATAAAAGAATTGTGATTATTTTACTTTGAAGCAAGATGAAAATTTTCCCGTCAAGAACAGAGCTTGATGGGCTGGCAGCTACCTCTCCTCCCTCATAACACACTTTAATTTGTGCTCGTTTTAGTTTTGTTAGTTCTTCACGTATAAAAACATATTAATACTCAACGGGAAGGCTAATGACCAAAAGGTTAGGGAATTTTCAAAAAAGTAGAAATAATTACATCATTTTTTAAGCGATGTTAGAAAAATGGAGAAGGTTAAAAAAAATACAGAAATTCAATATAACGCATTGGATATGTGTTACTATTACTTTTTTACCTGTGATTATTGTTACTGTTTTATTGCTTGTACTACAAATGGAATTGGATATCTAAATTGTGGTGCAAATAACTACCACAAAGTTCAGATCAAGGCCGTATCCAGAATTTTTGTTCAGAGGAGGGGGAAACAAAAACTTAAAAAAACAAACCAAAAATTCATTTATGTGCATTTTTGTTACGTTTTTAAGAGTCAGAAAAATATTTCGGGGGGAGGGGTTTCAAATCATCAATCCTCCCCCTGGATAGGCCCTTGGCTCAGATACACTTATTAACCGTTTAATTTTACAACACATCTTATTTACCGAACTGTTATTAAGCACTTACTGGTCTGACACTGTCTCAACCGTGTGAAGCTCTTCTAGAATGCATTTCTTCACAGAAGGATAGAGCTTCTTCATCTTGCGAACTTCTGATGGAGGCAATATATGGAGAAGTGAAAGTTCTTCTTTACTTCTTACCACAGGATCAGAATTGAAGACAAGTCAAGCTCAGTTAGGCCATATGTGCAGAACTCATAGAACCTATCACTCTGTCAAAAAGCTTAAACATAAATATTTCCAGGCTAATGGTAAAATGAGTGCTGATTATTTTGTCACCCAAAACACGACACACAGCTTTGAGAAGAAGCTCAGTAAATAATCAAGACAGTAAAAACTACTTTTCGGATTAAGATCGGAATATGCTGGAAGAAAATTACATCCTACCCGTTTTTAAGGCAAAAGCCCAATTCCCCTAAGTGTCAACAGAGGGAAACCAATGAAGGGGCATAACCGACAATAGATTTGTGATTTCCAGCATGGTAAAAATCAATCTTTAGCAGGTTAAAGCGTACATTCTTCAACCTATCCTAGACAAGCTATAGATTTACTTGGGGCACAGCCGATTCTTGCCATTCTATATACTAGGGTTGCTTTATTACGAATGACAAGTATCACATCTTGACATAAATAGTATACTTTTGATGCGAGATTGTAGTTACATCTGGCCAATGAAACTCTGAAAGTATTGAAAGTTACAATAACTCAAAAGTACACTTCTTTGTTTATATTTGTGACTTTTGAAAATAGGGTGCTTTACCATAGTACACTACTGAGTAGCACAAATTTATCAAAGTTGAAATGTGTAGGGGTTTTAATCGTTCCTGTACCATTATTGAAAAATCCTTTGAGTCACAGTAATTGATATCAGCAAAAAAAAGGTGATTTTAGTAGAACTATCTTGGTAGATAGTTTTATTCATAATTCAGATTAACTGAAGCAAAGAAATCTTCATATTCTGCGATAATTTCCTGTGAAGATATTAGTTTATCGAATCGTGATTTTTCAACATTCAAAATTTTGCCTTTAAGCGGCATAATGGCTTGAAATTTCCGGTCACGCCCTTGTTTTGCAGACCCTCCTGCAGAATCACCTTCCACGAGATATAGCTCACATAGCTCCGGATTTTTTTCCTGACAATCAGCCAATTTTCCAGGCAGTCCCATATTGTCAAGCACACCTTTTCTACGGGTTAGCTCACGCGCTTTTCGTGCTGCTTCACGTGCCCTGGCAGCTTCCAAAATCTTGTTACAAATAATTTTGGCATCGACAGGATTTTCAAGCAAAAATTCAGACAGCTTTTGGGACACGATTTCTTCAACAACCGGCCTAACCTCTGACGAAACCAATTTTTCCTTGGTCTGAGAAGAAAATTTCGGTTCGAATAATTTGACGGAAAGCACACAGGATAAACCTTCACGCATATCATCACCGGCTGTTTCGACTTTGGCTTTTTTTGCCAGATCGTTTTGCTCAATATAATTGTTAAGTGTCCGCGTCATAGCAGCCCGCAAACCGGTTAAATGCGTACCACCATCCTTTTGAGGTATATTATTGGTAAAACAAAGCACTTGTTCACTATAACTATCACTCCATTGCATGGCAATTTCAATAGTAATCCCCTCTTTTGAACCAGAAGTATAAAAAATGCTGGGATGCAAAACCGTTTTAGTCCGGTTGATGTATTCAACGAAATTTTTTATACCTCCGGAAAAAGCAAATGACTCTTCTTTCCCTTGGCGCTGGTCAATAAGCTGTATTTTTATGCCATTGACTCCAGGAAGTATTTCCTGGGCCTTTAAAAGCAATGTTTTGCCCCTTTTTTCATCTTTAGCTTCTCTATAAGATTATGTAGTTAGTAGAAAGCCCTTGTAGCTTATGAACTCTACCTTTCTACAGCCTGCATCCCCAACTAAAGAGTCTTGCAGAGGTATACGGTGATGTATTTGGTTTTATTTTTAAATCTGTTGTTGAATAAGTATCTACCTATGTAATGACAAAACAACATGTAGATCTTTGACTTTGTAGCAGCAGTCACTGCTAACTTAAGTGTCTGTATAATGTTTGAAACCAAACATAATTTTAAAAGTTACCATTTGTTTCTCCATACTTGCAACTTATTTGGATAAAAATCTCCTTGAGTTTTCTTTTGAGGTATAATGCAAGGATCTGATCTTAAACAGCTTATCTTGTTGTGAATATCCTTGTTTTCTGGCAAAACCATCCTCATACATATGGAATTATGTTATAGGTTCCACAGAATTATTTCTGTTCATTGAACCCACTACTAGAGAGTGTCTAAGAGAGTTTTATTACTTCATCTATCACATTAGGTTCTTTAAAATCCCCTTTTGCGATTAAAGCAAAAAGGCATCTTTGCCTTTTTACAAAATCATCTTCAGTCTTTGACTTAATGCCAGTTGACTTTAGGTTTTTACCAGTATCAAACAGTTCGTGGTAACAAACTGTAGGTGGGCTCAGTGTTTTAAGTCATGTTTGTTTAATGTTTTATTTCCTCATTCATAATAATTTTTCTTGTTTTGGGTTTGACACCTCATTAGCTAATTTCCTGTAACGTTTAAAATGGCGCACGGCAGGAGATCTAATTCAAGTCTTTTTTGTCTAGGTCAGAAACTCTAGGTTTCAGACTCGTTAGTGTCCAATAGCATGTGAATGCTAGACCTTAAAAAGTAGGCTTTTAGCAAGAAAAAGTCAAACTCTTTGTCAATTTAGGAATCTTTCGTCACTTTTTCTCAAGCTTCACGAATTTCCCAGCTTCTCTTTCCCGACAACTACAAGTATTTTTCCAGACATTTCACATTTTAGGATGAGGTATAAGTTTGAATTACAAATCCTTCCTAT
This sequence comes from Alatinidae sp. Z8VKAUB7J3, assembly GCA_010016025.2. Lineage (NCBI taxonomy): Eukaryota > Metazoa > Cnidaria > Cubozoa > Carybdeida > Alatinidae > Alatinidae sp. Z8VKAUB7J3. The sequence continues at coordinate 217,803,049 of JAAAKM020073195.1, forward strand.
TCAGTCCTTCCTATTCTTACTCCACTTGCCGTCCCACTGCTGTACTTGCCGTATTATAAGCCACGTTTCTGCCAATTTAACAAGCACATTGTCAGTAGTAAGTTTACAAAAAATTATACTTCTTTTAACACTTGGCCTTACTATTTGAAGCCCAGTTTCTACCGCTTTAATAAACACATTGTTAGTAGTAAGTTTATAAAAATTGTGTTTCTGCAAAATAACAAAAAATTGTTGACGGATTTTGAGCGCTAAATTTAACCAGCTGGAAGGAGTGAAATACAACTTACCAATTCCTGCTTTACTATAGCAGACCCTTGTCTTTTAAAGTTTTGTAATTAAAACAAAGGATTCGAGAATCAATTGCTCTGTGGTAACAAGATCAACCAAATACATGGTGTAACTACGATGTTGTGAATTTATTTATCTTCCTGTTTTCTTGTTTTAAATTTGAGTAATCGTCATCCAATTGTTTCTTTTTTCAATTTTTTTTTTTTATCTCCAGCACAATTATTTATAGGGTTTGTATAACTTTACAGGAACAAAATCTAAAAGGATCATGTCAACTGGAGTATCATGATGTAGCAACTCAATGAGCATCTATAAGGTTGGTCACAACTGAGCTCTCAGATTGGAAGACATGTCGACTGTCTGTGAGCTCTTTGTTGTCAATTAAATGTTTCATCATTGTGTTATTCACAATTCCTTCAAGAATTTTACTAACTCTTGAGGTGATGCTAATGGGTTGGTAATTGGTAATATTATTTCTACTTTCACCCTTGTGAACATGTACAATATTTGCACTTCATCAACCTTGAAGAACTTGTTTAGTATCCAGAGACTTTTGGAGCAATCTTGTTAAGGGGAGGGGGATCTCCAGATGTGCCTCTTTCAAAGTCTGGGGGTGGACTCCATTGAAACCAACAGTCTTATGTAGATTCAATCTTCTGAGCTGTAGTTCTACATACATGTATTTGATGGTGATAATTTGCATAGGCTTCTCAATATTGTACTCCAGCATTTCTGGCAAGGGAATATTACCTGGAAAGATGGCATAAACTGTATCTTCAGGATTGGTTATAGTACTCTTATTAACTGAGAGTTCTATTACTGAATATCTACCAGGCTTTTGAATTAAGGCATATTTACCAAAATTCTTTGGATTGGTTTTTTCTACTGATGCTAATAACTCCTGATACTTGCTTGTAAATTCTCTAGTAAGGTGCTGAGCTGTGTTGGAACATCCTTGTACCTTCTCCAGATACAAGACTTACTACTAATTGCATTTTTTCTGCTTAGCAGCATAACTGTTTTCCCTTTTTAATACAGACTCAGTTTAGAGGCTTAAAGCTGAAACTGCGGGCGCGCACTTCGGCGGCGTATTCGGCGAGACCCGCCTCCGCCAGCGGGCCAAGGTCGGAGTAGCGTGTCACGAACTTCGGTTTGAAGGCGGTGAAGAAGCCCAGCATGTCGTCGACCACCAGGATCTGCCCGTCACAGCCCGCGCTGGCGCCGATACCGATGGTGGGGATCGCGACCTCCGCGGTGATCCGGTCCGCAAGCCCCTGCGGCACCTTCTCCAGCACCACTGCAAAGGCACCGGCCTCCGCCACGGCGCGGGCGTCCGCCAGCACCGCCTCGCCACGACGACGACCACGACTCCCGAGCCGATCACCTTGTTGTCGATCGGGCGCGACGAAGCCCTGGGCATCGCCGCCCCCAGCCTCGACACCCAACCGTACACCGTCATCGTCGACGACCTGATCGGGCGGCCCGCACAGGACATCACCGGCACCGTCCCGCGACGGTTCTGGGGTGCGGTCGGCAACGGCGCGCTCACCGACCGCATCCGCGACTTGCTGCGCGAGATCGACCACGACGCGGTCTACTACCGCGATCCCTGGGTCCTCGCCGCGGCCCCCACCGGCCTGACCGACGCACCCGTGGTCCTGCAGCTCGACTCCCTGCTGGCCGACGCGCCACCCGCGGAGCGAGAGTTCGAGATCCGGTTCCTGCGCAGCATCAGCCGCCACGTCGCGGCATTCGCCTGCGCGACCCCCGCCGATTGCGAACTGGCTCGCGCGGTCGCACCACGCAGCGAAGTCACTCTCGCTTCTCCGCGCGACCCCGACGCACTCGCCGCCTTGGTCGCCGGCGCAGTCGCCCCACTGACTACTGCTCTACAACCATCTACTACTGATCACAGATCAGTTGCTTCTGTTAAAATCCAAGATCTGCTTTGGTGCCTGAGACTAACTCACCTTTTTCATCATTAGAACAAGTTTTGATGTTTCTGGGAACTTTTCAAAAATGTAACACGAGGTTTTGGCTGCTGCATCAACTATTAAGATTCAAATTCGTGGAAACTAAAGCTTTCATAATATCCTAAGATAGCATTAGACTTACTTTGAGGGGGGGGGGGCAAAGATATGAAGGAAAAATCTTTGGATTATATGGAAAATATAAGAGATTATATACGGATAATTGTTGCAAGAAAGGGTGCACGGATCCAAAAACCTCTTCCACGTTCACTTTTCTGTTGTGATCTTAACTACAAACCTAGTCCTATAAAAAAAAATAAAATCAAGAGGCCTCCTTCAAGAGGAGATCTCTAAACGTGGAGACATTCCACTTCTATTCTTTTTGCTAGAAATATGAAATTACCCAACTAGAGTTAAAAACATATATATGCAGTTCTGCATGATCAGTTTTCATTATTCGTTAGTGCTGCATTATTTGTACTGTCAGTTCTACTAGAATATATAGCATTCCGTAGTATTCTTTAAAAGTTTCCTGGGAAGAAAAAAGGAATACTGGGCCAAAAAGTACATTAAGGAGGACGTTACAGATATATTATTTTTTAATTAATTAACAATTTGTCATCTAATTTATTTTCATTACAGCAATACAAGGTGGGTTGATGGCTCATTACCACAAAGACTTGATACCACATTTACGTAAATATACTACAACTTGTGCTAAAAATAATAATAACCTAAGGTCTTATAACGTGTATTGAAAAAAAAATATCTAGTGAAAGCATTTTTCATTAACAGATGATTCAGAAATGTTCTCGATTATATCTGTTTAGATGAATAGCAAACCTTCAGCGCAAAATTAAATTTTTGAAAATTTCGAAAAGAAACTTGAAAAATAGCGGCAGATCGAATCACAGTCAAAACAAAAAAATTACGGTTCTGAGCCACCCCATATTAGCAATCAAGGAAATTGCTTGCTTGCGTGGGCAGCAGTGATGTCTCCTTTTCTTTCACCAAGGCTAGCAGGCTACCGTAAGGTCGTAGAGAAATGTTTTATGGCTGATTTAAAAGCTACTGCTTATGTCTACGATGTAAAGGCTTTTGTTTGGAAACGGCTTCATCGTTAAGATACTTCAAATCCTTCGATTTCCCCAGGAAGAAACGAAAGTCGTCCCTCCACACTACGTGTCCGCTTATTTAGTAAAAGCTTTAAGTAAAATCTGATAACAATGACCCAAAACACAGCCAAGTGGGTTGGCTCACAGATAATATCGAATAAAATTAGACATTTTCATATTACTTTGGCAACTGCTAAAGAGGTTGAACAATCCAGGAGCAACGAATTTGCTCACGAATACAATGAAAATACTGAGTTACAGTTATGTTCAGAAATCGGTACTGTGTAAAACATATTCCGGTGCTTCGTGTAGGCATATGTCAAAAATAAAATGACAGAACTTAATTAGGTCCCTTTCATTCCTAGATTATTTCACATTTTAATCTAATTACTCCTTTCTTTCAAAACATGTTCAGCGGTGGCCTCGCCATAGGCGAACAGCAGTTTTGCACCGTGCTTGATGACGCCGCCGTATTCCTGGGAGGTGCCCGGCAGGAAGCCCGGCACGTCGACGAAGGTCAGGATCGGGATTTCGAAACAGTCGCAGAAGCGCACGAAGCGGGCGGCCTTGCGGCTGGAGTCGATGTCGAGGCAACCCGCCAGCACCATCGGCTGGTTGGCGACGACGCCCACGGTCTGGCCTTCGAGACGGATGAAGCCGGTGATGATGTTCTTCGCGAAATCCTCCTGGATCTCGTAGAAATCGCCCTCGTCCGCCACCTTGGTGATGAGCTCCTTCATGTCGTAAGGCGTGTTCGGGTTTTCCGGGATCAGCGTATCGAGGCTGTCCTCCAAGCGGCCCGGCTCGTCAAAGAAGGGGCGCACCGGCGGCTTCTCGCGGTTGTTGAGCGGCAGGAAGTCGACCAGGCGGCGGACTTCGGCCAGCGCTTCCACGTCGTTTTCAAAGGCGCCGTCAGCAACCGAGGATTTACGGGTATGGGTGGACGCACCGCCCAGCTCCTCGGCCGTCACCACCTCGTTTGTCACCGTCTTCACCACGTCGGGGCCGGTCACGAACATGTAGGAGGTGTCCTTCACCATGAAGATGAAGTCGGTCATCGCAGGGCTGTAGACCGCACCGCCCGCGCAGGGCCCCATGATGACGGAGATTTGCGGCACCACACCGGAGGCCATGATGTTGCGCTGGAACACCTCGGCATAGCCTGCAAGCGAGGCGACGCCTTCCTGGATGCGCGCGCCGCCGGAATCGTTGATGCCGATCACCGGCGCAATTTTCGACTTCGCTTGTCTGCATACCGCAAAATTTTTTGTATTTCACTTTCACGTGTTCTGATTTCGCTGTGGCTTGTAATTCTTGCTGCTGCTTATCTTCTAGCTGTCGCATATCTTCTAAATATACATTACTTGGTTCTTCATTTTCATTCGTTCTGATCCTTGATATGGCATGTCTTATAATAGTATATTTTCTTGTTCTTCAATTCCGTTTTTGACTCGTTGTAATTGTCACAGCTGCTTATCTTTTAAGTGCATATTTCTTTGGTCTTCAATTTTGTTTTTGACTCGTTGGAATTGCTGTTTTCGCAAGTATTCTAACCCCATGTTTCTTTGTTCTTCATTTTCATTTATCATTAATTTTTACAATACATTACTACTTTTATCATTACAACCCATTTTATGGGTAGGTGGCTTAGGTTGACTCGGCAAGAGTATCAAGATTCGATAAGTTCCTTGACATGGACTGTGAATAGGAAACTGCTCAAAATGTCTTCTTTGTTCTTCAATTTCATTTTTGATTAGTTTTGATCCTCGTTGCCATTATTCTTATAACCGCATGTTTCTTAGTTCTTCACTTTAGTTTTTGACTCGTTGTAATTTTCGCTGCTGATTATCTTTTAGCCGAATATTTCTTTGTTCTTCGTTTTCGTTTATCATTACTTCAGATATTTTTTTCAATACCCTTTGCCCTAGCTGCTTGGATTGGTCTTGTCATATTTGATGGTCTAGGTTGTTCATTTTCACCCACTGTTAATTTACATTTCTCGGGTCGTCCTCTTGATCTTGTCTCATTAGATGGTCTGGTTTCTGAATTAATGGTGTACTTGGAGTTTGCTTTCCTTCAAGATGCAGAGGTAATCAGAGCCGAAATTATAGCCTTGCCTATAGTAAAGGTCATAAGGCTTCAATGTTTTATTATTTATTTATTATTGTTTTTTCCCCAGAGGCACTTCAAATGGAAGAAGTAGTCGTATAACTTTGGAGGGGACTCAATAGATTGAAAATCGAAAGTTATAGTGCCCTATTTAAGAGTCAAGAGTGATCGGAGGGGATCTAGACCCCCACGCCCTTTTTTCCACAACGCATCAGATCAAAATTTTGAGATAACCATTTTGTTCATTTTGTCCAATAGTCTGGAGATCATATAGCGAGGCCTTCGGGCCTTTATTAATAGTAAAAGATTTTTTGTTAATTTTAAGCTTGATTTGCATATTCAACTTAGGTTTTACTCGTTTTGATTTATTTATAAATTTATCTGTTGCATGTTTGCTTGCTATGATTGTTTACTTAATTTCTGTTCGTTTTGGGTTTCATTGATTTTTTAATAGTAATTTCAGGTTGTTTTGAGTTTGAATTACTATAGTTTAAATTTCTGCTGATCTTAAGTTTAAAGTGTTCTTCATTTTTCTTTGGAAAACTTCCTTTCCGGAAAAGTTTTTTTTAATTCATCACAAATAAAACCAAAACTTAAAATGTTTTGTTGTCGCAAAGGTCTATCTGGCCCTGTCAAATTCAAGCCTAGCAGATATAATAATGCACAAAAAGAAAAAGAAAAAAAAAGGAACTATTTCCAGGCGCCATAAACAAACAGTCAAAATTAGTTTTTTTGCGCAGGGGTTTAACCGGGCCCCCACTCCCCCCCCCAGATGGTCAAATTGGGAAAACAACTATTTTTAATTTAAGCTGGTCATGTCCCTGATACGCCTGCCAAACTTCATCGTCTTAGCTTACCTGGAAGTGCCTAAAGTAGCAAAACCAGGACTGACAGACCAATAGACAGACCGACAGAATTGGCAATTGCTATATGTCACTTGGTTAATACCAAGTGCCATAAAAAGTCCAAATCGAGATAAATCTTATAATATACTGTGATAAATTTTACAAAAAATGCTTGATATTTCGGTCACATATACAGTGACCATCATCAGAAGTATTATGTATTACTACTGGTGATGGTCACTGCATATGTGACCAAAATATCTAGTATTTTTTGTCAAATTTACCACTGTCTTTTAAAAGGATTTATCCCTATTTGAACTTTTATATATAGGCAGAAAATATTTTCTAAACATACACAGGCTGCTTACATTAACCGATAGGTAAAACTAAATACATCAGGTTGTACAATTTTTATATTTGACCAACTTTCCTTTAAGCCTTATAGAATTTTCGGTAAAAAAAAAATGTGTCTGAATAAATCATTAGCACTACTGATTAAATTAGCAGTGGGTCAAATCTAAAAAAAAATAGCATTCCAAAAACTAAAGGTTTGTGTTTCAAACCGGCGTTTTACACAAATATAATTCTGTTCAACTGAATCCCAGATGGGACCAGAATAGAAGAAGGCATTAGGCTACATTTTTGAGCACCTAAGTCCCAGGTGGATGGAGGGAGTTGACTAAAAGTCATCTTTTTTGCTAATGCTGTATATACCTCATGGAATTTACTGATTGGCTGAAAAACTATGAAAAACCCTGATTGGCTTGGTGCAAGTAAAATCTTAGTGTGAATAGGTTTAATAATAAGTAATTAGTAATTCCATAATTACGTAGTTCCATGCATGTTAAGCAACAACAGGTGAATGAAGTTTAATATTAGCTTTAAAAACTAAGAACCTGAGAAAATTTTATCAATTAAAAAAAGACAGAAAAACCACCCAAAATCATCAATTGATCTCGGTGAAAATCAATATATCAGATTCAGCATATCAGAGAACCCTACTGTAAAGATTTCAAGCTCTTATATAGAGGTTGAGGGATTTTGCTTTTATTTTCCAAAAGAAAGATCATGGATGTGTGTTTTATGTTTTTTTATGTTTTTCCAGGGATGACTGCATTTAACCAATGTGCCTAGAATATCGGGAGAGGACTCATTACATCGGAAATCAAATTTTCTAGTGTTTAGAGTGACCAAAAAGGTTGAAGGGTAGCTAGCCCCCCTTCCACGTCCTTTCTTCTCCAAAGTTGTTCGGTAAAAATATTCGTATAGCCATTTTATCTAGCATAGTTGAAAGGTTGAGTAACTATGCCTTTGGGGATAGTATGACAACTTCCCCACCCCTACAGTCCCTGTAGAAACGGCTTTAAGTTACAAAACTTACCCATTGTTTAATATTTTTCAACTATGATTGTATTGTCCGGAGGGATTCTTACGGGGAAGTTTTCTTTGAGGGGAGAGAACTCATGAATGTTTCTTTAATTGTTGGTTGTCTGAAAAACGATTAGGAATAAACAAAAACAAGTTACTGTTAATACGATTAATTATACTACCAAAATTTTTATTGGGGGAAATGTTGGGCATGGGAGGGGGTTAATTTCCCTCCAATCACTTTCGATTATTAAAAAAAAAAAACACTAGCTCATTCAATTTCCAATAGAATAAGCTGTTTTCAAAGTTTCTACGACATGTCTTTAGGGCCCTGGTCTAAAAACAAAAATATAAAAAATAATACATTGTCTCCATATCGCTCTTTACTTAGGCAGCGCTATTGCGCTGTCTATGATATACGGGTGACAAGGGTCGGGTATAACTTACCTTTACACTATTGGCAAACTTAGTACTTAGTACTTAAAAATATAGTATTTAGAAAACAAAGTACTACCAGGAGTATCGTTTTCACAGACTTTAAGCAGAAAATTCATTATTTCCTATTTATTTATAATGTTTAATGTCTTTTCATTTCCTGTGGGATCCACTAAGACAAGGCAAGTGTCAGATGAATAGAAATTGGCGTAATTTTGACACGAGAAAAGCACCAGACTTATCGAGAAGGGATTTATCCTAGAATAATTATTCACTAAATCTCAGTTCGTCACAGGACTTTTTAGAAGGGAGATTTGACAATCAATAGTCGTGAAAATGATGTATAGTATCCTACGGCAGCTTAAGAAATAATACCGTTAAAGACCGTTAAATACCGTTGGACCGTTAAAGACAGACAAGGAAAGTTGACAAGAGTGAACAATACACCTGGTTTTGAGAGAAAAGCCTCTCGAAGCTAGACAGTTTTATTTAGAATCACAAAGTCTTAAAACAACCTTTTTTGAAAACTTATGCTCCGTGGACAAGTTGAACCAATATCAGTTTGTGGCTTTATTAGTCTTGTCGATTTGTTGAATTTTAAAGTCGAGTTTTCCGTCTTTAATTCCAACTTTCACATCACCACCATCCACGAGCTCACCGAATAACAGTTCATTCGCCAACGGCTTTTTCATGTCTTCTTGCATGATCCGAGCCATGGGCCTAGCTCCCATTGCCTTATCATACCCTTTGTCAGCCAACCACTTACGAGCTGCTGTAGTGACTTCTAAACTCACACCTTTAGTGTCCAACTGAGCTTGTAGTTCTACAATAAACTTATCTACAACTTGTAGAATCACTTCTTCATTTAAGTGGTTAAACCATATTGTAGCGTCCAGTCTATTCCTAAACTCGGGAGAAAAGGTGCGATTAATCTCTGAAAGAGCATCATGACTGTGATCTTGCTGTTGGAACCCAATCGACTTTCTTGTGGTTTCCTGAACGCCCGCATTAGTGGTCATAACTAAAACCACGTTTCTAAAGTCAACTTTACGTCCATTGTTATCAGTCAACGTTCCATGGTCCATAACTTGTAGCAAAATGTTGTATATATCGCTGTGGGCTTTTTCGATTTCATCGAGCAATACTACTGAATACGGGTTTTTAATAACGGCATCAGTTAATAATCCACCTTGATCAAAACCGACATAGCCAGGAGGAGCACCTATTAATCGGCTCACTGCATGTCTTTCCATATACTCGGACATATCAAACCTAACCAATTCAACCCCCATCACCTTAGAAAGTTGTTGAGTGACTTCGGTTTTTCCTACTCCGGTGGGTCCGGCAAACGAGGAGCCTCTATAGGAGGGCAATTGTGGCAGGGCTTAAGATCTATGGACAAAAACCTCTGCAACGGGCTGCCTCGATCCTTTTGAGGCACCTGTAAGACTGGGGACCTTGTGGTCAACTCAATTCCCACAGGAGTAGTGGCAACCCTCAAGGAAATTATAGCCTTGTAAACGAAACAGCAGTCACACGGGATTGTGATTAATGGACAACACTTCTAGAATTAGTGTGTTTTGGATGATGTTTTCGGACTGAAAAAACTCTTTCTAGCTAATTTATCTACTATGGGCTGCCTTCCCGTTGTAGTATAATATTTGTAAGGATGAATATACAATGAGTCGAAGATAATAGGATTTTGACTGTATGGGCAACATTTAGACTCTTGTTGATAGAAGAGTATCGCCAAGTGCTGAAAACCGTGTTTTGAGCAAGATGTGTCCAGTAAGGCACAAAGCCCCCATTCATACTGGAGTGTCCCAGTGACTTCTTGTTGTCAACTTCTAACCCGACTTAAGCGCTTCGGTGTAGAAAATACGTTGGTCACCGTCTTGTACTGGTATCCGGGACCAGTGCTTTTCAAGAGGCTGAAATATTTTCAATGATTTAAAGAACATGAAAATTGGAACTTGAAATTTTATAATTTTAAAATATAACTATCGTATTGACATTTTGACGGACAAATTTAGACGATTCGAACTGGTCTTATTCGCAATTAAATAAAAAAAAACTAGTTTTTTTAACTGAAGGTAAGGAGCGATATTAAAACTTAAAACGAACAGAAATTACTCCGTATATGAAATGGGTTGTCCCCTCCGCATCCGTCAGTTGTTATGTGAGAGTGTGGTGTTGTCTCTGAGTGGCGGACTCGTCGGTGTGTTGTTGGCTTTTTGGGGAACGAAGTTGGTGGTTCAGTTCAGTGCCGGGAGCATCCCGCGGATGGAGCAGGTGGCGGTAGATGGCCAGGCCTTACTCTTCACCGTGGGGGCTTCGTTGTTGGCCGGGCTCATCTTCGGCTTAGCCCCGGCGTGGCAGTCTTCTAAAGCCAATCTGAACTCTGCTCTGAAAGATGGCATGGCCCGGGTCGCCGGGGGCGTGGCGCATCACCGGATGCGCGGGGCGTTCACTGTGGCTCAGGTTGCCTTGGCGCTGGTTCTGTTGGTGGGCGCAGGGTTGTTGCTTCGCAGCTTCGATCGGCTGGAGGGCGTTGAGCCCGGGTTTGATACCGAGGAGTTGTTGGCCGTGGATTTGACCATGACGGGTGCAGTCTACCAAAAGCATTCCCAGCGGCGGATCTTCCTCCAAGGGTTGATCGAACGGTTACGCAATACACCGGGCGTGGAGGCGGCTTGTGCCGTAACCATGATTCCCGATCGAGGTGGGGGCTGGCCTACGGAGTATGCGCGCCTCGACCAGCCTTCGGCACCGGCCGGACAGCGCCCCTTAGTTGGTGTCCGGGTTTTGACGCCGGGCTTTCTGGAAACCTATGGCATTCAACTCTTGCGGGGACGCGATTTCAATGAGTCGGACGCTGCCGAAGCGCCGCGCGTGCTCTTGATTAATCAAGCCTTTGCCGATCAAGTTTTCCCGGGTGAGGATCCGGTGGGACAGCAGATTGAGTGTGGTGGCGTGAACAGCCATAACTTTTATGCAATAAGGAAGCAACTGTCAACTGTTTGGGCCCTTGGTCCTAATTACCAGATAAATGCCATTTTTGTTGCTTCCCTTGTTAAGTTAAATAATTCTCATTTCGGTATTCTCTGTATCACACCCACTCTTTATTCTACATGACATTCTGACCATCCCTTTTCACGTAATCTTTAGGGTAACTTTTCGCAGATTTGTCAATGAGCTTTAAGCAGAGACTGCATAGTTATGAGGAGTCATCCGGAACCCAAAGGTATTTTTAAAAGGCCAGACACGGTGAAATTCGACTGGGGTAAAAAGAAGGGTGATCTCATACATTGCAGAAGACGCGCGGCCAGACACTCGAGCCGAACCAATGTTTGAACGGCTTTTACGCGTTTAGGATGAGGAAAGAAGTCCCATGTGAATGGTCTAAATCAATAATCGTTACACTATTTAAGAAAGACCAGGGAACTAAGTGTGATAACTGGAGAGGCATTGCTCCAAGATCCAGTGCTAGCAAAATCTTGTGTCAGGTGATCCCCGATATGATTCAAAGCAATGTAGAGACTATCCTGAGAGATGAGCTGCATGGGTTTCATCTAAATAGATGGTGCCGCGACCTCATATTTAACCTGCGGCTTTTGCCCGAAGAATCGAATGAATGGCAAATTCAGACACTTATGGTGTTTATTGACTTCCACAAGACCTTTGACTCTATTCATCACGGAACAATGTGAAAGAATCTACTGCACTATGGGTTTCCACCGAAAATTGTTGACATAATGAAACATGATAAAGGATATTATCTCTTCTATGGACCGAGCTGGGGCCTGGGTTAGCATGCTGGTGCGCCTTGATGAAGTACCAGACATTGGTTTTGGCGCCATCTTTGATATTTTTGCCTGTACCGTCAAAACCATAGACTACTGTTGAGCTAGCGATGGCTGAGGATGCCATGGTGCCGAGTAGGAGGACCAAAACAAGTCTCCAAACGTGCTGGCTAAAGTTTGATTTGTTTTCGCGTTCCTTGTGTGTGCGTGAAATAGCAGATGCCTGTAGAGCTGCAGTATTCATAGCGGATGTTTTCCTATTCTCTTGTTGCAATCTGGCAAACTGCATGTGGTTCGCCATTGGATGCATTGTCGAGAAGAGGTTCATCAAGATGTATGGGGTTATTACCCCATAATCTAAGTCTGAGGCTGTTAGCCTCAATGACTACGGTGAACCCAGGGAATAACAACGCCGCTGACATAGGTTGCGATCATGAGCAGAGGGATGGCTCTAGCCAATTGCCAATGCCAGGGCGATGTAGGGTCAGCCATGCTTGCATATGCTTGCACGGCGGCGGCAAGCCACAAGACACAGAGGGTCGCAATGACCGTATACTTTTTTGTTTTACTCATGCGCATCTCATCAGGCGGGCGTATTTGGTACTAACAAAGAGGCGCAAAGCCCTCTACCGGTGTCGGTCTGCAGCGTGAAATGCCAATTATGTTCTTCAGCCTGAGCCTTCACAATCGCCAGTCCCAAGCCACTACCGTCAGATAGCTCGCCCTTTTTACGCAGTGCCATGGCTAGTTCAGCTTCCCTGGTGGTCATGCCAACACCATTGTCGATAACTTCGATGCTCCAAGGATGATCGACCTCGTCCTTCAGGGTCTTGAGAAGCAATTCGGCGCCGTCGGCGTGATCAAAGGCGTCGATCTGCGCATTGATCCTGGCGAGTTCGTCGTTTTCGTGGGGCCATCCGGATCGGGCAAGTCGACGCTGCTGCGGATGATTGCCGGATTGGAGGAAATCGACGGCGGCGAGCTTCATGTCGGCGGCGTTCGGTTCAACGATATTCCGCCGGCCAAGCGCGGCATCGCGATGGTCTTTCAATCATACGCGCTCTATCCGCATCTGGACATACGCAGAAACCTTGGCTTCGCGCTCGAAACCGCCGGCTTATCGCGCAGTGAGATTGCTGAGCGGGTGCAAAGCGCTGCGGAGATGCTGCAAATCAGCCATCTCCTGGACCGGAAGCCAAGTCAGTTGTCAGGAGGCCAGCAGCAGCGCGTGGCGATCGGACGGGCGGTGGTGCGCTCCCAGCAGCTGTTCCTATTCGACGAGCCGCTGTCGAACCTGGATGCCGATCTTCGTATGGAAATGCGCGTAGAGATTGCCAAGCTGCACAGCCGGCTAGGGTCGACCACGATTTATGTCACGCACGATCAGATGGAAGCGATGACGCTGGCCGATCGGATCGTAGTTCTCAAAGATGGCAAGGTGGCTCAGGTCGGTACGCCGATGGAGCTGTACAATTACCCGGCTAACCGGTTCGTGGCCGGATTCATCGGTGCTCCCCGCATGAATTTTCTCGATGCCCGTGTGGAAGACGGCACTGTGACCATCGCCGGCGCAGTAGCCTCGTGGCCCGGGACGCATGCCGGTTCTATTACTTTGAGATAGCCATTTTAATCATCATAGTTGAAAGGCCCAGTAACTATGCCTTTGGATATAACAAGACCCCATGGTCACAGGGGAAAGGTCTTTAGGTTCTAAGAATTGCCAATTGTTTACGGGTAGTATTTGTTATTGGGAAGCATGCATACGTTTAAGGGTGGGATGACAAATTTTCTGCTTTTTTTTTTCACGGGTGAATTTTCCATCAAGAGGGAAGTTTCCAGGGGGTGAACTTGTTAAAAGGAATTATACACTGGGGAAATTTGCAAGAATTTCTATACAAAATTCTTTTTATATTTCTTGCTTTCTCATGGCCATCTCAATTTTACGCGTGGAGTTGTTAAGGGTAATTTCCTGGGTAAATTTTCACCGGGATTGCATTGCATGGAGGATATATCCATGGGGAGGATATTTCTCCATGAAGGTGGGGCCAGATTTCCAGGGATTATTTAAAAAACAATCAGAAATTAAATAAAAAATAGGTTCTTTCAACTGAAAATAAGGATCAACATTAAAACTTAAAACTATCAGAGATTATTACGTATATGAAGGGGGTTGCCTCTTATTCAACACCTCGTTCTTTACGCTAAGTTTAAATTTTGCCCTAATTCTTTAAGAACGACTTCTGAGACACTTATATTCTTTTAATTGGAACAATAAAAAGCTTTTTTTTAAAGTATTAAAAAAGAATCCGCGTAAAAAGCGAGTTGTTGAGGAGGACGCAACCCCATCATACATGTAATGATTTCTATTCGTTTTAAGTTTTAATGTTGCTTCTAACTTTCCTTTGTAAATGCTTGCTTTTTATTTAAACAACCTGGATCTTCCCTCATCAAATGAAGGATTTTGACCAATCCGTGAGCTTCTGGTGAAACATTCCAATTGAAAATTTCATTACATGACAAATAAGCTTTCATTGTGCTCTTCTTCCAATCTACTCTTGGCATGACATTGCTAATCTAAGAAAACAATGACGGACAATCTTAAAATCACAAATAGACAAGTTGTAAATTTACGAAAACTTAAACTAAAAAAATAAATACAAAAATTATCAGTCACTGATACTTCTTATTTTCTTTTTCTCTTTGTAGACTGTCTCCATTCCCACTAAAAAATGAAAAAATAATTAAATAAATAAAAATAGAACGGAACCTCATTAATAAGAGTAATTAATATCAGTAAACGACCAAAACCTATATAGGCTCTTGGTAAATTTTGCGATGAACAATGTTCAATATAATGCAGTAATTTGTTTATTTTATTGTTTTATGTTCTTGTTAAAAAACAAAAAATCTGTTTTCTAGTGCCTTTTTACGACATTTACATTTCTCGAATCTCGATCTTGTCTATTCTTGGCTGTTCTATTGAACAATGTTCTTGCCAATGTTCTGTTATGGACGGGAATATAGAGGCAAACTTGACCTTTGCTTCAAATGAAAGCCCCCATAATATGTGACACATTTGGGTTCGGCAAGAAAAATAAGTTGGTCTTGTTTAAAAACTATTTTGGAGAATGTTCCAATAAAAATTTATAGGCATTGGAACCTTGAAGTTAATTAGTTAATGGAAATTTAAACAGGGAAAACTGTACAAGTTAAGAACTGCATGAAAACAAGTTGAATAGGAACAGAAAAAAGTAACAGTAATGGAAGCACTGGTGTCGGCAATAAGCTGAGTCCAATCATCCAATACAGCATTCGCATCTTCTTATTAACCCCTTCTATCATCACGTCCAGGTCATCATCCATGGTAATTTTCTTGCCATCGATTTCAGCACCAACCACTAATCCATTGTTCCCGTTCTTGTCACCACCGTGGACAAAAATCGTAACATCCAAGCCAGGCTGCAAATACGAATCAATGGTCTGGCTGACACGTACATCTCTAATCATGACAACCTGTCCATCAGACTGAATACGAATATAATCATAAGCCGTGTGGTCAGGCTTAATTTCATGGGGTCCTAGTTCACCAATTTGCCCGGTAACCTTAGCTACTCGTTCCTGTTTACTTCCCATATTTAATTCCTCCATAGTTAAATATTTACCAATACCAAAATTAAATAATTTTCAATAAATGGTACTGATAGTCCGTGGAATTATAGTCATTCTAGTCATATTGTCTAGACATGAAAAAAGACCCTAAATTAGTTCTGTTCGGTAAACACCTTCGCGCCCTGAGACAGGAAGCAGGTTTCAGCCAGGAAAGCTTTGCGACGGAGGTTAACCTGGATCGCAGTTATGTCGGTGGAATCGAAAGGGGGGAAAGAAATATTTCTATTCTAGCTGCTATACAGATAGCAATGGGTTTAGGAGTTGAAGTTGGTGAATTATTCCCGACATTAAAAGCTTTAAAGAAAGTTAAATAAAGTCATAGTTTATTTCTGGTAATGGTATGGGTTTTTGACGTACGTCTGAAACATAGACCAACGTTGATCTAATAAATTTCCTTCTCTTGTTCAAGTGTTTTTTTTATTGTATGTGCTTGTATTTTTATTGTATGTGCTTTTCTTATTGCATGTGCTTTAAAAAAGTGTTTAATTTTTGTTTTGTTGGCTCAATTAGATATTCAATCAAACAAAAAACCTAATTGTTAATCATCAATTATTTATTATTCATTTATTTAATTTAATTCGCTTATCAATTATTAAATCAAATATTGAAATTTAAAACCTTACAAAAACAGCCACAAAAAAATTACGAAATTAATTTAATTACCGACAATGTAAAGTTTGTCGAAAAAAATCGCAGTAATTTTGAACTTTTATTAATCTCACAAAAAATTAAGATTATCGAAATTATTAAAGGCAAAATTACTACATTTAAATTAATCAATGAACCGGTTGAATCTGAAAAAGAAATTAAAGCGAAAATTAATTTTTTTAAAACAGAAATTATCAGAAGTGAAAAATTATTGAGTAATCAAAAATTTTTGCAAAAGGCAAAAGCCGAAATTATCGAAGTTGAAAAAACCAAATATCAAAATTATAAAAAACAATTAATTTTTTGGCAAAAGAAAATAAAAAATTAAAAAATAATTAAAATTAAACCTTTTTTTCTAAACTTTGTTATATTTCTAAACATGAAATTAAAGCGTTTAGCAATCGGTTTTTTGATCGGTTTAGTTGTTGTTTATGCAGGAATTATTTGATGAATTCAAAGCGGTTTGCAAATTAAAATTGTTAAACAAAACAATCGAAAAATGAACGAATCAAAGCAAGAAGCAATTGAAAATAAATCAAATTCAAAAAAACGATTAAGGTTCAACAAACGAAAACAACACTGCTACTAGCAACAAATCAAATGCTAACTGTATGTACGCTCCTCCTCCATCCAAATCTATTCAAAGATTTCCTCTTTAGACCCTCCCAAGAAGTTCCCATTTCCCTTAAATATTTCTTTACAGCATCATCCCACCCCATTTAGGGGCAACCTGCTTTTCGTTTGGCGCTAGACGGTTGGGACTTGGGGGAAGGTTTTTGCCCGCTTGAACATAAAGTTTGAACACTTAGTAAATA
>JAAAKM020073195.1:217820123-217864804 GCA_010016025.2 Alatinidae sp. Z8VKAUB7J3
AGAGTGGCGTATCTCCCCTACATCATTATTAGCTTTTCATCCCAGCCTTATCACACTAAACGGAAGTTCATAAAAATAGTGGGAAGAGGGCTAATTTGATTGCCAATTGAAATTTCGAGGCTCTTTTAAAACTGAAACTGACTGGAAGAGAGCCTACCAGCCCTTTCAAAGTCATATGAGCCTCAGGAATACCCAGTGCATCGGATAGAAATGTCAAATATTCCAAATGTATGCCTCCAGGGTGAAACGACTCATGTAGCTCCATGGGCAAGTCTCCCAAATCATTCAAATGCCCAGTTTAAACCTGAGGCTATAGATGAATAAAACAGTTCGTGGTAACGAACTGCAAGTAAGGAGTGATATGGCTTAATAGAAACTGAAACTCGAAAAAATAAAGATTTTATAAAAACAAATTTACAAAAAATCTTTAATTTTGATGCTGATTCCAGACGCACAAATCATGACGTTTAATATTACCCATTAAAAGTTATGAGCATGTGCAAATTTACCCAATTCTAGAAAAAGTAGGAAAATATGGATTAATGTGACCTGTTTGAAGTTTTCAATCATGTATTTCAAATTGAAGCTTTCGTACATATTTGTAGGATGTTACTCAGAGTGTGAAAATTCTTACTGGAAGGAACCTTTATCCTTCAAAACTTTAGGCTTAAACTTTAAACTTTAGACTCAAACGCTTTAAACTTTGAACTTACAAAAAGGCCTTAAACCTTACAATTGTGCAATTTAAGTAGTTCGATTCTCAGAGACTATTCGTTTTACACGATTTTATTGCGTTTTTTGCCACCTTCTTCGTTTTTTATTAGCCTTCACATCCTATCCTATATTCTTTAGAAGCACTATACCCTTCAGAAGTATTGCAACATATGTCATCCTCTTCATTCATCGTTTGTTAATGAATAGATGTGTTAATTTCTTGTGATCTTGGCATTAATTTCTTTGTGTGTTAACTTCTGTGTTTAAAAATTCTTAAAGAAAGAAATCCTTAAACAAAAAAGAGCAAAGTCAAATTGAAATTAAATGTGAAATAAATCGTTTATTTCAAATTTAAGCTTTCATGCATCTTTGTAGGATCTTACTCAGGGTGTGAAAATTCTTGCTGGAAGGAGCCAATATCTTTTAAAACTTCAGACTTAAACTTTAAACTCCAATGCTTAAAACTTTAAACTTACAATAAGCCTTCAAGCCTTACAAGTGTACAATTTTAAGTAGTTCGATTCTCAGAGTTCATTCATTTCACACGATTTTATTACCTTGCTTTGCCACCTTTTTCGTTTTATTAGACATCACATCCTATCCTGTATTCCTTAGAAGCACTGTACCCTTTACAAAAGTTTAAATTCCTCTTAGAGAAAAGGGCCGATCATATACCATTTTTCATAAATTTTATTTATTTTCAGTATGGAAAAATAACTGGGATGCAGGGAATCTTGTTTGCTGCGTCTGAAATGGAGGCTTAATGGTATTGCCCCAGTCCTAATAATAATTCATTCCTTTTTGCCTAATAAAGGCTTTGAGGGACTTTTCAATGTGATTTAAGACTAAAAAACATAGTTTTTATACCAGATAAACTTCCCCGGCTATAAGAACACTGATACTACCTCCAATCTTTAGAAAGTCCTTTTAGTTTATTATAGGTGCCTTTTCACTAGTTTTAAGGGGAGACCCCTTCACTCATGAGGTAGAAATAGATAAAAATAAGACATTCTTTTGCTGTTAATAAAGAGGGAATAACTAGGATATTCCTGCTTCAGATGGTAAACCCTTAGCGTTTTACTTTTGCCTCTCAGACGACGGATACAAGGAGCCACTGACCTTTAAATTAATGACATATTCTTTTGAAAGCTTGAAACCATAAATGCTTCAAGAGAACATGACTTTATATTCTTTTTCCAGGCCAACCAATGATGAATTCGACGACTTAATTGACAATCTGCTCATTTACCTCCTTGGAACTCTGACAGTGGGTACTATATGCACAAACCCTACTGTGTGGATTTTTAAGACTCTTTAGAAAATTATAATAGCCAAAACATAAATAGGGTGCACTCTACCCGTATTTATGTGATAACTTCTGATCTTGAATTCATGGCTTCTAGTATGGGGTCTTTGGACACAGGAGGTCAGTTGGGGGGTGGGAGCATGACATATCCGTGTTTCTCTTCACCAACAATTGAAAGATGGGTTTCGGCCAGACCAATAACGTTTCAGTTGTACCGTATTATCTCACTTAGGAGCAGATCCAATTTTCATTGTTTGGCGAGGGTTCTAGTGTTGAGAGTACCTATTGACATAGTTATTGTTGGAGAAACAATGGCCTCCAAATTTGGAGTTGTCAACGGAGATATATTCGCGCGATTTACAACCGTTGATTCGTCGGCTGCCCCAGACACATAGCTACTGGCTTCGGGACAGCGGTAACCACTCCTCTCTGTCCCTCACAGGGGCAGACGATGTCTACTACCGATAGTGCGCCCTTTTGGCATGTTGCAATACCAGTAATTTAACCCATTGCTGGGGGAAGGTTTGACACAGACAGGACGTGTCCATTCACCGATGGGCCATGCCCAGTGCACATTAGAGGGGCCCTCCTTCTCCTCCGTATGGATTTTTGACCCCCAGACGAGGGTAATCCAGCTATTTTTCAAGGCCCCCCAAAACTGGGCCCCCTCTTGGTCCACGCCTCACGTCACTGGAGGTACCATACATATCAGTAGGGCGTTCCCCTATTCACCACCTGAGGACGCGCTGAGTGGCTTGGGGAAGGCCCCTACTAAGAAGCGACTACAATCAATATGGCACGTACTTAGGCCAAGTAAATTCTTTCACATGACGGCACGCTAAGGGTTGGATTAGCCCCTCTATATTCGCCAGAAGAACAAATTCTGAAAAAAGCTGAAATTACTGCAGCCTTACATTTTGGTAAAGAAATAACAGTATTAAATGTATATCCCTTGCCATACGCCATGGACAAACTTTTCCGTTTTTTTTTTTTTGTCTCCTGAAAAGTTACAAAAATGACATGTCGTCCATATGTCATCAGGTGTCACTGAAAATAAGTCATCAGAGCATGTCACATTTATATGGAAATTTGGTGCCATTTTCAGACCTGCTAGCTAATCTACTATGTTGCCAGGTTGAACTAAATTATAAACAGTTATTTCCTCTTTGTGAATGTTTAACCTATTTCTTGACTCTTTGTTTTTGTTTGATAGAAATTATACTGGCGAAGCCAGGTATGAAGTTGCGGTAAAAATAGGACGGGTCCCCTTCATTAAATGTTTGTGCCTGTGATGTAAGATTTCACAATCACCTCAAAATGTTGATTTTCTGATATACCTTTTGAGTTAACTTTTATTATTTAAACAGTAAGTTACATCGTTGTTGATTCTTCCTGAAATTTTTCGCTTTGTTGAGAAATGTAGCATATTATTCTTTTAAAAGTTCAGCAAAAGTTTTCAGTTTGGTAAGCTACTCTTAGCCTGTTTTTGTACTTTAATGCCATATCATCAGGAATGTACACTTGCATACTGGTGGATGGAGGTAAAGCTCACTATCGGATTTCGACCCCCCCCCCTATTGTTTTACTGTAGATTCTTACATTTATAATTCCTTAGAACATCGCATGTTCTTTTTATGGTATTTCCACGATTTGGTTCTGAAAATATAATTCTGTCTTTCTTTTTTTTTTTTACTGATAATAATAATAATATGGTTTGTATTGGAAAACCCGAGGGCCATGTGCAAAAGTTGTGATTACATACATCTAGCCCCGCAGTCCTTGATGATTTTAGGCCAAAACGGAGACGTCGAAACCACCAGTGTACCCAAAACCGTTTCCCCTCCGCGCAACGCGGCTTGCAATTCTTTTCCCGTCATACTTCTCGATTCTTGACCGTCACCACTTGGCCCGTTCGGCCGGATTCCAAAGCGGCCACCACCGTCGCCGTAATATTGCGCGCACCCAAAACGTCCAACACCGGGGACGTATTACCCGCAATGGCCTCGGCAAACTCTTCCATTAAGCGAAAGTTGTTTCGATCCGCCACGCGCCGATTGCGGAATTCCAATGGGGCTTGGCCCCGATAGTACACACTCACCTCCGGGCGTGCCTCCGTGATCACCAAGGCGCCTTTGGACCCGACCAGGTGCAGCTTGATCTCTCCAATATCTGGATGCGCCGCCGCGCCGATGCGCCCGATTGACAAAGAGCCTACCAAACCACCGGGCATTTCCAAGGTGACGGTGGCCAGATCGTCCACTTGGTTGTCGACATTAGCCTGGTGGAAATGGGCGGCCGTCCGAGCGAACACGCGTTCGACCGGGACACCCGCCAAATGGTGGATGTAAGCCAAGGGGTAGATCCCCTCAATCTGGAGTTCGCCCATCGGGACCACACCAACCCCACCATCGGAACCATCCGCGTGGGCCTCGAGTTGCCGTTCCAACCAATTGATTGGCGGGTCGTTCGGTCCACGGGTCCCCTTGCGAGGACCGGCATCTTTGGAGAAATAGAAGTCACAATGAATCGCCCGCAAATCACCGATGCGACCCGCCTCCAAAGCGGCTTTCGCTTGAACCACTCGACGCGGTGCTTGAGCGTCGTCGCAAGCGCGAGTCCGGCAACTCCAACAAATTGGAACTGGTCGATACCGAACAGTTTGAAGAATGGCTGCTGGTGGCGGAGTTCATCTCCAGAGGTGAGAATCGTTTAAAAGACAACCTGCTGGATATGCGCGCGCAGATGGGCATGCTGGCGAAACCCTGGGGCCATAAGGATGTCATCCCGGTGGGGCCATCGGCCATTTATTGGGCATTTGACGATGCGCAGAAAATGCTCTCTGTCCGCGCGGACATGCGCAAAGAAGTGTTTACGCTGTTTGAAGTGCAATGCCACAAGGTCATGCAGAATTTGTACGTGGCCCTGGCTAAATTATTTGAAGACAGTGGCTTGTTTCCGTCGCTGGAGGAGCTTCGCGAAAGCCTGCAGCCACGTTATACCATCCGCAATCGAGCGGGCGTGGCTGTGGCGCCGGCAGAATATCAGGAGATGGATCAGGCCATGCGCGAAGTGGCCATGGCTGCTGATGGTGTGGCCGGTGGACGCGTAGATGCAAATCCATTTGTGCAGACCGGTGGCGCCGGGCCGGCTTATCAGACCGCGCGTTCCATTCTGGATTTGAATCGCCGCACCCAGGAACTGCTGGGTAAACCGCGGGCTCAGGGCCTGGCCCGGGACGACGCCCTGCCTGAACAGATCTTCCGCCCCAACGACATACTTAGCGCATTGGGGGTTATCCAGTCCGAACTGGGTGACGCGCCACTGTCGGACACTCGCCTGAAACCGCGCCTGTTGCAGGTACTGCGCGACCAGCACGGCGAGAACAAAGGTCTTCTTTAATCTTAAAATCAGACAATTTGTTTTTAATTCAGATGTATGTAATTCCGTTTCAGTTAGTGACCCTACCTGCAAAGCTTGAACAAGGTTGCCAGGCTAGAACATTGAACGAGATAGGGTAACTTGCCACTAATATTTGGGCTATTATATCTATCAGACAGAGTGTTTTGTGTGTTCTTCCAAATCGAAACAACTTTCGAAAAAATTTTACAAAAAGAACATTAATTTGCAATTCGTTCTCTATTTTGGATCAAAAGTCACTCTCTAGCATTTTTGATATTGCAACATAGCTCCAAAATATTTTGAGGATTCCCAATGGATTTTGCTGAGGTTACGATAAAGGTCGTTGGTTGCTACTTATCTTATGAAGCAATTTCATATCCGAAACATGTATGGGGTTATAATCCAGAGGGCTGGTAATTATCCATCCGCTGAATCGAGGCCTAAATTATTCAGGGTCTCCTCAAGGAAAGAGGGAACGCAGTTGTAACGTGTGAATCAGTGCCCACGCTCTCTGGGTGTATACTCTGCTGGCTGGATCAGCGTCATGATAAATTTTGACTAGGATGTACATAAAACAATTGCTTATATGGCTTCAAAAGACCAAAGTACTTTTACAAACTGAACTTGCTGTCAGCAAACTGGACTTGTTGTAGTTGCCAACCCCTAAACGACTTTTAAAATGGGTTAGCCAAAGAATAATCGATCACCAACCCCCCCCCCCTTAAAAAAAGAACAGAATTATGCGACATTCCTTGAATACCGTCTCAAAATATCCTACGTATCCTTAAAACCCTTCTTGTTCTCTCTGTGCGCTAGGCTGAATTTCTTGTATTGATGTAATTGTATTGATTTGTTTTTACTGGGTATTACCGAAAATGTTTTTCTTTTTTTCTAGTAATTCTTCTTTATATTTTTCTCTTCATTTTCTGCTTTTTTTTAATAAGATTGTATAAAAAATATATTAGGTAATTTTTTTCTTAACGCAACTGAGCCCTTGCTTCTTTAAGTGCTAGTGTCTTGAAATCGTATTCGATAGAATACGTATACGTATACGTATACGTATTCGTTTTCGATACTTGTTAGATCCCTGAAGTATTAGTGATTTCTTTCAGGTCCACTTTAACTCCTCTCTTTTTGTCTAAATTTATTGTCTTTAAGGTCTAAAAACTGAAGAGCTTCCAGAAGAAGGTCCATCTACCTCAAATTCAATTAGAGGCTACGTCTCTAACATAGAAAGTCCTGAACGTCTCAAATGCAGAAAGAGCTTAGTGTCACTTACGCGTACCATTGCTGACCAAGATGCTGTAAAACCTCCTGTAATCCCTGTTGTAGATGAGACAAATTGTGTCGCTCCAGCTAAACGAGACATTTTGATAACGCACTCAGAACTCCCAAGTATCTATTTCAGAGCAGATTGTGGTATCAGCTGTGACAGTCGGGCAGAAAGTAGAAGCAGTGAGACAAATAGTACTGGTGTTGAAGGTTCACGTCCTCTTGAATTAACTGGACAATTTAGTGAAATTCCAGATGAAGGTTTGTCGAAATATGATATAACGTCTGATATTAACCTGAGTAATGTTGCTGCTCCATCGTTCGTTGATTCTGAAAACATGTACGGGTTATATTGCAGAATGTTGCTAGTAATATGTTAATGTTTTTCTTTATTTTTTAAAATTATACTAAACAAACGATTCTAGGGTCGAACCAATTTGTCTCCCGAACGAGTTCCCTGGGAAGCATTGATTCGTCTCCTCAGTCAGTCTATCTACGGTGGTAAAATAGACAACGATTTTGATCAACGTCTTTTAGTAACCTTCTTGAATCAGCTTTTCACTCCCAAATCTTTTGAAGCTGATTTCTCTCTAGTCGCTAGCGAAGGGATAAATATGCCAGAAGGGATACGACGTGAGCAGTATGTGGATTGGATCCATTCCTTGCCAGATATTCAGACGCCATCATGGCTAGGGCTGTCTAATGACGCAGAGAAGATTCTACTGATCAGTAGAGGTACGTATTGTGGCTGTGACTTAGGTCTTTTTTGTTAGGGACAGTTCTTTCTTAACTAATCTTGTAATATGTAATGTTGTAATACTCGTGTAATATTGACAAATAATATTGAAGTGTGATTGTCAAAACACTTAAATCATGCCCATTTATAATCAAAATCACACACAAGTAAATTCCCTTTATTCGAATTATAGCTCTTTATATTTAGTTGTTAAACTATTAAACAAATACTACCCTTACTGTATGCCATTCTACCTTAGTTATGTCCTGATAGACCATCATTAAGAAGTGAAATTATTTTCTTTTTTTTTGCAACTCTGAAAATGTTATGCCAGCCTGTCTGGCTTTACTGTAATTGGCTTTACAGTAAATGTCATCTGTCTTGACTTCACTGTAATTAGCCATGGCTCTCAAGTCTTTCATCATCGATGGCGTGACGTAGCCGCGCTCGTGGTATCGCGCGACCTCGTCGGCGCTCAACGGTCCCGGCATCCCATCCACCGCTTCGGACGTCGCCATCGCTGCCTCCCCGTCTCGTTTGCCCGGCCCATGCGCACGGCCTTGCCGCCAGCTTACACGAACGGCGGGGCGGCTGGCCCGATTGTCGTCGTGGCGTGTCGCGTGCAGCCCGCGTTCGGGCGATTCGGTCAAATGCGCAGGCCCGGTGATCTGGTTCACAGGTAGGCGCGGCTGGGGTTCCCAAATCCAACTCATCGGCAGGGCAAACAGCCCGCAGCCATTTGGAAAACGGGAGCAACCATCATGTTCAAGACCATCCGGAATACCGCAGTCGCCACCATCGCCGCCGCCGGCGTGCTGGCCGCCGCCACCGCCGCCCAGGCCGCGTCGAACCTGTCCCTGGAAAACGCCAGCGGCATGGACATCCACTACGTCTACATCTCGCCGGACTATGCGGCCGACTGGGGCACCGACGTGCTGGGCAACGACATCCTGCCGGCCGGCGGCGTCTACGAGCTGAGCTCCAATGGCGACCACTGCATCTACGACGTGCTGGTCGTGTGGGCCGACGGCTACGAGATGGACGGCTACGGCTTCGACTTCTGCGCCAACGACACGCTGGTGATCGAGTAGATCAGCTTGCGCTGAAGTCGGCACCGGCCCTCTCCCCCACCCGGCCACCCAGCAGGATACTTTCGTGGGCGGTCGGGTGGGGGAGAGGGCTGGCGCAGACTTGAATGAGAAGCGACAGCGCATCACAGATATGACCGGGTGACCAACCAGGGATTGACATTTCCCCAATGATCTTAATACATTTTCCCTTACACACACAAAATATATCTTTATTTTTAATGACAAATATGTCCTCTGGTCGACAGTCATTGCATAGTTTCCGTTGCATATTCGTAAAAATGACTTATTGGCTGTTTCAATAGGTGCAGCCATAGCTGCGCCTACACAATCTTCCTCGCCCCATGTCTCGAATACCTCTGCCAATAGCCTGGAATTACTCGAGTCTCTTTGAATATGCCCATAAGAGACTGCAATAGCTTTATGTCTTTAACAAGATCCGATTTTTATGAATCGCAAACATTCATGAGTTTATCTTCGATGTCTAATGTCACCTTGTCACTCTGCAGAAGCGAATACTGGAAATTCTCGAACCGCAATATAGCATTATCACCCGAAAACGTCTTTACGGACTAGTGCCCATGACGCTTCCAGTGTCTCAAGTGATGTTTTATTTTCAATTAGGTGTAGAATCTAGACAGCCATATTGGACAATAAAGACGTGAACTTTCCTTCTTCCCTTGACTTAAAACCCAACTAATGTTGGGAAGAGGAAAGAAAACGTCAAATTGTATGGGTTCACTGGAAGGCGCGCAAAGAAGCCATCCCCAGTGTTTCACCGATTCAAAGGACGAAGCCCTAAGCTATATTACGGAAAATTACCCATCTTTAAGTTTTATCTTTAAATTCCCCTGCCTTTATACTCTGTATCGTACTTTAACACCAAAACCTAGAATCTTTAAATATTCGTTCTCCCTGTCAAAAACATCTATCCTTTAAGTGTTACAGGTTTAAACTGTTATTGGCCGCGAACATCGTTCTGCTGGTGATCTCGGCGATCCTGCTGCATCTGGTCTCTCTGGTGCCGGATTGGTTTGGAGAGTGGCTGGCGGCCAATCTTTACCGCTCGGTTCTGTTGAACGCGATCCTCGCGGTTTTCAACATGATCCCCATTCCCCCGCTTGATGGCGGACGGATCGTGACCGGGCTGTTGCCGTATTCCCTGGCTGTCCGCTATGCGAAGCTGGAGCGATTCGGTATTCTGATTGTCATCGGCGTGCTTTTCTTGCTGCCGGCGCTCGCATCCGCGTTCAACTATGACCTGGGAATCATGCAGAACATTCTCGCCGTTCCGATCTACGGGCTGATGGATCTGGTTTTTAGCGCGGTTGGGTTGCGCTAAAGCCATGGCCGAGGCGGGTGACAGCTTTGAAAGTCCCGAGCCGGACTATCGGCGCGCGCGGGAACCCGAACAGCTTTCCCTGTTCCTCAGCCTGGACGGCTATGAGGGACCCATCGATGTCTTGCTGGCCTTGGGGCGGGAGCAGAAGGTCGACCTTACGCAGATCTCGATCCTGCAACTCGCCGACCAATATCTAGCCTTCATTCGCCAGGCCCAGAGCCTAAATCTCGAGATTGCCGCGGACTATCTGGTGATGGCCGCCTGGCTCGCCTATTTGAAATCCCGCCTCCTATTGCCCGCGACCGACGAGGAAGGCGAGGGGATGACATCCGAGGAGCTGGCCGAGGTCCTGCGCTTTCAGCTGCAGCGGTTGGAAGCCATGCGTGAGGCTGGGGACCGGCTCATGGGACGGCCAAGGCTGGGCGTCGATACCTGGTTTCTCAGTATATCTTTATATATATCTGTAGGCTACATCGAAATCAGCGGTGGTCATCAACCATTATAATTAGCTTAATATCTTTAGTTTCTAGTACATATTGACATAGTCATGTCTAGTTTAGGTCAAAAATTGCATTTCTCAAGGGATCGGTCAAGTTAAAGTTTTTTTCTCAAAGGAAAGTTAGAACCAGCCTTAATAAAAAAAAGAATTAAGAAAATGGAAATTCCAGGTGAGAGTGCAACATGTATAGTTTTTACAGTAGACCTTGCATCTTTGAGACAGCAGCCGTGTTGTCAGTGAACTGGTTTAGGACAACACAATCCGAGAATTAGTTAAACATTCCCTCAGTTCTGGTTTTTAATTTCAAAATAAGAGCAACATAAAAACAAACCCTTAAATATTCGGTTATTTATTCTTATATCAAAAATACAGGAAGGCAAAAGCTATTTGAAATTTAGATTGACACCATATTTACTAAGTAAGAATCTTTTCCGATTTGATTGACAACTTTCACTAGTCAAAATGAGCAAAAACTTTGATTTGTCTTATTAACGGAAATCTCACACACCCTCGTTTGACCTGAAAACTAAGGAAATACATATATCCGGTCTTTTCCCTTGTGTCTCTCATCAAGAAAGCTTAAAGTTGACACAGGAGTTTACACAAGGCTGAAACGTATCTTGACCTCGCTTGAATTCCCACAGGCTTGATTAGCGTCGACCAGCATCTATGAATAGTGACAGAAAAGATGTTATCCGGTGTTTTAACTATTATCAAGACGCCATTTAGTAGTTTTATACTATCTGAGTGAGTTGTTTTACGAGTATTTACTTTAGTCAGATAGGGCACTCAAACCTTTCAGATTAGTTCGTCATTAAAGAGATTTTTAAAGTCGGTATCAAAATCGATTACGTTGACATTTGTGATTTTTGCGATTATGAGCGGATGATTTATGTTCTGTCGTTGTGGTGATCAGTTTTGCAAAATAGATGCCACAAATAAGGGGTTATACACTAGCAAAGCTTTTATAAAAGTTGAATTTAGGTTTGGACTATCAAAGATGGTAAAAAAGTGTATTTCAAGCAAGGTTGTATCTAGGAGGGGAGGAGGGGGGTCAGGGTCTTAAACACAGCCCCTTCCCAAATTTCTGTCTGACTAGTAAAAATGTAACAAAAATAAATATAATCTTGATGCGATTTTAAAAGTCCCCCCCCCTCTCGAACAAAGTCCTGTATGCATCCACATACATATGTGCAAGTACAAGCGCTAGAGTTCTTTTGGGGTTCAAGGACAAGAAATTTAAAGAGAGGGAAACCATTGTGAAATAATAACAACAGCAAAATAGGTAAGTTATACGAAAAACATAGGAAAAATAAAAAAACCTCAAGATTTTGGCAGGGACGGGTATACTAAACGAAAGAATCCCATGTACACAAAGTCAATTTTAAACCTCTTTAAGAACTGTCTAAGAAAGGAACAATTAAAGATGAGATTCTTCTCTCGTCTTCCTGTGAATAAGGATAGAGTTGCTGAAATATTAATTAAAAGAACAATTTGTCAGCTTAGGGGGGGGGAGACTTGTATTCTTTTGTCGGATGTTATTTTTCTCTCGCCTCTAGTGGGGGGAGGGGGCAATGATAAAAATAAACTTTATTTGATAATTTCAATAAGAAATACCCAGATGGTCTTTGATCCCGGGAAATGGACCTAAGACCCTCTACTGCGCCTGTTCCTGCCTGAAATGTTGTACTTGTAGATTGGATCCACGTATGCAATCTGCATCGTCTTTCTCTAATCTGCTTTGAGAATCAAAGCAGTGCTACCAGATGGGTCGTGTTTACACAATTTGGGCGCTTTTTGGGGTGATTACACGTTGTATTTCTGCATCATCACATTTCTGCCGGTTTGAAAAATGTACCATCGTTATGTTTTTAATTGAATGTTTGTGGCGCGTTTGGCATATTTTACTCTTTTGACTGAACTACATCACTCTGTTCATGATATGTAATTCAATGTATTGGAGACATACCAAGTAGTTTTGAAATGTACCTTTTTCGATCCTTTTTTTTCCTAAGCTAATCTATTGATATTTTTCCTATCTGAATAGTAATTAAACAATGGGATTTCAGTCCCATTCGATGACTTTTGCTCAATTCACAAAGAGATTTCCTACTCCAATCAGGGAAAGGAAATCGACAAAGGCCAATTTCCTCGCTAACCTTTTCATGTTAGAAGTAATTGCCCTAGAAGGACGTGTTTCCCCCTGTCGGTGGTCGATTACTGTTCCGTCCCATTGGGGGCTTAGTAAAAGTTTTGGAGCTTTTGTGCTTTTTTTCTGGCCTCGAGATCTTTGTAAGCATTTTGTAGCACCCTGTTAGGTTATTTCCTTTTCGTTTCTGTCGTTCTGAAATAAGTCATTATGTCTTTATAAACCTAATACGGTTCACATAATTTTAGGGTGTCCGAATAAAACTGTCTGCCTTTCTTTATAGGCCGCTTACAAAGACTTGTATATTTTAAATTAGTTCGTTATTTCTCTCTCTCTCTCTCTCTCTCTCTCTCTCTCTCTCTTCTCTCTTTTTCTACTTCTTCCTTCTCTCTTTCTATCATTCCCTCCTCTTTATCTTCTCTATCAACCATTTTCTGATCATTGTATTTTTTTTTTACCCATGCTGCACTCTCTATTGAGAATTTGTGGTAATCTGTTGTGTGTGCAAGGGTGTATCCAGGATTTTCGTTCGGAGTGGGGGGGGTGTATAAAAAAATGACAAATCGAATCAGCAATTTGTGTATATGCATTTTCATCGCTTTTTTACAAGTCTAAATAAAATTTTGGGGGTGGGAGGGATGTGGTTCAAAGCCGGTAACCCCTACCCTCTGGATATGGCCTTGTGTGTGCATATATAAATAAGTGCATTATCTGTCCATTAATATTAGTAAACCATTTCCGTATTTAGGGTGACTTAGAACAATTAAAATCAGTGCTTCATTTGATGCGGGAAGATAATGGACAGCCAGATTCAAGAACCTTTTCCTATTGCTTTGAAACGATTGGCCGGAATACCATCCCTCGCCAGAGAGCAGCTTGTGTCGAAACAGCGAAAAAGCTTATAGAAGACCTTCCGCATTATAACATGGAATTGAGCTCATTATTCAGTGAGAGGAATTTTAAAGCGGATGAACGGGAAATGACTATCGCAGGAATTCGGTTAGCCGAACCGAATTTTGTTCCATTATATCCAAAAATCATCACTGACGTCGTGAAAAGTCATAAACATGAAAATTCTATACCGCCTTTAGGAGGCACTAATAATAGTAAAAAACAGAGCAAATACCAAATATTTAACCATCCATTGAATACGGCAAGTAAACATTTTCCTTTGGTGGTTACTATCTTGAAATTAAGTCACCCTTCACAGGCTATAGCACGCACGGTGGCAACGTTGTCTCCCCGCGAACCTCTAAAGTGTTTTTGACCGAGCATATTTTAGGAACTACCTCAACAGCACGGCACCCTTCTTGAGAAGTCTTGGCTTTACTCTTTGCCGTACACGTCTTTTAATTCCAGGAGGGAACCAAAATCAACATCGTGGGTAGGTGGTATTTGTCCATTGTGGCCGAAAAAATAGATATTCAAATGGGGATAAGTCCATTAATTAGACAGTGAAAACAGATATGCAATTCTTTCGATCACATGTACAGCGATCGTCATCAGTAGAAATACTGAAACATTAAAATTACAACTAACATATTTAAACAGAACAAAATAATAACTTCCGGTCCACAAATAGTTTTACGGTCCATTCATTAGATTTGTCTACGAGAATTTATTAACTGGGTTCATCCATTGTCTTTTCAAACAGTTCGTGGTACCGAATTGTAGTAAGGAGCAGCCCAGCTCAATAGTAACAGAAACCTTGGAAAATGGATTTTTTATACCAATAGTTCCATCAAAAGAATCGCTTTTTTAATACTGATTTTAAATATATAAGTTTCATCAAGTTTAGTCTTACCTATCAAAAGTTACGAGCCTGAGAAAAGTTGCATTATTTTAGAAAATGCAAGAACGAAGACAAAATTCAAAACAAATAAACAATGCCTTAAATATAAGAGATGCATGCGCCCATTCAACCCAATACCCTTTACACTGAAGTTTGGCTTTTATTTTAATAGAATCTGCACAATTTCAAATAAATATTTCCCTGAACATTGGATAATTTTATCTCAAATCCTTGGGAAGGCCAATGGTTAACAGCGCAATAAGCAATGGATAATATATAGTTTACTTCCAGGCTCGTCAAGAGCCCCCTGAGTACACAATACACTAACAACCAAAGTATTCTAAGTGGATTTTGGTTAGTCACTATGGGACACCCATACGGTTTAACTCTGCAGTCTTCTACTAATCAAATGATTTAAAAGATTAAATTTCACTGTTAAGTTGAAGCCAATTCCTGAGCGTCTCATTTGCTGAAATTCAACGTAAACTGTCTTTTTTTGTGGAGAAGAATTAGTGTGAACAAATAGTAAACAGTCTATTCTTGTCGTTGTCACTAGTATATTATTTTTTACTATTCGGTGAAATGATAGGTATCAGCCGCTATAATGACACTGACTACATCCGCACCGAAAACTCAAACTTTGCGGTTAAATTTGTTCCAGGACATACAATATCCGGTAAGATACTAAATTTTGGTCTTAACCTGCGCGTTTTTAACGGTCACTTTTCCTCATTTAACTCATCAGGAGTTAAACATTGTCTTCTGTGAATCTAAATATTTTTAGAATGCCGCAAGCATAGGGGTTCTATACCTGCGGCATATGGGTTTAAATGAAGAAAACTTCGAAGACCACACTGCCTTTCCATGACGAAAATTTTATTCATTATGTCTATAAGACATATGGACACAATGAAAAGCTTCTTGACGTTATTTATTACACAGGTAATAGCGTAAGCCAATATGGTATGCACTCTGTCAAGTTTGACTATGAGAATGCTTTAGACAGCAATCGCCGCTATCATAGTGGAGCAGCTCTAGATGATACACAGCGCTTGAAGAGTATCACTACTAGATACGAATACACTAGAGTTAGGAAGTATTCGCTTTCTTACCAAGAAAGCAGCGCATCAGGTCAAGAACTGCTCCAATCAGTCACGCTTTGTTATGGATCTGGAGGACAACACTGTTTACCAGCAACGACGTTTGATTGGCAAGATAATGCTGTCACCGTGGGTGGCACTCATTTAAACATAGAAACTGGATTTAGTATTTCTTCTGTGTTGCCTTCTGGTGATAGAAACGGTGATGGTGCCAAAGATTGGCCGGGTTATTATTTGAATGCTGAAGGGGGCGTCACTGAGAATAGTCATCCGATGGCTGAGTGTACGTCGTCTGGAACGCAGGGGGTAAAAGCAAACTGCCATGCAGACAATGCGGACATTAACCTTGACGGCCTAACGGATGATATTGATTTAAAGTCATCAGGAGCTCAGCGTCAGTTAGTGACTTATGTCAATAAGAAAGACGGTACATCTACGGAATATACTAGTGATATTTATGTACCAGCCTTATCTTCTATTTTGCATACAGGAGATATGAACGGGGACAGTCTACCTGACATTATTATTTATGAGAGTTCTGCCAGTGCATACCCAGATCCTGTTAAATTTTATTACCACACTGGTATTTTGAAACTCATTCCTCACCCCCATTTGGTTCAAAATAAAATATGATAGCCTACTAATTTAAAAAAAAAAGTGAGATAGCCCATATTGTGAAATAGGTGAGATATAGAATGAAATAGTTTTTAAACCACATTGCCTGTCCATATGTAACTGAACCAAAAATATATTAAGTAAATTTTTAACGTAAAATTTTTAATGATCAGATAGACTATAGCGTTTACTCAGTGGCACCAATCGGAACTGACCCCTTCCCTTGATTTTGAAGAATGCCTTTTTATGGTATTTTCACTGTAAAAAAAAAAAATCGCCCTCACCCGTAAAATTTGAAAAATAATCTTTTTTCTACCTTTATTTTCATAAAATATATTTTTTTGTGAAGTCGCACCCCTTTAGTAGCTACTATGACAATTGCATCTCAGCCGAGATGGGGCGAGATACAGTTTAAAGCCATACAAAAAACAACAACAAAATATTATTTAGGACTTTATATGGAACCACCAGGGGAAGTGGGGTTCATTGGTCAGGGTAATGACTATTATATTGAAAAGGAGCATAAAATAAGGAATGCGCTAGTTCTATGTTTTATGTATTGTCACTATTCTCGTCAGGAATTAGGGGTGGCTTAGGGTCCATTTAAGTGCTTCAAATTGTATTTTAGAGTGAAGCGATTGTTATATCTAAAAAGACCATATAAAAGTCATCGAGTAGTGTGTTCATCTTGACCCTATGTCAGTTATGAAATCCAAGTATAACCAATGGTCCCCTGGGTATAGGCTATAATTAGCCTATATCTGGTCCTATTAGATAGGTCTGATCAAAGTATCAAAAAAAATAATTTTTAATCTAGGGAGGAGGTAAGGAGTCTTAGGATTGTTGGGGAAACTGTCCCCCCCCCTCACATTTGCGCCTAGGGATAAAAAGGGAAAAGATTGAAATTGAGAAATTAAAAAAATCACACTTAAAAAAAAAATATTGCCAAGGGGAAGGTATACTGCAACTTATTTTATTATTTCTTTTTTTCTAATATTTGTTGGTTCTTAAATAGTACACGTTTGAATCTACTTTTTTCTTTTGAGGCCGTTCGATACCATAAAGTGTCACCCTATTTCGTCCATTCTAAACTTTTTTTACTTTGTGTGGCCAAACTATTCAGAATTAAATGGGCGGTTTTGCCATAACTTGCATAGCTTAGCTAAGAGAATTTGAATAAACGACAGAAAACTAAAAGCAGACACCAAAAGAGAACTAAAACTAAAAGAAAACTAAAACTTAGAAAACTAAGAAAACTTAAAATCTTAGAAAAACCTTTTAACTTCTCCCGCTTTGTGCCGGAGATAGACATATTCAGATTTAACGGAGCTTACATCATTAGAGAGCAGGATTACTATTATTATTATTATTATTGTTTTTTTTTAATTGAACAAACATGATTTTCTTTTTAATGCTCAGGAAAACATTAAAAATCAGCTCAAAAGAAGTATCATTGAATAATTTGATAGTTTTGGAAGTTTCCTGTTGGAACTGAATTGATAAGTTTTTCCAGGCACTGGATGCATATTATTTTTGCTGCATTTACACTGAACAGACAGCGTTTTGCTTAAAAGTTAGTGAGAAATTATAGGTTTCAGGTGAATGAAAATGTTATTAGATTCTCAGGATTTGAGGTTTAATTTGATTCTCGAAATTTCCTCCGGGTCCTCTACCTTCTTGAAAATATCATAGAAATTATGTCCCGAAAACAATTATTTACCCCCAATAACTTGAAAAAAACGAGCCGGGTCTTAGAAAGTGGAGTGAGTTACAGTTGGTCATCCCAAGTTTTTACAAATGGAATTAAGAATTCACTGGCCGAAACCCCAAAGATCTGAAAAAAATCTTGAGATATTAAATAATAAAAATGTATATATCTGGTATACTTTGAGGGTAAGGAAGTTAAAGGAGTGATTTTATGCACCTAGAAAATAGACCGAGTTGACAGCTTCGCTTAACTTAGTTAGAGTAGCCCGTGTTTTACAGCTGAAGGATAATACACCAAAAACCTGGGATAACACACAAATAATCCGCCAAAAATCTAGGATAATACATCAATAATACATCAAAAACCTGGGATGATACGCCAATAATCCACCAAAAACCTGGGATAATGCACCAATAATACACCAAAAACCTGGCATAATACACCAAAAACCTGGGATAATACACCAAAATCCTGGATAATACAATAATGATTCACGAAAAATCTGGGATAATACACCAATAATCGACCAAAAACCTGGGATAATACACCAAAATTATCCACCCTAAACCCGGGATAATACACCAATTGTACACCAAAAACCTGGGATAATATACCAATAATCCACCAAAAACCTGGGATAACACATAAATAATCCACCAAAAACCTGGGAAAATACACAAATAATCCACCAAAAACCTGGGCATAGGACATGTCCCAAGTACCAATACTTGGGACAGTCCCAAGTATGGAACTAACTATTGTCACTGAAATAATTCAATGTTAATCTAAAATGGTAAAAAGAACACTTCTGACCCACCAATTATAATTCTATTTTTCTGCATTTGATCATTTTTGGAAGTGGTTGAAGCTGTTCTTTAAAAACATTACTTCTTTATGTATTTTACTTGTATGGTCCATAAAGCATGAAACACGAAAACAATATAACTAACAAAAATCAGGCAAGCAGGATTATACCCCAGAAAAGGGGAATATCAAAAGAAACAAGTAATGTTCCAAATTTAATGGAAAAGGGTGAGGAATGTGAATCAATTATATAACACACATCACATTAAATAAAATGTGTGCCATGTGAAGACAATTGTACTCTCAAGAGATAAATGAATCAAGAGTAATTGAATATATTCTGTAAATTTTTTGAAAAAAAATTATGTTGTAAAAAAAAATGATTTATCTTTTGCCAATGATGCTTTGTAAGGTAATATTTATTGATAAGTTTTTCTTTCGAATAGTTAAATACATTAGGAATATTTATGCCTGCATCCCTGAAGTCTCAGTTGATATAATATTTTAATGATTCTATTTCTTTCTTAATTGTAAGTTAAAAGATCGTAAGAAGTGAAACCAAAGATCTGGGGTTTTTCTTTTGTTTTTCATATTATCGCCACTTTCCTAGAAGCCTCAGTTGCTGAGATTGGTAGAGGTTCATGTACAGTTCAACCAGAAAACTTTTTGGACTGTTCGGTTAGGTCCATTTGAACCTTGAAATTTTCGCTGATGGTCAGTTCGCATGTGTTGCTGCTTGCGCTGCTGGTGGACAGGTAAATATTGATTTGGAGATTTTGTAAATTATTCAGTGACTTTTGCCAGTATCTATTGGTGAAAATAGAGTAAGATCGATTCTCATTAAGGGAACCGTCTACGACGATTCTTGGGAACAATCCGGTTTGCCGTATTTGGATAACCCCAAATTCCATCTATATGGCACCATGCTTTTCGACATAGGACTAGAATCTTCATATTTTTCACTATTGTTTTCCCCATCTCATCTTCATTTCTTTTTTCTCATTATCGTTTGTTTCTCCTGTTTTTTTCTATCATTTATGATCTACACATTTTTCTGCAGAGACTAAAATATTCACTTTTTACTAATATTCCTATCTTACCTTCATTTCTTTTTTCTCTTCGTCTCTTTTTTCGCTGTCATCTTATCTTTTTATCTAGGAAATATGTCTATACACATTCCCATCTTTTAACTACCGAACAAACTTAAAGAAGACGAGAGAGCAAAAAGATAATTTGTCAGGGGAAAATCAAGTTTTTCTCTGAGAAGGTAACAACTGACGTCCTCTTGGTTACTCAGCAAAATCCTACAGCTAGTAATACAAATGCAAATAAAAAAAATTGTTCGATTTGTTCTATATATCCTTTTTTTATTTATTTTGCTTTACATTAAGCGGAACTGAAACACTTTTGTCAAAGGAATAGGATGCATCATATCTCTTTCTTTTTTTGGCTTTGCATCTTTTGTAAATCAAAATTTCAATGAATTTGATTCATTTTCTGCTTTGTTTTGAATTTTGACAGTTCGGCTTATTAGGGCAATGGACTTTTTTTTTTTTAAATTGGTACTTTCTTCTTCAGTCGGTAAATATTTTATACTTTAAATTATGTATACTAATCATTGCATGTTTTCAAAAATAGAACTTAATGTTTTTCTGTCTTCGTATGTTAAATAGTATACTTAAGCATATTTTTCTTTTCCTGTGGTATTTCAAGCTTGACAAAAGTTAAAGTAAATGAGACGTGGGGACACAGTTTAGGAATGTGTTTCTTAACTTTAGATCTTGAAATTTAACCAACACTAATTGATTTTTTTTTGTAATATTTAGAATGTTCAAAAATTACTAAGAGATAAATAAAATCAAGAAAAAGTGGAGCTTGTTGGTAGAAAGGACACACCGGAGTTAAAAACAAATGACTTTAGAGCCAAAAAAGTATGAAACCAGCCGTGATCTTTACAGAAGTAAAACTCGATCTCCGTTGTCTTAGCAACATGAAGTATTGGTGCAACCTTAGGTCAGCTTTGTGGGCAAAAACGTTATCATAACAACACTTTAATTTTTTTTGCAATCGACTGAATGATACAATTATCAACCCCTTAAATTTTCTGAAATGGCATGCATAAGAAGAAACTTTTCTAAGAAAATAAAAAATAAAATAAAAATAATGACAAGTTCCTTAAAGACAGTCTAAAAATACACCATATTTGCTTAAATATCTATTATGCAGTAAATATCTATAAAACTAGGGAAACAAGCCAATTGGTGATACTTCCCTATGTTTTAAGAATGCAAAACTAACGCTTTATTGAAGACACAAAACCCATGCATCATTGTTGCGTTCGATAGTTGCACATCGTACTTTACGCTACCTGCGACGCTGACCTTCTGCGCATCGGCACCTAAGGCAATAAAGCGTGCTTGGTGATCCTCACTTTGGCAGGCGATATGGTCGAGCCGCGCCAACATGGATTGCGTAAGCCTGCTTACCCGTGCGTAACCCCGTGCTGAACGCTCCGACATGCGAGCATTTATGAGATAAACCGGGCACTGGGTCTGCGCCGCCATCTTGATCATGTTGGGCCACAGCTCCGTTTCCATTAACACCAACATGCGCGGCTGTACCCGGGCGAAAAAACGTCCCACCGCAGCTGTGAAGTCGTAGGGTGCATAACAATGACTGACCAGGTCGCCTAAACGCGCTGTCACTTGTGCTGATCCTGTCGGCGTCATGGTGGTGACTAGAAACGCTTGATTTGGAAACGCCGCAACTAGCTGCCGCACTAAATCAACCGCAGCAATGCTCTCACCCGCAGATACAGTGTGAAACCAGATAGGCGCGGTGGGGATTTCATCCGGTACGTGTCCAAAGCGTTCAGCAATGCGTTGCCCATATTCCGGTTCTTTTCTGGCGCGCAGGCGTAGTCGCAACCGCACCAAGGGGGCAGCTATCCACAGCAGTATTGGGTAAAGTCGCGCGAACACCGTTGCAGGTTGCGGCCTCACCGTTAAACTGTCAATCGTCTTACTATGACTGATCAACCCCACTCAACAGAAACTTCGAGCGATGCAATAGACGTAGCCATCGTGGGCGGCGGTATTGCTGGCCTATGGCTGCTGAATACGCTCATTCGCCATGGCTATAATGCATTGCAGCTCCAGCAGAAACGACTGCAGTCCCAACCAACCCAGCACCAGCATAATATTCTGCAGTTCCGGTGCGTGTGGCCAGATGAACATTGATCCGCTGCCGTCAGCCACGGCGAGAAACAAAAGCAGACTGGATGCATAAAGGCATACGGTAGCGTAGGTTTTATCCCGCGTGCCGAAAAACAGTGCCAGGTTGTACAGAATCATGATCAGCACAATGCCGTAGTACATACCCAGGAAGGCGATCAACCTGGTATTAAAGGCGGAGTATTTTGCGGCTGGCTCAAATACAACCGGGTAATTAGCTGCTGATTCGCCCTCGTCGTGGATATAGATGTATTGCGCTTGTGGCGGGACCGGGAAGGCATAACCTGTGGTGGCCAGCGGGCGTTGTGCAAACGGGCGACTGCTGCCGCTGTCCCAGTGTCGTAACACTTGGCCTCCGGCCACGGCGTAAACTTCGAAACGGAACAGCCAGGGGTTGTCTATGGCGAATATACGAATGTCATCGCGAGCCGGCAACGGATAACGCAACCAGCGGCTGTGGCCGCTATAGCCGAAGCTCGCTTGTCCCTTGCCGCGGACCCAGGCAGGGTCGTTGAGGACTTTGTTCGGATCAGCCTGGTTTGCGTTGGTTGACTGATCAGGCGTGAGGTATTCGAAGCCGAGAGTTTCTGCGCTCGCAGGCGCAACAACCCCACAAAGTATCAGCAAGCTCAGTGAAAATGTTGCCAATAGCTTGTTCAGAACACCTCCCCGGAGTTCTATGTGTCAACATTTCCATATGAATTGTGAGACGCCGTGCAGGCGCCGGTTATTCGAAACTTTGGACCTCACATTTTTTCATCATTATTATCATCCGAATATATGTATGCATGCTTTTGTTTTGAATAAAAAAAAGTATATAGTATACATAAAATTAAATGCTAAAACATAGTCTATAAACAAACTATTTAGGGTCAAACCCCTAGTTTTTCTCAATACGAATTTTTTTTCTTGTTTTAGACTATAACGAAAAAACACCGAATCGTTAATAGATTTATTTCGAAAAATCTATATTTTTACATTCGTGTAGTTGCCTTTGCTTGGCAGATAAAACTATTGAGATGATTTTTGAAATGAAGGAGAAATCCAAAGTTTGCGGGAAAGGGAATTAGGAGGGACTCTGGCCGGATGGCTTAGAAAACACACACATTGCATTTTGCATATCAAGAACTATATAACTTCAAAACTCAAATCTACAATTCTTTCATTCAATTGTAATTGTACTGTGGAACTATTTATTGAATCTTGCACATAAATAAAAATATTAAATTTGAATCTTTAGAGCCCGACCTTTTCGAACATTGTGCTATGAAAATAGTATGCATTACTTGAGCGCTCAGTGAAAGCATATCAGGTATTATTACCGACAGATGAAATTCAATGCAACATGTAAGGAAATATTGCTCCCAATTTTGACAAGTCAACGATAACGAAGCTATTACGCTCTGGTGTGAATGTTTTTCCTCTATGGGCAGCATCATTCCAAAAGTAACCAGATTCTTCAATATAATACGATAAAATCAAAGCAGTAGGAATAGATTTGATTCCGGTCCATAAAGAGTTTCAAAAGATAAAATATTGTATGTAAGGGAAGCTGCTCCTTTCCGAATCCTCACCCGTTCTTTCAAATTTTTTAGTGTTTTAGAAAAGCTTTTTATTCCTATTAAACAGCCCTTGTGTTTCAGGATTCATTGCTAAAGGATTGGGCCAAAAAGCAAAACTTTAGCTTAAAGAGCGAGAATTGAGAAAGGGGAAGCCCTCCGCATATACGGAATAAATTCTGTTAATTATAAGTTTTATATAGCTCCTTACTTTTAGTTGAAAAAACCTGTTTTCTATTTAGTTTCTGATCGTTTTTCAAATCATTGTCGGGAATTCCCCCCTCCGTGGAGATTCTTCTCCGGAATTTTTCCCCTCACCCTGGAAAGTTCCCCCTCGAAAAATGCTCGTATATTTGCCAATAACAAATACTAAATGTAAACAATAAGCAAATTGCATAACTTACAGCCCCCTCCTATTTACGTTTTACTTGGAAAATTCATCCTAGTTAGTTGCCCCCCCCCAATTTTTATATTTTTTGTTCACCTGTAATGGGAAGTTATGCTTTCTATTTCTGTTTGAATGAACCCTCTCCAATCTTCCCGTACCATTCATGCGATACGATCACCCCTGGGAAAGAAACCATAAGCAATTAAACACACATCCGTGATCTTACCTTTCACAAAAAAAAAACAAAAAGAAGAAATCAAAATTCCACATTTTTGAACAGACGAGCTTGACAACTTTTCAACAGGGGGTTTATTGATCTTATTGTGTGATTTTTAATAAGATCACTCTACTTTTTGGAGGTATTTCCTCCTTTTTTTCGAAAATCAGGAATAATTTCTCGGGCTCATAATCCAATTTTTATGGAAAATATTTATTTGCTTTTGTTTGATTGATTTTGATAAGTATTTTCCAAAGAAACTAGACTGACATTTCTCTAAACGTTTGTGATGACGTAATAGCAACAAATTGCATTCCAGTTGTGACAACCCTTCTGCATCCTTTTAGATTGTGCCTATATGAATAAAAAAAAGAATCATTTGAACGACCATTGTTCATAGTCATATAACATAACCAAGATCGTTTATTGCCACTATCATGCCTAAGTGTTGTATTTCATATCTCAAGCCTCTGAGATGCCAAAAGATATTTGCTAAGCTGTCCTAAGAGGGAGGATTAGCAGGACAATGTAGATCAGGAGGTTTGAAATGTGATTTAATATATATTGCCCTGCTTATCCTTCATTTGAGAACGGCTTAGCAGATGGTTTTTGGCAACTATCCAAGAAATTCAAAAAAGCCAGATACAACCTTTTGGTATGAAAGTGACGATATTTTGCAACGATATGTGCAACTGTTCTTGAAAATTTTCATCGTGCATAACTTAATGACTAAATTACACATCTAGACAGTTTCTTTTATTATTTTTGTGTGTGTATATCTAAAAATTCTGCTGTGATCAGTCTTCACAACCTTGAAGATAAATCTGCATGTCCAGAAGCACCAAACATGCTTAAGCACTGGAATCCCCCCCCCCCCTAAAGAGAGTGGATACAGGTTGGTTATTTCAATCATGTATCTAGGACTCATGCTTATTCTTCTCACCAGGTTTCATCCCAATCCCTCCACTCTCAGCATTTTCCAAGATTTCCAATTTACCACTTCCTGTGAATCCTACTACCTCATTCTTTGAATTATTGTTTTTTATGAGTTAAAAAGTTCTGCCAACCATGCTTGTTGTGTTTAAAAAATACAAAGCAAATAGAAAACAGTCACCTGGAGGAAGGTAAAGAAAAGTATTGTTTCCAGGTTTTGAACAATCGTGTCCTTCCCATTTCGGCTCACAAAAACAAGTATTTACGCTTGAACAAACCTACAAAGAAAGACGAAATTATTTTTTTGAAAGCCTTGTCAAACACAAAGAGACTGCTGACTTGAAGACAGATAACATCCTAATTATTTCTTGTAAGAACTCTGACAGTAAAATTTGAACAAAAAAATAATTGAAAGCTGATTTAAAAATAAACAAACTTTCGTAAATATTCAAGAAATACTAGTCGATATATTTCTTTTTTAATACTTTTTCATAGTCTTTTCCACGTTTACTTCCTGCAGTTACGTTGTGAAATAAATCATTAGAGACGGAAGTGCCCTTTCTATTTCAAAAGTTAGAGACAAACGAACAGGAAATTTTTTTATAGTTGAAATAAATAAAAACCAGAATATGCTTTTAAAAAGTCAGGTTCATTTAGGTTCGTTTCAGTTAGCATTGCACGCCATGCTAAGTGAACCTAAGCGAACCTAACTTAAAAGCAATTAACTTAATGTTACCTTCCTTGAAATTCAGTTATTTTGCCATCTTTAAAGATACTGGAACTGAGGGCAGTACTTGTTATAGTAAAAAAACATATAGCCATCTATGAATGTAAATGAATAGATGGCAAAGGTCGAGATGTGACTGAACGAAATACTTTCTGATATCGATTGACTAATAAACTAAAGCTATCATCATTAGGGACTACTAATTCATGAAATATATTATGATGTATTGCTGGTGCACCCCTCGCTATAAATGCGAGAACGAAGCTTCACGATTTGGCATTGCGAAATTCGTAAATTTGCCTTGGTGCCCTGTAAAACTGTTGAGTGAGCTAGTTCCTGGCGAGATCTGTCTTGTCTTTTCTTACATGGATATGAAAATTGCAAATATAATAAATGCAAATTTGCTAGATTTTGAAACTAATAAGGCTGCCTGCAGCTTCAACAAACAACATGTTATAAAGAAAGCCAAAACTACACTCAAAAGTTAGCCTGGTTGCAATATAGCCTCCTTCTGTACCTTCAAGTGTTTTGATGTAGAGGGTGAGCTAAAAGTTAAAGATGCGTTTGTTTCTTACTTTGATAATAGGCCTATTGGGAAAATACAGTCTCCTTTGTAAGTCGTTCTTATTCTGTAAATATTGGCACACGAGGGAGTACCTATTCTTGGTATCAATCACATTTATCTGGTCAATTCAGCTCGATTGATCCGCTCTCTTCTGACCCGTGAGTTTCGCATTCCGCAAGGATCTGCAATTTGGCCGATATTCTTTTTATTCTTTGTTAATGACCTCATAAACACGACTAAAAATCTATAACTACCACTTGCTGTCGTCTTTGTCAACCCGCATCCGTCACTAATTGTGACAAGAGTTTGTCTTCCTGGATTAACTTATTGCTTTTACTGATGACAGTATAGTCCAGGACTTTTAGGGTTTGACCCGGACAAAATTGCAATATAAACGAAAATGGTGGCAGAATTTTTCAAGCTCACTACAAAATGTGCAATTATAATATAAAATTAATTTTTCTTAATTAAAATTAAATACAAAATTAGGGTTCAGGAAAATGGCTTTAATATCCAACCTTAGTCCCCCTCTATGGCACTGAATTTGCACTAGCTTAGACATATTTTGTGCCAGGTCAATAACATCTTTGCAAGTAGACTTAAAGGTTGAATATAAGCGTAGAAAGATAGTTTTATCCTCATATCACCACTTTTTACCCTAAACTGAACTTTCATCTTGCAGTCACTTTTTAAAACAAGGTAATATACCTGTTACAGGCAGGCTGCTATTTCACCAGTACTACCTTATTGGTATTCTTACTATAAGTTAATCATCAGTCATCAGCAGTTTTTTGTAGTCATTAGTGGTATTTAGTTGGTGGTTCACTGAAAAGATCTGCCTTTGGATTATTAGAAATTAAGGTATTAATGGCATGACACTAGCATTGCTTATATATTTTGGAAATCTCCAGCATTTGTACTTTACAATACTTATCTTTCTTCAACTTTAGTGAACTATAAGTTAAAACCTGTTTTTGAATAGTGTTATTGCAAAGAAAGAATAGGTTCTTGGTACCC
The DNA here is from genome assembly GCA_010016025.2 of Alatinidae sp. Z8VKAUB7J3. Classification (NCBI taxonomy): domain Eukaryota; kingdom Metazoa; phylum Cnidaria; class Cubozoa; order Carybdeida; family Alatinidae; species Alatinidae sp. Z8VKAUB7J3. The sequence continues at coordinate 217,847,287 of JAAAKM020073195.1, forward strand.
CTGAAAAGAGATAGAGATGGTCAATCTAAAAAATATTTTAATGCTGTCCTGGACATATTCTAGAATATATTGTGTTAAAGTATAGGTTCTAAGTGAGGAGACCAATTAATTGCTTTTCTCCCTTATTTTGATATGGTTAAACACAGGTCCAATTGGTCCTCTAAAAAATCATTATGAAGTTTAGGTTTGAGTTCAGTAGACTTTTAAAAAAAGAGGTTCTTCCGGGATTTTTGCTCGAGAGGACACAGTGATTCTTTATTTTTCCCAGCAAGTTCTGGTGGCCGGTGTTGGCTTTCGGATTTATGATGGCAAGAGATCCATGCTGTGTCTCCGGCCCTATTTATTCTTCTTGTGTGAGCAGGCTTTTGACGATTCCTTATTCCCCAATGCTTCACTTCGTTTTCGAGTGTTTGGCCTATTTTGTGGGTTTTCAGCTCTTCCTTCGCCAGAAAGCCAGGTCTTCGCATCCGGATAGTGGAAAAAGTCATTTTTTGTGGGTGGCGGTGGGTGCTGTTTTGGGTGCAGCGCTTGGCAGCAAATTGGTTTTCTGGGTTCACCGGCCAGATTTTTTTGGAGAAAACCTCATCGCCATGATGTCGGGGAAAACGGTGCTCGGTGGTTTTTTGGGTGGCGTGATTGGTGTAGAGATCGCCAAAAAATGCAATGGACTCCAAACGGCAACCGGAGACCTATTTGTCTTTCCCATATGCGTAGGTTTGATGATCGGCAGGCTCGGCTGTTTTTTCGGCGGTTTGGACGATGGAACCTATGGTTTGCCTACCGATTTAGCGTGGGGCGTCGATTTCGGAGATGGCGTTCACCGGCATCCAACCCAACTCCACGAATTGTTGTTCGTGGCAGGTTTAATGCCCATTTTGCGTCTTGTCGGAACCAGGACCAGGCGGCGCGGCGATGTTTTTAAATTATTCATGGGCATGTACTTAATTTGGCGACTGTTGGTCGGTTTTCTGAAGCCCCGTGAAATTCTCTATTTCGAAGGATTGAGCGGCATTCATAAGACTTTGATCACTAATCGGTTTCTTGATCACTCCGGAAATGCCCCCTTCCGTGGAAATTATTTCCAGGAAATCAAAACACGCAGAAAAGGGCCCCCGGATAATTCCCCTGGAACATCTCCACATGAAAAATTTGGCAAAGTGAATGTAAGACAATTAAAAAGAATTTTGCATTAGTAATTCTGTCGAATCCCTTCGTGCAGTATTTCCCGTGGAATATTCAACCCCCAGAAATTTTTCTCCCCAATGCAGATCTCCATATAGAAATCCACCTCCCCTCCAAAAAAAAAAATGTCTGTATACTTTCCAATAACAAGTTCCATGTGTAAACAATGGGTGAATTTCATAACTTGCAGGCCGCTCCCTACGGACTGTGGGGGGTCATTTTGCACCTAAAGAGACAGTTATTTGATCTTTCAACTATACTTTGATCTTTCAACTATACAAAATGGCAATCTCTAAATTTTTATCAGATAATTTTGGGGAAAAAGTGGGCATTGGAGGGGGTTTAGTTGCCCTACAATCTTTTTGGTCACTTAAAAATGCACTAGAACTTTTAATTTCCGTTCAAATGCACCCTCCCTCGATTTTCTAGGACCATTATTTCGACACAATCACCACTGGGAAAGAAACAACAACAACAACACACGCATCCATGATCTGTCTTTTGGCAAAAATAGCAAAATTCTACATTTTTGCAGGTAGGAGCTTGAAGCTTCTAAAGTAGGGTTCTCTGGTACGCTGAAAAACTTTGTTTTTTAAAATTAATTTCTGTTCGCTTTTTTTAAATATACATAATAAACCTCACAAAGGTTTATTGGAATAGCATGGGGCTGCCAGGAGAATGTCAGGCCGAAGATGTATGTTCAATATGGTAAGTTGTTTTTCGAAGACGTTTAGGCTTCCTAAAGTCGTGTATTCATTTTTACTGCTAGCCCTCTCAGTTGTGTCCAAAATCAAAATGTGCCATGTTTTACAGTGAAAAATAGCGACACTGTGAAAGATGTAAGGGTATAAGCGTATGTATTTTAGCCTATTTAAAAGTTATTTTCAGAATTTTATAGCCCAGTCTTTCCTTTTGGGTGGGCCTAAATGTACACATACCGGACTCACTGCCTTCCTATTAAAAATAAATGAAAAATAATTATAAACTAAAGTTTGCAATTTACAATTTGCTCTTTTCGTTGGTTCATGCTATTGAAGTTTAGTTCGGATTCAGTATTTCGCCAGTTTCTTTTTAGTTTTGGTTAATTTTTAGTCGTTGACGGTAAGGTCTAGAATTGGGCCTCTTCAGAAGGAGACATGCTAGAACAAAAAGAGACAAATTTTTATATTGCTAATTTTATATTTATTTTCATGGTTTGGTTGGAGTTTTTGGCAATTCATCCCCAGCCTGTCGAATGGTCTCATATAACCTTAGGCTATGTAGAAAAAGTAACATAATTATTGATGAAAACTGATTCAAAAACGGATAAAAATGGGGGAAAACAAGGAAATATGATAAATTGATACTTACTGCGGTACTCCCTTGCGGTACATTTTTTAGTTAGGCTACTGTCTTTGTATGACCTAGGGCTATATGAAACTATTTGAGGGGACTGTGGATGAATTGTCAAAAACGCATTGGAATATATATTGAAGTAGGTGGAAAAGTTCAGTTCAATATGAGAAAACTTAAAGTTAATATTGTTATCCAAATTACTAAATAAAGCACGTATTTTATAAGATAAAGGGTTTGATGATGATATAAAACTGTGATTTTGATAATGCAGAATTTTTAGTGGAAGGATATTTCTCATTAGTTAAGTGTTCCAGGTCAAAATTAGCCTATTAAGATGATGCTCTTCGTCTGGTTCACTTAGTTCTGTGATAAGAAATAACTTTTTGATCAGACACATACCTATTTTCTGGGTGGTGGTTGCTGGGTAATTCTAAAAAAAAGAGCATATTTTGTTTATAATTTGAATAAAAAGTCAACAGGAATTCAAGAACGATGAGGATTTCAGGGGGTGGACCAGGTCTTGAGGCTATTGGAGTAACATTATATTTTCAGTTACCACTTTTCAGTCCATTCTAGATAATAAACTGACCCCCCCCCCCCAAACAAAAAAAAATATCTTCTAAAAAAAGGATTGGATTTGGCTTGTTTAATTTCTCTTGCCTTTAATGATTTATCTAATAATCCAAAAAGATCTCTTTTGGACCCTATGCTCCTACCCCTATGGCTCTCGGTCTTTCTTTCAATGTCTCCGGTTTTATTTGTCTTTTTCATACGTGTGGCTTAAAATGTTTATCAAAGAAGGATATAATTTTCGAAGATGATGTATGGCCACTCTGAAAAGTTTTTTGGGATAAACTTTTGGCCATGAAGGTTAAAATGAACTATGAAAGTTGGCTTTCTGCTCATCTATAATTTTTTTTCGATGGCTAGTTGAGTCAAAATATCGTTGCAAAAATGACGTAATTTCAGGCTGCGCTAATTTGAATTTACTAACACTACAATATATTCCAATAATGCAGCTGAACTCCATTGGAAGTCAAAATTACTCAAACAAAGCAACAAAGTAATTGAGGCAGGGTTGTATTTAAGAAAAACAAATATAATTTATATACAATAAAACTAGTTTTGGCTGTACCGAGTCAATACGTCGGAAAATAGGCCATATTTTTATTTCGTCTCTGATGTACTTGAAACTTTCTAAGCATGTAAACAGGGTCGTTCTTAGGGTTGATGGTTCCCAGGGTAAAACTAATTACACCCCTCTCGGCTCAAAGATAAAAAATAACCAGAAGTTCCAGTAGCACCCCCCGCCGCGGCACCCCCAGCCACCACGCTCTGGGAAGCTTGCCTTGGTCATCCCCTTTTGAACGGCCCTGAATGTAGAAAGGTTCTTGAAAACCTCAATGAAGGCATTTTGAAGTTTGCTTTTATTCATAAGCGACATCTAAAACTGAGCAACCAACAGTATTTTCTCATGGCCAAGCTTTGTTTTTCTCCGATCGGCATGACATTATCATTGTAAGTCGACTGGACAAAAAATATTTTAATGAGGAAAACAAATATCCGAAGACAAATTTGATTGTGTCAGTTCGTAGCGCTACTTTATGAATTTATTTATTTTTTGTTGCTGATGTGTTTGAAAGTTTCAGGACATCTAAACAGGGCCATAGGAGCCTCTACTAAAATAATAAATTAAGGGAACGGATCTGTTCTTTTTGGTTGTAGGCGTTCATTTTCTTTTTTCAACAAGCTGTTGGGTCACACAGGCTGACCAATCACCTGGCCTATCCGCAACTTCAGCGCGATCAATGGATTTATCAGACACCTGGCACCGGGCCCGAAGCGCTGGCTGAAGCCACCGGCGCTGCCGTGCCTCGCTGCCAGATGTCAGCTATGCAAGCGGGCGATGCGCTGGTGTTTGACGATCGATTGCTGCACCGAGGCCAGGCTAACCGTACGAGCCGGGCCCGATTCATTGCCTATTTTTCTTACCGGCGCAGCGGCTACGAGGGCAACACGCATTTTGAAGCGCAACGATCGGTTTACGCCGATCCCGGCGTCAACATGTAGGTTCCGGTGGCCGTTAGCACCGCCTTGTTGTCAGCGCTGCTGATTACTTCGGCGCGCGTGAAGATAATCGATCTTCCTTTGCGCACCAGGTCTGCGTCGACAAACAGCGTGACGTTTGTGGCGGGCTTCAGAAAACTGCTGTTCATGTCCACCGTAGCGCAGGGCACGGGCGCACCACAGGCGCGGAAGATCGCCAGCACCATGGCCGTGTCCACGGCCGCCATCAACGCCTGACCCGACACAATATCGCCAGCGCGATTGGGCTCTCGGCCAGGCTCCATCGTCAGACGAACCCCACTGTCCTGGACCTCGGCGACGCTGAGGTTGAGCTGGTGTACCCAGGGTGCAAATAATTTTTCGTAGGCGGCCTGAATTTCCGCTGCCGTCATGGCGTCTTCTCCTGCTCTTTTTTCATGGGCCACTTCCGGGCGTCACTTGCTTCTCGCAGTGTGCCACGCAGCAGCGAAGGTAAACAAAGTCAGTGCCGCCAGGGATACGGCCCAGTGTGATCCGAATCTTGGTGACGGCTTACACGGATGCCGAGGTTGCGATCGATGCGGTGAACAATGGGTCCATCTATAAATACGTTTCCAAACCTTGGGACATTCCTGAATTGGGAGTGACACTGCGGCGGGCCGTGGAGTTCTTCCTGATTCAACGGGAACGCGATCACCTACTATGCGAGAAACTGGGGGCCTTAGAGAAGCTGGTGGTAGTGGATCGAATTCTCGGTCTCGGCATGATGGCTTCGGGATTGCGGTCGGAGTTGAAAAACGCGCTGACGGGATTACATGCGTTTTTGAATGCCAGGCCGTTGGCTCCGGGGCTTGCGGATCGGAACCTGGATGAGCTGAAGAGCCATTCCCGGTGGCGCCAGATCTACCTCCATACCAAGGACCATTTGAAGGCGGTGAGTGACTTGGTTCAACAACTACCGCTTGAGGGCAAGCCCGCGAAGAACGATCTGGCAAAGTGCGTGTCCCAAGCTCTGGAACCGCGCCAGCAGGCATTGGTGGATGAGCGAATTGACGTTGATAACGAGTTAGAGAGTGGGGCGATTTCGGTTGAGGCCAATGGCGATCTTTTGCAACGAGTCGTCGACCTCGCACTCGGTATCATGTTGTCCGACCTTCCGGCTCGGAGTGGCCTGGCGTTGTCACCATTGGCGACGGGCGATGATTCCGGTCGGCATCCGGCTGCTCGGCGATCGGCTCACGCCGGTCAGCGCGTACCGGCGCCTGGTCAAAGCCGATGAACGGACCGCGCCGTCGTTTCTGTTCGAGTCGGTCGAGAACGGCGATCGCCGTATTTTCGTTTAAAAAATTAAGAAGAACTACAGACTTCCCCCTTGGGTATCTAAGTATATATTTTGCCCCTCCCCTTAAATTTTTGTGAATTGGTGCCATTGATGCTAAAAAAAATTACTGGGTTTATATTTGATTAAAGTACATTCTTTTTTTTTCGAAAACCGGTCTAAAAGAGCCCCCAAACTCTTAGTTATAGTTGAAATTCGTACTGTGTTAAGATCTGCAATAATAATGAGTATTTATTTTCCATCGTGGTGCCTCCTTCCCAAAAAGTTTCATTTATAATTAAATGTTCCTTTCTCAGTGGAAAAAAAAAAAAACACAGAGAGTATAATGCATAGTGCACAGTAACACTTTTGGAATAATTTTTGGTCCTTTTTCTCCAAAGACTGTAAAAAACAAATAAAAACTGAAAACTAGGCCCATCGTAACAGGCATTTAAAACAAAGCAGCATAACCCGGAATCTAGAGCCGATGTTATATAACAGATGATGATGTAATATAATGTAACTATGTTATATAATACGTATGTTTTTTAACTTAAGTGTTTTAAATTAATAGTCTTTTTTTTCAATTTTTGTCATTGAGACCCACCTTTTAAGTTACTGTGCCCGGACAATAACTCTAAAGAACGATATTGAGTTCGGAAGGGCTCCGAATAAGTAAGCAACAAGGGGCATAAACTCTGTTCAGACTCTCGTTTCCTAATGTTCTTTAAGATATTAGTTGAAGTCAAATCCCCACCATCAAATCATTTAATATATTTAGATCCAATCCTTATATTTATTTACTTCCCAGACCAAATTAATTTATAGATGTAAATATACAATAGAAGGTTAAAAAAATTGTTTTATTCAACAGTTCTTCCCAATCGCTTCAACAAAAAAGCACCCTTACTCATATTTTATATACTTTTTGGCTGACCTGGAACGTGGCCTAGGGTCAATCAAAAATATATAAGCCTAAATAACGTTTTTTTTTTCAGCCCTAACGGAATCACACGAGCCAATAGAAAAGGAGCTAATCTGGGGCATTACCTCCCAGAATTTCTAGAATCTGGGCTTTCAAAATCTGGGTTTACGCTTTCTTCGCATGTAATCTGGACCTTGAAGCCAGACCAGAAGTACCTCAGAGCAGCTTGGAAAAAGAGAAATTTAAGCTTACAGATTTCCGGATTCTGGTAGCTTTAAAGCTGAAAAAAATACTTTTAATGGTGGAAGAAACAGATAAAGTTAAAAATTGACTTTGATTAAGCAGGAAAACAAAAAGGTTAAAGAACCTCGAAAAGTGGGAGTGAAAAAATCATCTGGGGGCTCTTTCTCGGACCAGCTTTGCTATCCAGAAAGACCAGAATCAGCAGAGTCCGGTAGGTGAAGCCCCAGCTTTAAATTATGTTTTCAGAGAAGATAATTTCTATGATGGTAAAGAAAAAAAAATGATCTGGGGATTACGTATTACATTGACAACATCTTTTTTGTTTTAGATACTTTTCGATTCTGGAAGAAATAAATCAACAACAACAATGATAAGAAAGAAAAAAGGAGAAAATAGAGAAAAGAAGCAAAACAGAGTACTGAATGTAAAAATTTGACACTGAACATTTACTCCTGAATGAAATACTGTCTGCATTTGGCTTTCATTATGATTGCGGTTTGTTTTTGTATTTTAGTTAACGATTGCATAGGAATTTCCATGTTTATTTCTCTCTGTGATGCTTCTTCGTCAAATAAGCATGGATCTCAATATCACGTTTCCAAATTTGCGCGGGGGCTTTTAAATCCTCAAACTCCTGTCGGGATGCACTTTCCAGTACAAAAAGAAAAGTTCTACCCACATTTCATGTAGTTATATCCAAGACCGAGGGATACAAAGTTAGAGATGGAGTGGATGAGACATAGGTAAGCAACAGCTCCCTATATTTGCCCATTTTCTGATAATATTGAGTTACAAATATTGGATTATAGCAGTAGGTATAAAACCTTTTTTTTGTATTATATAGGATCTTGAAATTGGCAGCTGCTGAAGAAGGATTATTTGCTTTCGTTCGGCTTTTTTTTATAATTCAAGACTTGAAGCAAAACTTTCTAATGGTGTTTTTAAATCGCATTTAGGACTTTCTTTTATCGTCTTTCGAGCCCTGCATATTGATAATATTCAATTCTGTTCTCCTTAAATTGTGAATTTAATTAACCTAGTGAATTTTGAAGGATTAGAGTTATATTTGTGACTAATATATTCTGACTATGATTATATTTTTCTTTTAACAACTAGGTTTTCCAGAGGAGCAAGAAAATGCTTAAGCAAATCGTCAAAAATTTAGTTGACTACAAAAAAAGACAGATCCACATGATTATCAATTGGCTTGCTTTTTGTCTTTTTTTTTTCAATTCCGTTAAGGTTACTTTCAGTTTTTCGAGAGTTTTTCCGATGATTTTTTGGAATAATTTTTCTGCGCTGATGCCCCTGAAAGTGGATCAGTCTATCTTGGTGGCCCTTGCCGGGACCAACCCCGCACAAAATCAACTGCAAATCCTGTATTTGGATCCTCAATCCGGTTCAGCCAAAATTGAACAAGTTGCCATAGATCTCCCCGAAGGAACCTGGACATCGGTTGATGATGGGTTGCGCGGCTCCCTGCGCGTTTCTTCCGAAACGGCAGGTAATGACCTCGCGGTTTTTTGGCAGGCTACGCGTCGTTCCACTCGTGGTGCGGCACCAGGCGAGGAACAAATCCCAGATGGACCAGTCTTGGGTTCGGTTGTTCTTGATGGGACGACCGGGCAGATTCGAACAGATGTGACGCCCCCTGAAAACAATGAACAACGTCTCCTCAGAGCGGTTCCCCAAAATGAACGAATCAACGAACTTTCTGGTGCCCAATTCCTATCCGTAAACGGGAACCATATCCTTCACAGTGAAAGAATTGCCGATGATCGTGTTTGGGAAAAATATCGGTGGACCTTCTACGACCGGAATACTGGTCAAAAAATTGGCCAAATTCACAATCACTTTTCCACGTCTCAATTTGTTGTTTCGGGAACAACCCTCGTTTTTGTCGGTCGGCCTTTTATCCGTCGAAATGGTGATGCATGGGTTGATGCCAAGCTTCGAATCCGGGCCTTTGACCTGGCCAATGGCTCTGAAGTTTGGAGCGAGCTGATTCGCGATACTCGCTATCGGGGACCCTTTCCTCCATAAGACCTCCTTTGAAGAGGATCAGAAACGAGTTATTCGAGACAAACATGTAAATCGATCGAGATGGCTTGCCCCGTCAAATTCGGCACCTGTGAGGATGATTGCGACGTTTCCCTCACCTAGCACACCATCTCGTAAATGACAATTTCTCGCAAAACTTCGAACAAGCAAAGACAAATCTCAAAATTGAGAACTGTCTTGACATTGCGACGCGACGAGCGTTACCCTTGCGGAAAACCAAGGATTGTTAACCAGAGAGGACAGAATGAAAACTCGAATCGGCAAATTTACAGGATTTCTTGCAGCTGGAGTGATCACGACAAGCCTGGCGCTGTCCATCAACCTTGCGCTGGCGGCCGATTTCACCGCCAAGATCGGCCACCTGGAATCGCCACAGCAGTCACGACACGTCCATCTTGAGAAGGTTGCGGATCTCGTCGCCGAAAGAACGAACGGCGCGGTCGAGTTTCAGATTTTCCCCCAGGCGCAGCTCGGCAATCAGCGGGTCATGACCGAAGGGGTTCAGCTCGGCGTGATCGAGGCGACCGTTTCGCCGGCAGCATTTCTCGGCGGTTTCAATCCAACCGTTTCGGTATTGGACATCCCTTTTCTTCTGCCCGCGGACGAGGATGCCGCGCAGACCCTGCGCGAAGGCCCGTTCGGCAAGGCGTTGCTCGATTCGTTCAACGCCAAAGGTGTTGTCGGCGTGGCCCTGTGGCCCAACGGCCGCAAGAACTTCACCTCACGCAAGCCGTTAGACGACATCAATTCCTTTGACGGGCAAAAGTTCCGTGTGATGGATTCGAAAATCCTTATCGAACAGTTTGACGCACTCGGAGCATCGGCCATCGCACTGCCGTTCGGAGAGTATACCAACCGCCGTATTTTACCTCTCAATTAATTATGGCTCTATTATATTTTAGGACGCGTTTTCTATTTCTCTCGATGAAAGATTTCAACTGAATGGTGGCTATATCGGTATTCTGTAATGTATTTTTGGGAAGAGAGACCAGAAGTGGGCCGGTTTCCTTCTTCGTGAAATCATGGAAAAAGTACTAAATTTCGAAACTGCTGTGGAAAAAGCCTCTAATGCTCCATTGCTAGCACCAGTTTATTTAATTATCAGCGGTACAAAGCCTGGAGAGGTAAGTTACTATATGTGAATCTCAGTTATCAAACAACTAAGTGTCCGATATTTCTGTAGCCTTAAGCCCTGTCTTAAGCGAGTGTACAGGCTTTTATTCGTGAATAATATTAATAAGTATCGTTTTTTTTCTGTGGGTAATAGCGCAGATAAGGTGAATAGCGCTACTAACGTTGAGATAGACTACTACCTTTATATTTTCCTTATTCGACTTAGTGTTGAAGTAATACCCTGTTTAAACCTCAGAATGGCTATTGGTTTGAAAAGAGAGGAAGTACTCATCCGGTTGAATTCGAAGTACCTCAAGGATCGGTTTTGGGTTCGACGCTGTTTTTAATTTATGTTTAAAACCTTTTCTTTGCAGTTAAAATTTGTGTATCGAAAATATATTGCGTCTTTGTCAACAGGCCAATCAGGATTTCTCGACGCATGAATCTGGATCTCTTGATGGTCTTGTGGCTTTCGCAGGAGATACCACCCTAACCCCTTTGGCTAAAAATGAGTCTAGTCTGAAGCTGAATCTGATATTTCTTTTCGGATCGAATTTCATTTGAGGCTGGTTTGAACGTCAAACCAAGATTTTTAGACTAACTGGCCCAGAGAGAACGAAAATGCCACTGATGGAAATTGTGATAAAGCCAAGAGGTTTATAACTTACAAAACTTAAAACCTTCATTTACTTTTCTTTTTTAATCTCACATTTTTTTCTTTTATTGGTACTAATATTACTACTTTAAAAAAACTGAAACAGCGTTTATGTGAATCCTACACTTAAAAAAAAAAAAAAAAATCTTTCTTAGTTTCCGTTCCATCTTCTGTTTCTACCTCTTGATGTTTTTTTGTGTTTCTAAGAGTTCTCTTCCTTCCCCTTGTAATGCTTAAAGTATGCGTTTTTCCCTCTTCTGGTATTATCTTCTTCCTCTTTGTGTTTGTCTTTAAGCTCTCCCGATCTTTCAATATTTTTTTCTTTTATTCCTTCTTGGGACAGAAAACCTTACAAAAAAATTCCACTTTCTAAGCAGGTGAGTGCAGTCCATATAGGCTATTGCAGTCGAGCTTGACTGGATGGGCTTTTAGAAGACTGTTTAAAGTTTCTTTGAATGGATTGATTGATTTGTAGTTTTGATCATCTACGCACAGTATTGAGTTGCTGCGTACCAGCCAACAAGAGGAAAGTCAGTTGAGTGTTCTGTGAACGGTGAACCTGAAAGCACAAAGACTGCGTACTTAGGCCCAAATTTTCAAATTTATCGCAAGGTCTTGGGCTAAATTAATTTGACTCGCAGGGAAAGGCCTTTGCCGACTTACTTTTGAGAAGGGGGAATTAAACCACAGCTCAGGCCTGAAAGCCCCCAATGTAATAGCCGTACTTACCGTCAATTTCGTGGAATGGCTCAACCCAGCTAGGATGGTCAACTCTGGTGATCACGCTGGGATAAGGCGCAAACTCGACCCTATCAGTGTGTAGTGTTTGTCTGTCGTGCATTGCCCATCCTCGCCAGGCTAGCATGGTACCCAATGGGTCGTTACCTTTGTATGCGCCAAGGGTTAATTGCCAAGCCCAAGGACTTTTCCTCAAGCGACTTGGTTGAAACAAGCTCAGTTCAATACCCGGGGCTTTTAACTCTTCTCCTATCCAGGAGTTGATGGCAGATTGAGTATAGGTAAACGGACTTAACCAGCCAATATCGACGTTTTCCAAGCTCATTTCCGGATAAAAGAATCCAGCCCTGGCTTTAAATTTGGTTTCTGATGCCATCAGCGGTTTGTAATGGAGCTGGGCTTGGCTTAATCCAAAATTATCGTTGCCATCGGTGTAATAATTTGCCACGGCATCAATAGAAATACCTGAGCCAAAATCATGGTCAAAACGCACTAACGCTTGCTGCAACACTGCACCGTTATCATCGTGACGCAAAATGCTAGTGCCTTTAGATTGATAGGATGGCTCCGGAGCGGCAATGGCATAACCCACTTGCACTAGGCCATTGAATTCTGCTGACAGAGCGCCCTGACTAAGCAGGGTAAACCCTGTAAAAGTAAAAGCAGTCAGCATTTTTTTGAAGTTAGGCATTTTTTTCATCCATGCAATACATTATTTTACTAGTTTACTAAAGGAGAATTAGAGTATCTTCTAAATTAAGCATTAAAAAAAACAGATAGAGGTAGATAATATATTTTAAAGAAGACCTTCTTATGGTTTAAGAAGAGAATAGGATGTGTTGATCAAAATTTTTACACTTAGATTAATTCTTAAGAAGTGTCTGTATAATCAGACCGGGGCTTCATCTTTCTGGTGTGGTGCTTCGAATGGTTAAGGAAGATTTGTTAATTTTTTTTTCAGATAAATGCCCAAAGAACATGTTTAGGTACTCGTTTGACTTACTGCCTATCAAACAACAAGTACTATTACTAATAACTCATTGCAGTACCAAGCCGCCTGATACCAACACAGTTGCGCATGCTCATACATTCTAATATATTGAAAGCTTCCCTCCACACACCCTCATCTGCCTTTCGTTTGACCCTAGATGGATGGCAGTTTAAGAGAATCTTTGGCAATCTGTCATCCTTCATCCACGAAACGTGTCTTAGGCATCTCAACCTTTCTCTCATTGTAGCCATAGGAAGTGGGATAGAACCCTACTTTTTTCTATACAGGTTATTGTTCGATATACGACCAGTCAGACATGTATTCAAAACAACCCTTAGACAAACCCTCTGGAAAATATCTGTAAAATCCTCTTCTGTCTTCTGAAGCGCCCACATTTCAAAACCAAACTTGACCACTGTCATCAATGGAGCTTCCAATATTTAATGTTGGTTCGCAGACTTATCTTATTATTCTTCGAAACTTTTCTCAACAATGAAGAAACACACTGGGCCTTGATTACTCTACTCTTATCCCCTTTGTTATAAAGAGGTTTAATTATAGTTTTCATAAAATTGCTAGGTATTTCCCGTTTTTCAGAAAATACCCGACAAGGAATTTCGCTACCTTAGGACCGTTATAGTTACGGCCGCCGTTTACTGGGGCTTCATTTTAGACCTTCGAGGTAAACCTCTAAGCCCACCACTTAACCTTCCAGCACCGGGCAGGTGTCAGGCCATATACGTCATCTTTCGATTTAGCATAGCCCTGTGTTTTTGATAAACAGTCGCCTGGACCTTTTCACTGCGGCCCATCCGAAGATGGGCGACCCTTCTCCCGAAGTTACGGGTCGATTTTGCCTAGTTCCTTAGCCATGAATCTCTCGAGCTCCTTAGAATTCTCATCCCAACTACCTGTGTCGGTTTAGGGTACGGGCTGCTTCACTCGCTTTTCTTGGAAGTCGATTCGCTAGATTATCACCTTGACCGTAGTCTCAGTGTACTATCGGGGTGTTACCACTCCCTTCAACGCACTATTCCGTCAGTGCGCACTAACTATTCGCCTCCGTCACTTTTAGTGTGAGCAGGTACAGGAATATTAACCTGTTGTCCATCCACTACCCCTTTCGGGTTCGCGTTAGGTCCCGACTAACCCTCAGCTGATTAGCATAGCTGAGGAAACCTTAGTCTTTCGGAGTGCGGGTTTCTCGCCCGCATTATCGTTACTTATGCCTACCTTTTCTTTTGTAGCTTCTCCAGCAAACCTCACGATTCACCTTCGACGACACTACAATGCTCCCCTACCACTTTTACAAGTCCATAGCTTCGGTAGTATGTTTATGCCCGATTATTATCCATGCAGAATCGCTCGACTAGTGAGCTGTTACGCACTCTTTAAATGAATGGCTGCTTCCAAGCGGCAACATAAATTAAAGAATTAATGTGAGAACGAGTGTAAGTAACGGTGTTTTACTAAATTTTACTTTCATATTGGGTAAAAATATTTCTTTTTTATGTTTGCAGTCCACACACATGTTTTACGCCATTCTTGTTCAGCTTCAAACCGAACTCTGGCATATCTAACGTAAGGGTAAAATCTTTTCCTCGAAACCTCTAGTTTTCGGCTCCTCGGCTTTTTTAAAATAAAACATGCTGTTTTATTTTTGGTATTTTATATTTTTACTTTGTCATTTGCAAATTCACTTTAATTTACGAAATATTTTTAGGTGACACATGGTCATTACGTACTGTTATTGGATACTTTATTTGTCAGGGTTCTTTGGGTATTGTTGTTTATTTAATGAGTTGAGGAAAAAACCGTTTTTTTTTAAAGATGATGATATGATGTTATAGGATGTGTCTTATCTCCACATAATTATCACAAGCTGTTCCATTCCTAAAGTTTTTAAGTTGATTGATAAGTTTTTAAGAAGTATAAAAATAATACACTTCCAAAACGACAAAATTGGGAACAAGTCAGAACATGAGATTTTCAAAGAATAACAAAAATGAAAAAAAAAAGTAAAAAGGTCGTAAATGAAATTATAATTAGATCATGCTATAGGGTACGTCTCATCTCCCCTCCATACTTTTGTCAAATGGTGCTATTGTCTCCCTGTGATAAATCCATAGCGTTGTGCATGAAACCTTCTGGGGTGAGTTCACCTCGGTTGTGACTTCCAGGAGTTTTTTATGCGATGAGTGAATCGTTGAGGCTTATTTACTTAAATAAAGAAGTGCTGCTGCTCAACGCTGTGGCCCAGCTTGGTCAGGCCCCGGGCGAGGATGGCGGTGAAGCTGTGAACGCGCTGGGCGATCTCGGGCAGGCCTTTCGGGCCGTGGTACACGGCGTACATGCTGGCGATGTTGGCCAGCAGCACCTGGGCAGTACAGATGTTGCTGGTGGCCTTCTCGCGGCGGATGTGCTGCTCGCGGGTCTGCAGGGCGAGGCGGTAGGCCTTGTTGCCGCGGGCATCGATGGAGACGCCGATGATACGGCCGGGCATCGCCCGCTTCAGCTTGTCGGTGGTCGCCGTGTAGGCCGCGTGCGGGCCGCCGTAGCCCATCGGCACGCCAAAGCGCTGGGTCGAGCCCACTGCGATGTCGGCGCCCATCTCGCCCGGGGATTTCAGCAGTGCCAGCGCCAGGATGTCGGCCGCCACGATGGCGAGCGCGTTATGCTCGTGCAGCGCCTCGATTTCCTTGGTGAAGTCGCGCACGTGGCCGAAGGTGCCGGGGTACTGGAAGATCGCGCCAAACACCGCGCCCGCGTCCAGCTCGTCCGGATCGCCGACCTTGACGTCGATGCCCAGCGGCTCGGCGCGGGTCTTGATCACCGCGATGGTCTGCGGGTGGCAGTTGCGGTCCACGAAGAAGGCCGCGTTGTTCGCCTTGGAGCGCGCGCCGCGCTGTGCCATCGCCATCGCTTCCGCCGCGGCGGTGGCCTCGTCCAGGAGCGAGGCGTTGGCGATGTCGAGCCCGGTGAGGTCGCTCACCATGGTCTGGTAGTTCAGCAGCGCTTCCAGGCGGCCCTGGGAGATTTCCGTGTGTCGCGAACTCCTGGAGCGACTCGGCGATCAGCGGTTCGAGTATCAGGGCGAAGCCGCATTTCGCGATTGGCTGTGCAACGCTGCGATCATGAAGATGCGCGCCCGGGCGCGGTTCTATCAGCGAGACCGCTGCCGCTATGCCGGTCGGGGCAAGTTCATCGGAGGGGTCTGCCTCCCCCGCATCGCCCAGGGCGGAAAGGGAGGGAAGTATCAGTGCGCGGGCGGGCGCTGCCTGTAGAAAAGCTTCGCGCAGCGCCAAGACCGCCCGCCGGGTCGGCAAAAGGACTGTAACATTTCGCAGGATTTGCGGGTCGTCGCCGAATTCGTCGAGCAGATATGATGCGAGAGCAGGGGCGAACGGGCGATGCGACGGTATCGATAGAAGCTTGGGACGAGGCATTAGCGGCGATCCGCCATGCCGTCGCCGTCTGTTTTGACCGCCCAGTCTACAGGTGCCGTCAGGACAGCGCTTCTTTCATCCAGCTCACCGCCGAATGACAGCGCGATATCGATACGATTGTTCGGCAAATACCCGTCCGCCTGGCATGGCCATTCGATCAAGCTGGTTTCGGACAGGGCCTCCTCCCAGCCCAACTCGACGAGCTCCTCAGCGCTTCCCAGCCGATACAAGTCGAAGTGCCAAAGCCGTCCCAACGGCGTGTCGTAGGTCTGGGTCAGCGTGAAGGTCGGGCTCGGCACCTCGAATTCGCCGTCGTCGGGTGCCAGGGCCCGGATTGCCGCACGGGTCAGGGTCGTCTTTCCGGCGCCGAGATCGCCGGTTAGAGTTATCACGTCTCCGGCCTTCAGGATGATCTTTACAATCAATAATTCGCCTTTTTTCGGTAAGGAAGGCAAGTTCGTCACTTCCCGTCATCTCAAGGAACGCCTGGAAAAAGAACTGGAAAAAAACCTGGCCCTACGAGTAGAGCCCACCGAACAACCCGATTCCTACCGGGTCTTTGGTCGGGGCGTATTGCATCTTTCCGTACTAATCGAAACGATGCGGCGAGAAGGTTATGAATTGCAAATCGGTCAGCCGCAAGTGATTCTGAAACGCATTGACGGCGTACTCTGCGAACCGATCGAGGAATTAAATATAGACTTGCCGGAGGCTGTGTCGGGCAAAGCCATTGAAATGGTGACGCGCCGTAAAGGTACGTTGCTGGCTATGGAGCCAAAGGGCGATCGAGTGCTGTTAAAATTTGAAATACCTTCCCGCGGGATTATGGGCCTGAGAAATCTAATGCTCACCGCTACGGCCGGCGAAGCAATTATGAGTCACCGCTTTAAAGATTTTGAGGCTCATCGGGGAGAAATCCCCAGCCGCATTAACGGCTCTCTGATCAGCCTGGAAACTGGAACGGCTATTCCCTACAGTATAAACAACTTGCAGGAGCGCGGTAAATTCTTTGTCGGACCCAACGAAGAAATTTACGAAGGACAGGTCGTCGGCGAAAATAGTCGACCTGGAGATCTGGTAGTTAATCTAATCAAAACTAAAAAGCTTACCAATATCCGCGCGGCGGGCTCGGATGATAAACTCAAACTAGTGCCGCCCATCCGCTTTACGCTGGAAGAGGCTCTGGAATATATTCAAGCGGACGAATATGTGGAGGCGACGTCCTTTAAAAATTGTTCTGCATTCAAAGTGTCAAAACTGTGGAAAAAGATATATTGGAGAGGATTCTTAAAAAAAAGGAGAAAAATTACCATTTAGCACAAAAGTTCCTCTCTTGTCTTTTCTAAATGTTCGATTATGTTTTTACTGCGTAAACTGATTTCGACATAGTTAAATACACATCCTTTTTGATATATTGTAGTTAAATACTTTTGTTAATATAGTGAAACTCTGCCTAAGATATACA
>JAAAKM020073195.1:217871348-217882946 GCA_010016025.2 Alatinidae sp. Z8VKAUB7J3
ATGCCACAAGGTGCCATCATCAATGGTGATTTGAGTAAGGTTCATGAAATCGATCACCGCGACCCTGAGCAGATTCAGGAATTCGTACCACACTCATGGTACAAATACCCGAACGGTGCGAAAGGTCTGCATCCATGGGATGGTGTAACAGAACCAGACTATGATGTAAGCACAGCTAAAGGTACCAGCACCAACATTGAAGAGTTAGACGAGAATGCCATGTATTCATGGATCAAGTCACCACGCTGGAAAGGCCATGCCATGGAAGTGGGGCCATTGGCTCGTTATGTCGTTGGTTATGCCCAAGGCCATGAAGAGTGGACCGAACAGATTAATTTTGTGTTGAAAACACTGGATGTTCCGGTTGAAGCTCTGTTCTCAACACTGGGTCGCACGGCTGCCCGTGCCCTTGAAGCGCAATGGGCCGCGGATAAGCAGTTGTACTTCTTCGATAAGTTGATGAACAATATCAAGAACGGTGACTCCGCTACTCACAGTGGTGAGAAATGGGACCCGGCTGATTGGCCTGGCCCACATAGGTTGTCAAGAGCACGTATCAGAACAGTTTTTATACGTTATCATTTCCTTGATTAAAAGTGTTTCGGGCTGTATACCTAACTCTTGTACATTGTTTATATTGCTATCTGATGCGTGAGTTTTTGCTCCTTCTAACTAGGAGTAAATTTATCGGATGTTTTCTTTTTTTTTTGATTTATAAATAATAACAAGGCAAATGTGAAATGTTTTCATCGTTTTGTTCCGAGTATAATCTTTAAAAAACATGCCGTGGAACACAGCATTAAGTAGGAAGAAAATAAAGTGGTACAGGTTTTAATAAGTTCAGTAGCATATTTATGGAAATAGTTAGCCAAACTACCTCCGGTATCACTGATAATTTAAACTCTCTCAATAATTTAAGCCTAAGCTTGGCAAAGATTGGCCTTTTTCAAAAAACTCCATTCAACACTTGAGTCCCGCTCATAGGAGAAGTTATTTTGTCTTGGTACCCGATAACATCTCATATCTCTTCTTAATGAAATGTGTTTGACCGTATGTTTCTAAGTATTGATGTTAGCACAATTCGTCGTACAAAGGCTGTAGTTTATTAATAAAGTAGTAAATTCTATCTTTTTTTATAATCTTCTATTGTAAAGAGGTAAATCAATCTATTAGAAATAGCCAAATGCTACTTTTTCTGTAACATGTAAGATCTGCTATTGAAAAACAAATACCGTGTCGTGCTATAGCCTCCTCCCCTCATGTCACTTGCACACAATCCCGTGTATATATACTGCAAAAGTTCAAAATATAACTCACAGTTTCGTATTGATAATAGTTGTCCAGGCTCATTTGATTGGAAACTGAAAGTTCTAGTTCACTTTTCATGAATCAAGAAAGATCGAAGGGCAACTAGCCCCCCACTCAATCCAAAACCAAGTGACAACTATACAGTGAGAGACAAATAACCAAAGCTGTCACTACCCAACAGCAAACGTTTTTTATTAGATTAATTGGACTATTCACGAAATGGGGCAAGTTACTCCGCTTTCCAAACTGAAAATTTAATTTTAAGCGTATAAAGAAAGCCGTTGATGATAAACCCATAGAATAACTTACATTCGAAAAAATTATCTTTATTATCAACTTTTTGCAGCCGATGCATTCTTGTTTCAGGGTCACGACCTCGCTGAATAATTTTCAGATTACAAATGGAAATCCGAAACAGCTACAAACTTTGGTTGAGCGTCATGCTGGAAGTTCGGGTCTTCTCCTCTCTGCTGACTATGAAACGAAGCCGGATGGGGCCTTATCTTGTGACCAGAAATTAACTTTGAAAGCATTACCCTTGGATATATATGTGTCTTGGACGATCTTGAATGAAGTTCAAGAAATTTTTACACCACCGAATGCAGATGAATTTGTTCAGTGAGTATATTCTTATCAGAAATTTTTAACGAAGAGTTTTTGGTAGGGTGTCTAAACTATTAAAAGTGAATTTCTAGGTCTTGGTTTTCCTTTTTAGTGGGTGGGGGACCTTTTTGCAAGCCTGGAGGAGGAATAGGCGCGTTGTCAAGGATTACTTTGAGGATCTCGAGTTGGGGTTAGGAGTATTTCGTCGTAATACCTGAAGCACAATGAATTATATAAAAATTATGCACCGCTGGTAGGGACTGTAAAGTCTAATGCCGTATCCTTTACCTTACCTTACATAGATACTCGACTCACCATCTCTCTACAATCTTCCCGTAACCTACTAGCACTGGCTGGGGAAACATAGAAAACGGAGACCCATTACTGCTACCCTTGCAAAAAATGTGATTTTCCACTTTTTTACGATGAGGGCCAGTAAACCTCCAGTGAGGGATTTTCTAAGACGACAGTTTCAACGGTATACCTTTATCCCGATTTGATATCATGTTTAGAAGGTTTCAGGCTCTTTTTCAAAATTGTCAAATATTTGTGTTCAGCCGCTCGTTTGAGTGATATGAGTAAAAACTGAATATAGGCTATAGTCAAAACATCTTGATGTATTGCACATGCGCGAGATTTTTCCGGGGGGGTTTCTCCCTGGAATAGTAAAACTGCTTTCGGAACTGTAAATAGGACGACTTGTACGACAGTTATAAAAAGATTATTGGGACTTCATAAAAATTTCGCGGTCTCACAGGACCGACACCAAAAGCCCCCTTTCTTGGGTTTAATGCTGGCTGATGTGCTTGAAAATTGTAATGTGCATCTTTGAACTTGATATATTCCTAGAAAAAAAAAAAGAAACATAAATCACAGCTCACGAAGTTGGAGATGTTTTGTTTCTTTGAAGTATTGCTCATAGTCCAGCTCAAAGAGAAGGATAAATTTATTTGATTTAAACCTTGGGCAATTTAACATGAGTAGATATAGATCAGAAATACGTGTGCTATTTGCAAGTGTGAGTCTGGTGACTTCATTAAAAAAGTGGCAAATTTGAACCGTCCCACAAGCCGATGGCTGACCGGTCAAACTGGTCGGCGCGTCACCAGGAGTCCCAAAATGCCCGCTCAGCAAATGCACGCCGTGCACCATGGCGTTGATCGCCGTACCTAGCGTGTGCTGGTTCATCCCCATGCACCAAAGCGACGTGATCTTTAACTTGGGATTGCCAAACAAATCGCCCAGCATGCGAATCTGGTCAGCGGGCACACCGGAAAGTTCTTCGACCTTTTCGGGCGTGTAGGGTTCCAGCAGGGCCTTGTATTCGTCGAACGAAATTGATTTTCCGTGCAAATTCGGATTTGCTTCATCCGGTGCTTTAAAACGGCAAAACGTTTCGGCAAACTTGTGGTCAAAGGTCCCATTTTTGATCAACAGATGAGCGATTCCGTTGGCGATGGCCAAGTCACCGTGCGGCTTCATTTCCAGATAATGCTGGCACGCTTCGGTGGTTCGTGTACGACGCGTGCTGATATCAATCAAGGTGATTTCTTCGCCTTTGCTACGGCGATCGATCACGCGAGAAAAAAGCACCGGATGCATCTCGGCCGGGTTGTTGCCCCACATGATCAACACATCACATGCATCCAGATCGTCGTAGCATCCGGCCGGTTCATCCACGCCGTAGGTTGCCAGAAAACCTGTCACCGCCGAAGCCATGCACAAGCGGGCATTGGGATCGATGTGATTGTTGGACAAACCACCCTTGATGAATTTCTGCGCGGCGTAACCTTCCGGAATCGTCCACAGGCCCGAACCGTAAATCGCGAATCGCTTCGGATCGGCTTCGATCCGGTCGGCAATCAAATCACTTATAAACTGGATTGTTGAACTATTTATGAACGGATAATCCTAAACAAATACTCCACCAAGAACCCCTGTCGGAAACCAAAACCTCACTTCCCTGCAAGGTTGTCGAACTCGATCTAGAGGGTGAACTCAAAATCCCAGTAGTATTTCATGATCTGGATTGTCAGTGGAGCAGCATATTCCTCAATTCAGACCATGAATGACAGTTCTAGTTGTTAGTAGAAAAGGCCTAATATCAATTAAAAAAAAAAAAAAAAAAAAAAAAAATCTGCAATCTATGACATCGGTTTAGGTAATTGTCGAAATATTTTTTATTGGTGATTCAAAACAAATACGCATGTCCTGATTCTTGCTATTTTCACCGTAAATACCCAAAATGGCGTATATTTTACAATTTCCTTAACCTCGTAAATCATATTTTTTTCGCTATTTTTGCAAATTTGTCTTTCTCAAAAAATAAATTCCAGTTTACATACCTTGATAGCATAGCTTAGGTTTTCTATATGTTATTTTCTCTTACAGATATTTAAGAATTATTTACTCACAATACGACTTTCATAGACAGATTGAGAAACAGCCAAATTGTAGCTTATGAGTCGCAAAAACTGTATATAATCGCATTCTAATCCAAACTCAAAGAAGCATAAATAAAATTTCTTAAGGGCTATCTAAGGTTGGTCTGTATCGACAAGCAATTCATTTTTGTAGTGTGACAGTGGAATTTTGACAAATAAGAAAAAAATCCATGTTTTTCGTTATTTTTTAAAAACCAACTTTCTTACTTCAAATTGGGCTGCTTGAAAATGATATTGCCCCCCCAGTGTAAAATTTCCCCTTGAAAACTTACCCCCAGAAACTTGCCTTGCCATTGAAAAGTATCACCGTGAAAATCCCGCCAAGCCCCCCCCCCCCCAAAAAAAAAAGTCTGTGTGGTTCCTAATAGCAAATACTATACGCTAATAATGGGTAAATTTTGTAACTTACTCCCCTTCCCCCAGTGGCTGGGGGTTTTCACATTATCCCTAAAGGCATAGTACTTGGACCTTTCAACTATGCTGATCAAAAAGGCTATCTCAAAACTTTGATCGTATGATTTAGGGAAAAAAGGACTTGGGTAAGGGGCTAGTTGCCCTTCAATCTCTTTTTATTTAGAAAAACACTAGAGCTTTTGATTTCCGATAAAGCGAATCCTCTCCCAATCTTCTAGGGCTACTGGTTCGATACGATCACCTCTGGCGAAAAAAAAATAAATAAAAATAAGCGCGCATCCGTGATCTTTCTTCTGGTAAAAAAAAAAATATGATAAACCTCACATTTTTGTAGATATGAGCATGAAACTTCTATATGGGCTTGAAATTTTCTCAGGCTCGGAATCTTTGATGAGTAATATTAAATAATGAACCTTATATATTTTGAATCAGTTTTTAATATATGTGACAATTTGATACATGTGATGCATCAATTATTGAACAACTCTGTTTTTTAGAGTTCTGGGTACTATTCAGCCGTATGGATCCTTTCATTTCGTTACCACGAACTGTTTGATTATCCCCTTGTACCCTCCTCGACGCCACACTCTTTACGCTAAAGTTTCACCCGTAGTCACAACTTTACTTTTTAAAATATTGTGGGTAATTATCGGTTTTGATAACGTCATATTTCCACTCCTGAATTCTTTTCATTGCAAGGCTCCGATAAAAAGCGAATTAAAATATCGCCTGCTATCTTTGTCGCTAATTGGGCGCCATATTCGCTTCTAAAGTTTTTAGGATTGCCATGTCCATCAGAAACGGCAACGGCTAAAGGAAGTTCATTCCCTTTTTTCACTATATACCGAATCGCGTCTTGATTTGGTAATCCTTTGCGACCATGTGCTACTCCGCAGACGCTTTCGCCTATGATATGCCAAATACCGTTATTTTTTGTGATAACAGATGGCATAAATCACCAAATATCAGAAGAAGAATCTGTTGAAATGATTGGTTCCGGAATGAATGAGCTTGAAGGAGTTTTGGAATCGGGATGCGAATCGTGGGGCGTTGGAGAAGAGGTGGCTTTAAGGACAGCTGTTGAAGTCCATTTAATATAGTTTTTAAGAGTTTCAGGGTTATTGGCTTGAAATGGCCCAATTTCCACGTTACCAATAAATTTTTGAAGCGTGTCTAAATCTGCGTCTTCGCCTATTGCAATGGCGATTCGGACTGCTTTTTTGCCCCAGGGTAAGGTTAAAAGATTTTTTAAGCTTGCGTTGAAATCGTCTGTAGGTTGACCGTCAGAAATTAAAACTAAAACGGGAGGAAGCGCTCGGTCTGTCATGGGGGGAATTTTTAATTGGTCTGCAACTAAGTTTATGGCTTTGCCCATATCCGTTATTCCTCCGGCAGTTAAATCTTTCCATTTAAAGTCGGAGATTGGGGTAGGTTTAGAGATATGCCATTGATGAAGTCAGTGCTTTACTAAAAATGATTCTTGTTTCGCGCAGTGTGTGTGCGTTTTTTTTTTCTTAAAATCAGCCAGAGCATAAAATCAACACAATAACACAAGGCTAACCAGAATTTATGAATAAAGGTATCACGACTAAGACTGGAGCTACCCCTTCCACCTCTCATTCCGTCTAAAACGGATGGGAGTCATTTGCGTTCTACTGAAAATGACGTATATTACACATAGTTGGGTTTCTATTTTTCTAAAAGTCAACAATATGAAAGAAAAAACGATAATAATAAAAAAAGAAAACAAAATATTTCTTAGATTAGGCCTACTTAAGATTTAATTACTTTGTGTTTTCCGTTTAATTTACATTACAAAGCAAATTTAAAGGCCTACTATTTTAGTTGGTCACCTAGTTGTCAAGAGTTATCCTTTTCATTATATTTCGTTAAAAAAGTACAAAGAAATGATTATTGATAAAATTAATTAAATTGATTTGATTAAATTGATTATTGATTAAGAAATGATTAAAAATACAAAGAAATTATTACCAAATAAATATGAGGTGATCTGCATTGAAGTGATCTACAATTTATTTCCTTCAGATTTGAAAAAAATGTGTTTAAGAAATATGAGGTCTGAATAAACATTTACTGAGAATCAGACTCGGAAAAGTATAATAATCGTTTAAAATGTATTTATACCTGAATATCTTAGAAATTTTCGATTTTTCAATGTTGTAATGACGAAATGTAAACTGTTTTAATTATATTTTGTTTTCAGTAAAATATAAATGACGTCGTGGCATTTAAAGGGTTAGGAGAGAATAGCTGTATATTTGTCCAATAAATATGTACAATAATATGTACAATAAATATGAACATTTAAAAGCAGTTTATGTAACCAAACAGTCAACATATAATGAGAAATATATCATATTATAGAATACTACAGGCCTTAACTGTGAAAAAAGAAAGAAAACAATGCAGAGCATTTTTGGTAAGAAAACCTGCCAAGAAAACTACTTAGCATGGAACAGCCGACTGACATTTGTAAACAAACTGTTTTCGATTTGAAGACTTCACAGTTGAGCTAAACGTTCAAGAAACAATACCCAAGGATTACTCTTAACTAATTAACTTATTCTAAGTATAATTTGCGTTTATGATGGAATATGCTCGTGAATCATTTAATTTTTCTTTCAATAAAATCATATTATGGTGCCAGGCACATTAAGGGTTACAGAAACGATACTTAGAAATTACAACAAATTTCAGAGGCTTCTTGAGAGATGGCCAAGGCAGAAACTTTTGACGAGGTGATGTGGAAGAAGAGTGTTCATCAGCATGCTGGCTCTAGGTAGCTTGACGTGACGGCAAGACAAGAGATAGGAAGAAAGGCGAGTCCTCACGACACTGGAAGGGGACCTTTTTCGTGACAAAGGGGTAGAGTGTTCCTCACGACATTCCATGGAGAGATAGGGAAGTCCTCACAACAAGGGATAGGGAAGTCCTCATGACATGGGTTAGGAGGATAGTCAAGTCCTCATGGCATCACATGGGAGCAGTATTCCTCCTCTGCTTTTAAGCACATGCATATCCCATTACTAGAAGTAGGCACAGTATCCCCTCATTCCCATATTTACGGAACTATCTTACTTCATGTAACTGCTAGGTGTCCTTAGCTCACTGCTAATCACTAATCTGAACACAATCAAATGGTCCAGTACAAGAGTTGTGGTCAGCGCGGACTTTTATGTTATGCGATCAGAGCCAGTAGCAAGTTTGTTATGATCTTTACAGTAGGATCTTTCCTATGCAATTGTGTATATGGTCCAAGACGCTCTTTGGTAAGTAAAAAAAAGAAAGAAAAAAAAAGTTTTCTAGTGCCAGTAATTTTGAATTTTAGGAAAAAAAAACATGGACGTGAAATTTTGACAAAAACCTTGAAAGCACAGAAAAGCAATAAATAACAATACACAGTGTGGAAATTAGTTATAAAACCCCATTTGATCGGAAATGTTTTTGCCACAGACCGTTTAGCCTATTAGTGCTAAAGAACCGTTCAATTGAGCATATGGAAAATAGTGGGTTTTACGTTTACTTCTTTTGTCAGAGTTGAAAGCGGCAGTGCAAGTCTTTCAATTGGAGTCTTGTCTAGTGAAAACCTTCCCAAATGACTTGATATTTACAATAACTGAACCAAATAGTCCACTTTAAACATAATCTACCATCCTCTAAAATCCTTCCGCGCAAGTGCTGTATTCCAAACGCCATCTTATTATATCGAGATTTTACTTAAAAAAGGCTTTAGATATATCTTTCCTCATGAATAAAGTATCTGGATCTTTCGTCATTTTGAAATTGTTGAGCTCTATAAAAGATATATGTTGAATATATAGGGTTAT
This sequence comes from Alatinidae sp. Z8VKAUB7J3, assembly GCA_010016025.2. Classification (NCBI taxonomy): domain Eukaryota; kingdom Metazoa; phylum Cnidaria; class Cubozoa; order Carybdeida; family Alatinidae; species Alatinidae sp. Z8VKAUB7J3. The sequence continues at coordinate 217,879,966 of JAAAKM020073195.1, forward strand.
TCCAATTATGCTCCTTAATTATTCAAAAGAATTGATAATGCGGGGTGGGGCGAAGCTCGATCTCTGGGAATTTCCTGCAAAAAATTGAAATATTCGTTAAAAGAATAGAAGACGAATAATTATGTCCTAATCGAGAGAATTAAGCTAATTTTTACTAAGTCGTAAAACAGGCTTGATCCAAATAGTATCTGTTCTACAGAAGTACTGTTATCATGGCAAAAAATTGACATCCCGCTTTCCGGGCAAATCTACCTTTTTGACCTGTATTGCTTCTGAAAAAAAATTGCTATACTCAAGACTTACTAGTCAAAAATCACCAACGAATTTGATAAAAGCCGTCCTGGCTAAGTGGTTGGCGTGCTGGTTTGAGAATTCTTTGTCCAAGGGGCACGGGTTCGATCCCTGGCACACCCAGTTGTCTGGTTTGGGAAGGAGATCAGTGGCATTACTCTGTAAGCTCAGCCAGAGTCGATCCAGCTTCAAACTGGTCCTTAATATCTGGGGAAGGTAATCAAGAAGAGTGTGTGAAAGAACAGGATGGCTAGCCCCCAGCCCCCCTTGCACTTCCTAGCTGAAGGGCCACGAAAATGTGATCAGCACCGCTGGTTTGAACCTTAACAATCTATTACCGTCGTATTTACTTACTTACTATAAATTTGATACTTTTAGAGTCATCTTTTCCAAACTAACTAAATTATACGAGATATTAGCAAACACAACTGTAGGAGTGCTGTTACAAGGACATATGCAGTAGGGATGGGGGCTGGGACCCCCCCAAAATCCTAAACTTTCCCAAGTTTTATTTGGCCCTTCTTATTCAAATTATGAAATATTTTTCTATCTGCCCCCAAAAGACTTAGATCCAGTTTGAATTCGAAGATATAAATGTGAGTCGGCGTTTGCACCACGCAGTCTAAACGGCCGCGCGCCGTATTGATTTCAGCTTGCGTATAGATACCCAGAAGTCGGAAAGTCAAGTAAATGAGCGAATGGAAGTAAACTTCTCGTTCTTTGATAAATAATTGGTAAGGAATGGACTGAAAGACGACGTCCAGAATCTCCATGACGCCGGGTAGATCGTCGGCATATAAAGCTCGGCGCAGATTAATAACGGTAGGTCCCGACGCGCCGACTTCCTCATGGCGAAATTCGCCGTACAGATGGCGCATCATCGATTCTTCCACTTCCAAATTGGGATAACCTAGGGTGTAAATCCGAAATTCATCCCTGCTTTTTATGGTTAGATAGCCGGTTTGGAAGAGCAAGGCGTAGGTTTCCAGTCGTTTTAGGTCATAGCTATTGAAAGCAACGGCGTCTACCTGGAGGTTGTCAAGTTGCACTACTTTGCGTTCTCGCAGCAGGTTGACCAAAAAAGTGGGCGTTCCGCTGGCAAACCAGTAATTATTAAATTCATGATCGCTAAAAAAATTAAGTAATGAAAAAGGATTATACAGCCAGTTTTTGGCGTCGAAACTGTAACCGTTATACCAGCGTTGAATATCGGCGCGCAGCTCAGAGGGCGATAGACCTTTTTCTTCTGCGATTAAATCCATTTCTTCGCCGAAGTAGCGCTCGAGTTCATCCGACGTAATACCGGCCAGCGTACTAAAGCCTGGCGATAACGTAATATCCCGAAGGTTATTCAGATCGGAAAAGACGCCTACCTTGCCTGTGGCGATAACGATGACATTCAAGAGCGAATAGACATTCCTGAATCTCCAGCCCCTGCGCCACCACCGCCAGCAATGCGAAGCTACGACATAACTGTTACCAACTTGTCTCACGCTCAACCGCTGTCGCCAGTCGCAGTGGTAATAAACAATGGCACAGCCCTTTGGAGTGTTGGGCAAAGCGCATCGACTGAGCTTGAGTATCTAGCCGAAGGCGGCGATAACAGTTTTATCTCTGGCCTAGATGACAATATTGCCAGTGGCAGCGGCACAGGTCCTATCGCACCAGGTAATTCCGAAACGATAAGTGTTAGTTTTGAAGAAAACGACCAGGCACATCTATCGGTCGTCACAATGTTGGTGAATACAAATGACGCCTTTTCCGGTCTCAATGGCATGGCGCTAAATGATCTAGCTTTAGACACCAGCATCACAGTGTTAGCCAATGTGTATGACGCAGGAACTGAAGCCAATACCGAATCAGCGGGAACCATACCTGGCCCTGTTGACGGTGGTACTGGGTTTGATGCCACCAGAGACGATGTTGATTTTGTATCTCTTCATCCTGGGGTTGTGTCTATCGATGACGGATTGACTAACTCAGTGCTATCGCAAGCACATCGGTTTGACAATCCTTCGATAAAGATTGTCGTAACCAGAACTGAGTAATCGCAAAGACATTAAAAATCATTTGGCATAAACGAGTTGGGCCTTGAGGCAGTCAAGGCCCTGTTTTATTGGAAACATCCTTATGACCCACAATATCCTCATCGCAGAAGACGATATGGACATCTCTGACCTTATCCGAGTTTGTGCGTTTGGCACCTACCTCCTCTTCTACTACAACCAGGTGCTCGGGCTGTCCGGCGACCTGGCTGGGTTGGCGATCTTCATAGCGCTTGTGTTTGACGCCATCACAGATCCAATTGCCGGTAGCGTCTCCGACAGATGGCGTAGTCCCATGGGTCGCAGACATCCGTTTATGTATGCCTCGGCGCTGCCGCTGGCCATCAGTTTTGCACTGCTCTTTTCGCCGTTGGTTTCTATCGACTCCGTTGGGGAAATGGGCCTCTTTGCTTGGATGGCGGTGTTCACCGTACTGACACGCGCTTCCATGACGTTGTATCACGTGCCTCACATGGCGCTGGGGGCTGAGCTTTCGGAAGACTACGATGAGCGCACCGTGCTGGTTGCTATGCGACACTTTTTTGGTGCGGTTGGCTTTATGGCAACTTACGCCATTGGCTTTGGTTACTTCTTCCTGCCATCGCCTGAGTACCCGAATGGGCAATTGAATCCGGATGTGTATCC
>JAAAKM020073195.1:217882956-217908914 GCA_010016025.2 Alatinidae sp. Z8VKAUB7J3
TTCGCTGCCGAAGCTGGCAGCAGATATGGAAGGTGAAGAGCGCACCCGCATCGAGGCACGCATCCGCGCCATCAGCGGCAAATACAACGCGCTGTCGGAAACCTACCAGGCTATGCGAAATGTATCTTTTCGCTGGATCATGTTCGGTTTCATCCTGGTAATTGCCGCATGGGCAATGGCGGGTGTAGTGGGCATTTATGTCTATACCTTTTTCTGGGAACTGGACAGCGGCCAGATTTTGTTCGTGCTTTTGTTAGGCCCGATCGGTTCCATGTTTGGCTACCCGTTTTCAAAGATCTACTATTTAAGTTTGCGAATTAAAGAATTAAATTTGAATTTAAATAATTACCAGACAAATGAATGGCTCACAACTTCCACAGATAATGATTATTCAGAGTTAAGAACTATTAGCTAAATTCTATACATTCTTTTTGACCCTCTCGAGAACTTCCCTGTCTATCAAACTGTTTTCCCCGTGTTCGAGGATGGTGTACTACTAGTCCTATTAATTAAATAATTCTTTTTTTCAATTAAATTTTTCAAGTAAATCCTAAAATACAAACTAACTTTTATTATTATTACTTTTCCAGCCTTATTGAGGCACCTCCAGCTTATCAAGTTGCTTTTCTTAAGTTCTGTGATGATGTGTCAACAGTCCTGGCAATTAGATAATTATTTATTTTAATTAAGTCTATTAGCTAAATATTTTCAAATTTGTAGCTAGTTGAAAATTAAATTTTATTCTAGATAAATACCGGCTGAATAAATAGTCCACATCTTCAAGAAATAACGAGTCTCCAAATTCAGAAAATATAAATATTTTTTATATATTATTTTTTAGCCTTTTCGAGAAATTCCCAGCGTATCAAGCCGTCTTCCCAAAATTCAGCGATGTTCCTCTTGACAAACTGGAGGACATTCCAGCTGTTGGTAAACACGCCATCTCTGTAACTACTAAGCTTGATGAACTCATCCAAACCCTTGACGAACCGGCAAACCTTGCCCTCCTTGCTAGGCAGCTGGGCGAAGATCACATTGTCCTAGGAGTGAACAAACCCATGTTCAAGGTAACTATCAACATCTAATTGGACGTTCATTATACGGATATGTTCTATCAGACCTTTGCGTGATGCAACGGTTGCTCAGCGATCTGGTTGCGCGGTTCGAAGAACTCGAGGAACAGCTTAACGCGCTGGACTCGGCGATTGGAGACGGCGACCACGGTTCAACAATGGTCAAGGGATTACAGGCGGCGGCCGATGGCGGCGGCGCGAGGGCATTTCGTCGCGCCGCGGGTGGCGCTTCCGGCATGATGTTCAGCATCGTAATTGCAGCACTTGAAAAATCATTTGCCGGAGACGCTCCGCTTGACGCAGCGCTTGCGACGGCAGCTGACCGAATAAGCCAGGTCGGGCAGGCAAAAAGTGGCGACAAAACGATGTTGGACGCGTTGATTCCGGCAGCCGCGGGCGCCGCGGACGCCCCCGATTATCCATCCGAAGCCTCCGCACTGGCAGCGCGCGCAGGTGTTCTGGCGACTGCCGAGATGGAGGCGAAACGCGGCCGGGCGAGGTATGTCGAGGGCCGTGGCGCCGGCCATGTCGACCCGGGCGCGTTGTCTGTTGCCGAGATTCTCGAAGTCTATCACCGGCATGTTGGAGGCGCGGCATGAAGAAACTCCTCAATTCGAAGCAGCGTCTGCCCGACGACATGATCGATGGCTTCGTCGCGGCCTTTCCCGACGTCGTGGCACGCGGCGCCAACCCCCGGGTCGTCAAACGGGCGCACCCGCGGCCGCATGATCAGAAGGTTTCACTGCTGATCGGCAACGGATGCGGGCACGAACCGATCGCCATGGGCTTCGTGGGCGAGGGGTTACTGGATGCCAATGTGGTCGGCGATGTTTTTGCGGCACCCTCGGCCGACCTGTGTTTTGTCAAAATTTCAATAGGTATAGACTTGTCATGTAGGCAAATTTCAAGGCTCTCTAGAGGGAGAAGGAGTGTAGGTGAATACTTTAAAATATCTTCCCATGACATACTTTAGCCTGTAGACCATCCCTGAAAATTACATTTTCCTAACCTAAACCCTTTCTGAGATAGTAAGAAGTCAATTAACTAGAATTTTACCCTAGTGATCATCAGAAGAGCTGGAGGCAGACCCTTCTATAAAATATTCTCCAATAAAGTTAACGAAAATTATAGCATACAGAAAGTGCAAACAATTTTAGTTAATTGTTTTGAAAGCTATTATTGAGCAGTTACTAGGATTAATTTATCAATTATTCAATGCCCACCTTGAAGTTTTCTAGACGCAGCCATGTGTTTGCATAGTCACTCTGACACATAAACCAATTTAAACTATACTAAAACAAGTTTTTAATGTATATCTATTTAATTTAGGATCTTCTTGACTTTCCTCCTTTCTTTCCAAAATCAGAAAATGTTTAACGGCAAGTGATTTAATAATGGCAGGTTAAGAGCCATCTAATACGTATTTTGGCAAAACAATAAAAGCATGGGCTAAGTAACAAATTTATTATGTTCTGCATGACTTCGGCAGTGCTCAAGAAGCACATACAATAACCAAAAACTTTTGGGATGTTTAATGTTTTTTAATTTTCAAAACAGGCTAATTCTTGTAGTCAAATAGCACGAAAAGTTTAAGCGTCTGATATGAGATTTTACTTTTCTTTTGCAACCTGCATTTAATATATCAATTAGTAAAATAACATTTTTGGGGGGCGCGACCGCTGGCTGCGCTGACCGGGGAATTTGCGCGGCGCATCAGTTGCCTGCCGGGCCGGTTTGAGCCAAAAATGCCCTATGCATCACGAATTCACCATACCGACGCGCGGGCAGGGCCTTTATGAATTCACCGATGGGGTGCGGTCCTGGGTGGCTGCAAGCGGCCTGCGGGACGGGCTGCTGACCCTTTTCGTCCGCCACACCTCCTGTTCGCTGCTGATCCAGGAAAATGCCGACCCGGAGGTGCAGACCGATCTGCGCGCCTTTTTCGCCAGGCTGGTGCCGCCGTCGAACCATCCCTCGATGTCCTATCTGCGCCACACCTATGAGGGCCCGGACGATATGCCGGCCCATATCAAGGCGGCTATGATGCCGGTAAGCCTGTCGGTCCCGGTGGCGGACGGAGCGCCTGTGCTGGGCACCTGGCAGGGTATCTACCTGTGGGAGCATCGATTCGCGCCGCATGACCGTTCAGTGATCCTCACGGCAACCGGCGAATGATGTCAGTTTGAATTGGTAACAGGCGCCAAAGTCATCGTCGCAATCGACGAAATCTCGAAGCGGTCCGAGCACGCCTCCCTGACGTGGAAAGTGTTCCGGGTCGACGGTATCGACTCGCTCGAGAGCGATCGTCCGGAGACGGCCGAGCCCTTGGTCTTGAACGAACTTGAGGAGAGACAGCGCTCCCACATCCGACGCCACGACCAGAGCCTGCGACAGGCTTCCGAGTGCGGCTTCCACGGCGAGAGCGTTCTTTCGCTCGACGCGGACGAGCGAGCCGACCATGCCGTACGAATGCGCACCGGGCAAGTTACAAATTGTCCACGATCTCAATACGGCCGGTTTGTACATGATTTGCACGATGTCGAAGCACGAAGCCGAGGCCAAAGGCTTTCACGATGCCTTGATGCTGGACTATCGAGGGCGCGTTGCCGAAGCGACCGGAGCGAACATTTTCCTAGTCATCGATGGCGAATTGCACACGCCCGAACCCGACTGCTTCCTGGATGGAATCACGAGGCGCACCGTGATCGACCTGGCAAAGGCCCGCGGTTATTCGGTAATCGAGCGACCGATCTGGCCCGAGGAATTGTCTAAGGCGACGGAGGTATTCCATACCGGAACGGCGGCAGAGGTAACGCCGGTGGGCCAGATCGATGAGCTAACATTCACGCCCGGGGAAATTTCCCGGCAGATGATCGAAGACTATACGCGGACGGTGACCGGACAATCGGTCGCCGCGCCGGAGCCGGTGGCAGCGGTCGGCTAACCGGAAGGAACTTCGAAAATCGCCGCGCGGGGTGCTGGCCCCGCGCGGCGTTCGACTAAACCTCTTCCAGCATCGTGACGACGTCGTCCGTGGTCCAGACGGCATTCGCCATGTAGCGGAAGTTAGTCAGGGCGGCGAGGTAACCGTCACCTTCGGGAAGAATAGCTGCTGCCGTGGCGTCCTTGACGACCGCAACTTCGAATCCCTGCTCCAGCAGCTCGCGTAAGTGGGATTCGGTGCACAGATTTGCGGACATGCCGGCCAAGATGATCTGATCCACCCCATGCTTGCGCAACTGAAGCGCCAAATCGTTGGATTCGTTTCCATACAGTTTGTGCGGCGAGGTGACGACAAAACATTGTAAACACTCATATAAAACATATATGTTTAGTGTTCTGACAAGCATTCAGTAGATCAGAATTAATTTTTAGCTAAGGAGTTTGGAGGATAGAGCCCACTTGTTATTGTTATAATCTATTTCATATCCATTTAGGTCCTAAGCTAGTTGTTTTCATCAGAAAAACTCTTTTTAAAAAATAATCTAAATTATGTCTGTTTTTATTTTGATAATAAACCGGTTGAAAACGTCAAAGTAATGTGCTTAAGTATAAAGAACACCAGTGTTTGGAAGAGTACCCTCATCCATAAATCTCTATAGATCTCCAAACATCCATAAGTTGATCTCTGAAGGTTAGGTTTCTAAATGTCTGTCTCACAATTTTGCTTTACTTGGGATTAAAGCTGACAACACAGGTCATTGAGGTGTGATGTCTATTGCTACTAAAAATTACACTTGAAAATAAAGAATATTTCGCTTCAATGAGGACTCTACTCATTTTCTACACCCAATGGTTTAACTTCAGGAATTCTTCTATTCCTGAAGAATTTTTTGGGAGGGGGATTCCCCTTACCCAATTGTCCATTCTCAGAATTAAAGCTTCCTTGCCTTTTAGAAATATATACAGCACTCCCCTTAGAAGATGATGTGCAGCTATTAGAAACTATACAAGCGTCAAATGAAGCAACATAATCACGTGCAGTTCTGAAATTAGACCTTTCATTTCCTACAGACTGCATTCAAGCTTGGGTGCGCCATGCATCATCAATAGGTTGGATGATATTATAAACATAGATGCTGGACATAACTATTTAAATGATTGTCCACAAAAATGGTATATTTTGTAGAATATTTGAGTTTCAGCAAGGAAAATTTACTTGAAGGGGGATCTCTGTCGGACATATTGGTTTGGTGCTAGAGTCTCAAAAAAAGAATATAGTCGGAATATCCAGTTTGTATTCTTAGTTTATTTCGTTGGGATGTAAAAATTTACATTTGTCAAACTTTTACTATCTTGTATTATGGAAACGCAGTCTGGTTCTACACATTTATTGAGACCCCTCCCTCCAATTAAATTTTGGATATGCCCTGAAAATTGGCCTGGGTGTGACTTGATTTTTTTTTCTTTTCTCATATTCAACATTTTATTACTACTTTTGCTATTTTTTTAAATATTATTTCCCTAATATAAATTAGAGTTGACTTATACCGTAGGAATAGGGAGAGTTTTGTTTCGTCTCTCCTGACACCAGTTGATTTCGACGATGTATAGGCCTGCAGATCTAGTTTTCTAGCAGTTGTTTAAACAGCTGATATAAGTTTCTTCTTATTTCAAAGACCCATTCAATTTCTATTATGGAAATGCTGCCTGGCTGTACATATCTATTGAACCCCCTCCCTCCTAGCAAATTTGGATATGCCCTGAAAATTGCTTGGATGCAACTTTGGCTTCTTTTTTCTCTTTATCTCATTTTTATTCTTTTTCTATTTCTTTTACTATTTTTTCTTTGTATTTTTTCCCAAATAATAATTATTGCTGACTTCTGCCATAGGATTAGGAAGGGTTTGATAGAGACTGATTTCGTGTCTTCTGACACCGATTGGTTTTCAGTGATCTTTGGGCCTACTGATATGCTATTTCTACTCATTGGTTTTTTAGAAGCTTCTTTTGGAGGGAGGGGGGGGGGGGTGGTTGAGATGTTTGCGGACCAATAAAAATGATTTTATTTTTATCTGGCTGATATTGAGCCCAACATTGCTAGATTATTCTCTCATGAGTGTCAGCGCTACAACAAGTCTTTGAGAGTTGTGTGTGTTATGATTGTCCAGTCTTTGGCAATATCAGTGGTGTTCAAAGGTCTATCAATAAACGTCAGGCCCAAATAGTCGTCCTCATCATCACAATCACTGCCGCCATCAAATAGTTCAGGAGTTGCTACGCGTCCCTGGTGGGCTCCTGTACTAAATTTTTATTCTTGGCTCCACTAATTTGGACACATTTTGTCGCTTGTTCAAGAGAATAATTCCGGCGAATACCAACTGCTCTGAGTATGAGCCAAAATGACTTTCCATTTCCCTATGTATAGTGGCAAAAAGAAAGAACAAGATATAAAATTACAACATGATGAAATGATTTAAAAAATTGGTTTCTCATAATTCCAGCTAGGTAAAAAGCACAAACTTAAAAACATGTATAGATGATTGAAATATTCTTGAAATATCCAAGAGATCAAATATAGAATAACCAATCAAATTCTACAGAATATTAAGGGTATAAAATGGTTTTAAATGTTCGGTGTTACTGGACAAAAAATTGGTAGTTTGGGACTAAAAATTAACCCTTCATTTTTTCCCCTTTATCAAGACAAGTTCAGTTAGCCAAGATTTGAAATGTTTTGATTGACTTTCCTGTGGATTTTTGTTGTCAGCAATAACTTCTAGTCAGTCTAGTCATCACCCCTGAGATTTTCGCCCGACTCGTAAAAATAAGAACATATAAGCAAATTTCTTACCTCCCCCCTGAAAAATCCTGGATACGGCCCTAAGTGTGACCTAATACCGTACTTATAATTGTGATCAAAACCAATAAAAAGAACATCTCCTGTTTTTTTTTCTTCTGGAAAATGATAAATATTCGCCCGGTGGGGATTTATCCATTGACCAGATTTGCAAGGGCTTTAGACATTCAATAGGAAGCCAGTTGTAATTCAGGAAAAATGTTTCAGTCCCTCTAGCCCAGACACAGTCTAATTAGTTTTATGCCATAGAACCAAGATTCTTAACTACACGCGGTGACTACGTTTTCATCATACGAATAAAACACTGTTCCCTTGAATTGTCTTTCTTCATTCTCATAGCAAATTATGAAAGAGTGAGATTATAGCCACATATTTCGACGGGGGTACAACTACTGGGGTAGGGGTGGTGGTGATTATACTCCACACGAAAAGCTAGAAATGGCATCATAGTACACTAGGATTGGATTCACCTGAAATTTCTTGGCCCAGGCTCTCCAAAAGGTCTTGAGGCCTATTCTGATTCGAGGTAAGCGTAATACTATACGATCACAATTATTGGCTTAAATCAAATCATAAAGAAAATAGGTGAAAAATGTCTCAGATCGTTTCTGCAGCCATATAACCCCAGGTCACCACATCCTGAATTATTTAGGAGAGGTTCTGCGGATGAAGGACTACAGATTTCCAAAGATCGTCTTTTTAAGCCAACTCTCTTGGGCCAAAAATAGCGCAGGTCATCCCTGAATGTAGCCAATATTAAACTGTGACTCACGTTCTACTAGCTCTTTTTAATATCTTTTTTATTACGATGATTTTTGTTCTTATTATTTTTTGGATCGTATGATAAATTAAAACATACAATTCTTAATAAAAATCATTTTCAGTAAAACACCAACGACATTCTGGTCTTTCGAAGGCATTACGAGCGTAAACCCTACTCTGTTCATGGTAGTTTCTGTTCGTTTTAAATTTGAACTGATAATATATAGTAATTTCTGTTCGTCTTTGGTTTAATTCATTTATTGACAGTGATTTATGTTCATTTTACGCTTCAATTTTTGTTTGAATTTATTTCTGCTCGTCTTTACTTTAATTTAAAGCCACATAATTGTAATGCTTGTCTATGACCCAAGACGAAAAAGGAGCAAAATGCTTGCGGTACAAAGTTTACCCTACCTCAAATTGAAATCGGGATCTACATATCTTAATCCTAGTGCTCTCTCATCTGGGAAATTTGACCTTATTTGGAATTATGTTTGAGACGATATGTCATTGGTCAAATTTACAAGAAAAAATGAACTAATCACAGGAAATGTTTCTAATCACTGAAATGTTTTACCGCCTGGAGGCTTTGGTTTTTGGATTTGGTACTATTTTAGGCTTTTTTGAACCCAACAAGAAAGCGTAGTTGATAATTTTTGATTTTACTGAATAAATGAAACATCCTAGAACGGATGTTCCGGTGCAAACATCCTAAACATCCTTGCAACGGTGACGACCTCATTCCTTGGGAAGATGCAGCGATACTAGTAAATGATGTTGTTTTTGAAAGGAATCCCTAGTTTTATTGGATTCGTTATTTACCCTGCCAGTTTTAAGTCGGAAACACATAAAAGAGAGACGAAAATGGACAGCAATACACTGCTTCAACTAATGCATTCTTTCTGGAAATATTTCGTTTGTCTTTTCTGCACATGCACAAAATTTATATTTTTTTGGAGCCCTATAGTTCTTTTTTAATATCTGCACAACTGTAACGCTAATCCCAGTCTCTATTCCATAACAAATTGATATTTTTTGTTGACGATTTGCAGAAAATATCATTAGAAGACTAGTGTGAAGCCAAACTAGAATAAGACAAGGTACAATATAAAATATAGACTCGTACAAAACGATTTGACGTCAACCCTTGTGAGAGCTGTGGCTAAATTCCTCCTCAAAAGACTTAGAAAAGCGAGGGTTTTTAAACTTCTCAATTTAATTACGAATTATAATTGAAGCTTGACCTTGCATTTGTACTGCAGGAAAATATCTGTTCATGAATGCCATTCTTTCTCAGGAATGAAAGAAAAGGGGAATGAAGACAAAACTGAATCTTGAAATGACCCTTTGAATGTTCTCTTTATTTTGTGTGAAATATTTTAGGGTCCTAAGCCAATTAAAACTGAGAGCTAAAAGGCCACAAGTCAGTAAATACTGAAATATTTTTGTTATGTTTTAGAATTGTGTCTCTTGGAACTTCCTACTATAGGAATGACAGAAGTTTTTTCAGGAATAACCTCACTTATTTGACCATTTCAAATATAGGCTCAGTGTCTTCTCAAGCTGTTCTTCAAGAACTCGGTGCGGGGCATCTCCTGTTTTAGATAATCGATAGATTTTAATTTATGTGATTTTATTTGTAAATTTGGTCTTCACTTTACTCTCATACACCCAAAGAAACTGAAAAAATAAGAAAATATCTGTTAAAACGACCGTTTATTGAGCAAAAACAGGTCTTTTTCCGTTTCTTTTTTTACTGTTACTTTTTGTTGCTTCTGTTTCGGCCAAAACAGAAACGTGCCGATCTCTAGTAATTAAGTTTTTTTCTATCAATCAACAGATTTCTACAATAAAACATTATTATTAGCAAATCTAATTAGTGTTAAATAATCAACAACAGTTATTAACAATCACGACAAGATCCATATGCATAAATGACAATTCTTTCACTATATGGTAACGCTGCTGAAATGACCAAATAAGGTAAGTTTACTGACAAATTAGATCGTAAAAAAAATTAAATAAACTGTAATCAAATTAACAGAAAAAATTAAATGAGCTTACCCAAAGAGAAAGATACATCTAAACCAGGTTCACCAGATGGTAGAGAGGGGTTAGTATAATCACGAGATTTATCGTTGTTAAATTTGACGTTAAGAGTGCCCAGTTTTGAATATTCTATCCGCAGTGTACAACAGCCATTGTAGATATTCTGTCCATCTAGATTCTGTAAAAAATAAATAAATAATAAAAGAAAAAACAAATGCACGTCACCTGTCCTGCTTAAACTATTTACTGGCAACATCTTTAAAGACAGCCTAGGATCTTATTTCTTTGTTGTCAGACTAGTCTCAAATTCTGTATATTTATATTATCTTGTGGATAACTGGACCAACAAAAATTACCTCTTAGAACTTGGGCTCGTTGGAGAATTTCAGTGACATTCCGTCTAAAGGTAAATCAGTGAGTTAATTTGACAGTTATACCTTCTCTATAGTTCTATTTTAATTGGACTCACAAACCCGTATTATCAGAAATAAATGCTTGAAATCAATTTTGCGGCGAACAGTGTTGCGAATGCGCTACGCTAGTTTTAGGACAGTTGTCATCCGTGAATGTCATCATAGTAGCGTCTAAATAAATAGTAGGCAAATGGGTGGAAAATATAAACGAGCTCGTCAGTCACCGAAAAGGGGTGCCGATAAATGTGCTGCATGTGATGCCAATTCAGCTGATGATAGCTACGCACTACTCTGCTCTGCGACGACTGTGAAATGTGGTTGTGCGTAGAGTGCATGGACATGTCGAAATCTGAATAGGAACTTTTCACAAAAACGAGTCGTCGCCTGGGGTCAACATGGTACTGCCCTGTTTACAAACAAAAAGATCATGAAAATACTCCTGAGGTTATTAGGAAGATTGTCCAGATAGACAAAATTCCAATCCAGATATGCAAAATGAGCTGGAACTCAAATTTCAAGCTCTACTGAAACCAGTTGATGAAAAAATCTTGAAATTAGAAGTGGAAATTGTGGAGAAATACTCAAAAGCTGATGAAAAATATTGAAATTAGAAGCAGAAATTGTGGATTAATGCTCCAAAGGCAAAGTAAAAGTCACAATTATGCAGGAAATTTTAAAAGTAATAGAAGGTCTAAGTTAAGATCCCTTGAGTAACCAAGTAAAGGCCTCTACATATTCCACTCAAGCAGTGCAACATGGGCTTTTTGATATAATACCGCATCCACAAGCGCTCGATCGTCCAGGCGGACCGGGCCGGCGAGGCCGACCGGGCAGGAGAGCTGGAGCAGCAGCTCGTGGGCCTGGAGATCGACGAGTGGCGCAAACGCGTCGAGATGCACCCCGGCGACGCCGCATTGCGGCTAGGGCTGGGCAAGCGGCTCATGAAGAGCGACGAGCTGGATGCGGCCCTGGCCGAGCTCCAGAAGGCCAACGCGGACACCCGGCTCCGCCGGGAGGCGCTCTTCCACATGGCACAGTGCTTCCAGCGAAAGGGGTTCTTGGACCTGGCCCGCAAGGAATACGAGGGAGCTCTCAAAGGGGCCCCCGAAATCGACGAACGAGCCAAGGAAGTGCTCTACAATCTCGGATCGATCGCGGAGTCCGAGGGGAACGGGGAAGAAGCCCGGACCTACTACGCCCGCGTGTACGAAGTGGATATCGGCTACAGGGACGTAGCCGCCAAGATGGAACAGTTCAGGTAGACATGGCGCACAGCAAGCAAGCAGTCAAACGCATCCGCACGAACGAGAAGGCCCGCTTGGCCAACAAGAGCGTGACCAGCTCGATGCGGACCGCCACCAAGAAGGTGGCGAAGGCCAACTCCGCGGACGACGCGGCGGCGGCGCTCCCCGATGCGATGAAGAAGGTCGACAAGGCCGCCAAGAAGGGGATCATCCACAAGAACGCCGCGGCCCGGAAGAAGAGCCGCCTCCAGAGCGCCGTCAACAAGGCCGCCGCGAAGTAGCAGGCCGCCGTCCATGGGCTCATTCGAGACGGACGACCAGCACTCGAACCCGTCCTTGAAGCCGGTGTGATTTTAATAAGATTCTTGGACTTTTGGGGAATATTTCCCCCCTTTTTTCAAAAATCAAGCGAATTTTTTCACGCTCTTAACTTTTGATAGTTAACGCTAAACTTAAAGGAATCATATATATTTGGAATCAGCATAAAAAGCCAATTCTTTTTTTAACTACTGTTATCAAAATTCGGTTTTTTAGAGATTCGGTAATTATCGGGCCAAGTCGTTCATTACCGTGAACTGTTGAAAGTATGATGAATCTCGTGAGCTTGAAAATTTTCATGGCTGGCCAAATGCGGCTCATGGACTGTGGGTTGACCACCCGTTCTAGATAATTAAAATGCTGTTCTCCTGACAATAAATAATCTTTAATTCGTAATCTAGATTGGGAATTTGGCAGCTTTGTTCGAAAAAGAATTGTTTTTTTGGATTTTGACAGTTTGTAGGATTGCAGGTCTATGAGTTTTGCGGTTCCACAGATTAAAATTACACAGTCCAGTTTTATAAATTTCTTTTATTGTGTTGGCAGTTCTAAATCTTGTTTTATGAATCTGATTTGGTATATGAAAAGATTTAAGGCATCGTGAAAGCTAGATAAACACGATTTTGGACGGGGGAGTGATTTCCACGGATGTAATTACCAGAACTACATCGAATTAGATATTGATCTGGATGCCGAAATTGAATTGGAATGTCACTAATCATAAACAAAAGTTGGATTGTGGACAAAATTGTTTTTGGAGACGTATAACCTTGAGATCTGATTCTAATGTTGTATGGCGCTATCATAATCAGGGTAAACCATCGATTTTCCAATTAAAGTGTTGGGTGGCAGGCATAACGCAAAAAAAAACGATTCGAATTTTTGTTACTTGTTTACATGTTTGATTGATAGAAGTCGGTCAGCCGAGAGTGGGGGGGGGGGGGGGGGAGTTGGTCAAACCTGGTATATCCCCAGAATACGGCCTCGACATCTTGCGTTAAAAATTTAACAGGCTTCAAAAATGAAATAGAGCGTGGGGTTACACACTAACTCTGACGTATGTGTGCATTTAATTCTATTTCCGACCATGATTGAGATTCTAGTATTGCTTCATGTTCTTCGTGATCCACAAAGTGACTTGTGCATAATTCCAAGGAATTAATTATAGTCCAGGGTGCAGAGTAATATATTTTGCAAGAGGGAGGGCTATTTCTTTACTCTTTATTGAAAGTACATAATTTTCCAAAAGTAGTTTTCCAAATGCCGTTTTTAGAATGCTGATTTGTATTGACAAGTTATCTTTCTTCTCACAATTGGTTTATAGTAGAAATAAAATAACGAAGTGATAATTATTTCATTTTTATTTAGTTGGCGTGAAATCCTATTTTTTTCTTAAAAACGTAAGTTGTTCAGTATTCCTTAGTAAAAGTTACGTTTATATTTTATTCAATTATCTCCTAGACCTCACAGCGCAGAAGCTATGGACAGGGGAGGGGCGATTCAGATCATATTGAAGGTGAAAAAGGAAACAAAATAATTTTGATTCCTGATTTGGTAAGCACTCAGAATTAGGCTTTAATATTCTGTGCTTAATTTTTAGGGCTAAAGTCTAGGTTGAGTGGGGCTCTCAGATATTCTAGGTTTAATTTTTCAGCTGCTTGACAGCGGCGTGCACTTCGGACACCAGACCCGTCGGTGGAACCCGAAGGTCAAGCGCTTCATCCTCACGGAGCGCAGCGGCATCCACATCATCGATCTTCAGCAGTCGCTCGGCTACATCGACAAGGCCTACGACTTCGTCAAGGAGACGGTCGCCCACGGTGGCACCATCCTCTTCGTCGGCACGAAGAAGCAGGCGCAGGAGATCCTCGCCGAGCAGGCGACCCGCGTGGGCCAGCCCTTCGTCAACCAGCGCTGGCTCGGTGGACTCCTCACGAACTTCTCCACGATCTCGAAGCGTCTCGCACGCATGAAGGAGCTCGAGGAGCTCGACTACGAGACGCCGGCGAACAGCGGCTTCACCAAGAAGGAGCTCCTGCTCAAGAAGCGCGAGCTCGACAAGCTGCACAAGTCGCTCGGTGGTATCCGCAACCTCACCAAGACGCCTTCGGCTCTGTGGGTCATCGACGCCAAGCGCGAGCACCTCGCGATCGACGAGGCCAAGAAGCTCGGCATCCCGGTGATCGGCATCCTCGACACCAACGCGGACCCGGACGACTTCCAGTACCCGATCCCCGGCAACGACGACGCGTCCCGCGCGATTTCGCTATACTGTGACCTGGCAGCCCGCGCTGCTCTGGAAGGCATGTCCGACCAGCTGGGCGCAGCTGGCGTCGACCTGGGTGAGTTCGAAGAAGCGCCAGTTGAAGAAGCCATTGCAGAAGAAGCAGCGGCTGACGCGTAAGCGTTATAAATTTGACATGGGGGCAGGGTAAGCCCGCCCCCATTCCAATTTCTCAAAATCCCAATTATCAGATCTTGT
Organism: Alatinidae sp. Z8VKAUB7J3; assembly: GCA_010016025.2. NCBI lineage: Eukaryota > Metazoa > Cnidaria > Cubozoa > Carybdeida > Alatinidae > Alatinidae sp. Z8VKAUB7J3. The sequence continues at coordinate 217,897,098 of JAAAKM020073195.1, forward strand.
AAATAATCCTCCAAAGTGCAAAATCAGAAAATTAATAACAAATATTAAAGCAGTAGTTTATATAAGCTTTGTTCCAACAGGTGGCAACCTTATTGCATATTATGGTCCTCCTGGGAAAATGTAGGCTACATATCAAACAGACTTGCTTACAATGCTCCAACTCTCAATACTTCTAAAATATATTCCATCACTTTTAAACAGAAAACGCTTTCTAAAAACAAGAAAAAAGAATGGGAAATTATTAAATCATATCCATGTATGATGTTTTCAATTCAAGTTCAATGTTTGAGGTAGGATGTTATTTATTTCAAAAAGTTGATTGTAACAAGCCCAGATTTGCTGAATTTTGCACTTTAGAATGAAAAAGGAAACAAAAAATTAAAAACAAATTTCTCATTCAAAAAAAAATTCTGTCTATTCATTTTTTTCAGAAGCAATTTGAAGCTCGTGATTAAAATTGTTATAGCATATAAAAGTAATATTGTCATAGTGAAAAAAGTAAATATAGTCTAAATATTTTGTGGTATTTTGGTGGAAGCAATTCTGGAAATCTAATCAGTAGAAATTGTCTTATTCTGATCTTTAGTTTAGAAGCAATATAAACTTGATTGTTGACCTTGAAAAATTTCACCCCCCCCCCCAATTAAGATTTGAAGGTGTGATTATCATGCCTATATTACTGATATAAATATATTATCTTAAACCTGAATATAAGCAGTAGGGCGTGAATGGAATGGCATTCCCACACGTGTTTGTAAACTATTTACATTCTTAAGACAAACACGGATTTCTCCTTGTTCTGCGGACCATGCTCTCCTTCAAGACATCCTTTTTATCTATTAGCTGTTTGGAAAAAAATATCTACCATGGGACTATTTAAACACCCAGGCGTACGAAGAGAGTTGAAAGAACAGTTGCATAACCCCTGATTAGGTTTCTCCTTTAAAATATAGCCAGTTATTCTAATCTTCGATTGAAAGAGTCCTCTTCCAACTTTCTCTGATCAAGTGTTCATTTGATTTAATTAATAAGGAGTAAACAATGCACGGGCAAAACATTTGTCTTTTAAGGTGACTTTACTAAGTCATAGAAAACGACAAAGGTACATCTTTGTCACTTGCTTTTTTTTAGGGATTTGCAGCATAAACAACCATATTACTAAATTTTTTTTGTACAAATTGGATGTTTTTACCTTTAATTATACGATATAATTACAATTCAGGCACTTATTTACCCTGGTTAAATGACGACCGTAAGATACTTCTAAATTAAAGCAAAAAATTGAAGACTTGTCGCATTAAAAATTTCCATAAGCTACGGTCTTCATATGCCTGACAAACAGACAATCTATCTTTTATCTCTATACAGAAATTGAACAAAAGTCATCCTCCTCCATTCAGGCTCAACAGGGAAATCTCCAATCATTTTTCAATGCTAATCCACATGCAGATCCTCGCCTGTAATAAAAGTCGCTACTATTGCAATATAGTCCACCACCTCCCTATGTTGCTATCTGAGGGTGTCATAAAAACGAACCCTATTGAATACCAATTTGTGTTGAGGGAGAAATCGACCAGTGATACAATCGCGAATTTGAGCCATATTGTCAAATGCCAAAGTCGGTAGAAATAGGGATATATGGTATCCTAGCCTAGGTAACTTTGGTATAGGAAAGGAAAATAGTAATGATTACAGACTGCTTTACTGTCTAGGTGTAATAATCTATTTATGACCAATACAGTATTTGGTCATAAAATCGCCGATAAGTTAACATTGTATCCACATGATAATAAAACAGCTAAACTTATTGATTATATTATTGTAAACTGAAGACTGGCAGGATCAATACAAGATACTGGGGTATATAGTACTTTGGTTAGTAGATACGCCATCTAGCAGTGTCTATGATTAGTTTAAAGCTGAAATTTGGGAATTGGAATTACTTTTTAGGATGCTATGACGTTGGCAGTGTCCATAATGAGAATTTGAGAGAAAATTTCCTGGAACAGTTGAAAATTGTACTAAATCTGAGACTAATCTGTAGATCTGTAGAAGATGGATGGAATAACTTGGGGAAAATAGTTTGTTAAGCTGTTGATGGTGTGTTAGAGAAGAAAGTTAGTAACGCAACTAAGAATTTTATTGATAATACTTTATGTTTAATAGAGGAGGAGGGGCTATTACAAGAATTATTTGTATAAAATATAATATGAAAATAAAAGGAATGTAGCAAAAGTGGAGAAAGGATCAAAATACGAATTAAGGAGGTGTGAAGTTAAGGCCATGGACAAAATTGAAGATCTGGAAAATGCTTTCAGATGGTATAATAGTAAAATATTGTACTGGTACACTAACAAATTGAGAGGGAATAGTCAATCTGGACTTGTCTCTGTTAAAGATATGGACGTGGCCACATTTAGTGTTATTCTTAATCATAATTTTTTTTTTACGACAACAAATTTATGGGTATTCTGAAAAAAGTGTGAAACTCCACAGAAATGGTTTCAAATCCCAATCAAAAGTGCACCTTCTCAAGCAAGCACGTTGCTCTTATAAATTTCACTTGATAGTCAAATCACAAGAATATCTTTTGACCGTAATTGAACTGGGCTAATTCAAAAGGCGTTTATGGGACATTAGATTTACAGTTAATCCTCTTAAACTAAGCAAATTCTGTCAATTGGTCTAATCCATTCTTCTATCTTCTCTCTTGTTCTATTTGATTGTTCTTATTCTCTCTTGTTGTATATTTGAAGAATGGATTTTGAATAGAAAAATAATTTTTCCGCTTCTTTGATGTTTAAAGAAATTTTTCTTGTAAAAAGAACGTCCGAAAAATACCAAGGACGTCAAGTATCAAGTGTTCAAATCGTATACGGGAATGCAATTATTCCTTTAAAAATATTCATATTTTAGATATTAGTTTTTATTAGTTGTTATAGAACGTAGATGTCGCAGCTTTCTTTAAAATGAGCCCTTAATAGGCTCTTTTTTGATGTCCGAATGCTAAGCTAGCTGCGGAGGAAAAAAAAAAGAAAAAAAAACTGCTTTCGATGGAGAATATTGTAGTTGCAGCCAATTCCCTTGTTTATCAAGCCAATGGATTCTTCTTCTTCTTCATGCCAAGGGACTGTAAATTGCTTTTTTAAGGATTTCAGCCAAGGCAGTTCCCATAGTGTACATTTTTTTGATCTGGCACAATTTTTAAGGATTTATGACTATTATTTTTTGTTACCTCCCCCCACCTCAAGCCGAAACATTTGTCCGACTCGTAAAATGTAACAGTAATGAATATAAACAATTTGTTGTGTGTTTTATAAAGTTCTTTTTGTAAATCCCTCCCCGCCCTGAAAAAAGTTCTGGATACGTTCTTGGCTTTTGATATAGTAAGAGCTATACGTCAGTCTTAGCTGAAAACATAAATACTAACATTTTCTTCCTTAGAAACATTGCGGTTTTGTAGTCTCTTCCCCTCCTAGTTTTGTGTATCTTTTACTGTTTAAAATAGTTTTTGTTCTATTTATTTATTTATTTCAATTTATTTTCTATTTTCTATCATACATCTCTTTATCTATTTTAGTACTTCAGCTGAACTCGCATATCGCAGCTTTTCTTTATTAATTTTTTATCTGTGTCCAACAAAGTATTGTCCCCTTTCCCCTGGCTAAGCTCCAGCCAAGGAGGGGGACAAAATAAATCCACAAAAACTTCATCAAAAGATCCCAAAAGTTCGAATTCGTAACACAATGGTTCACCCACCATTAAATTCTAAGTTGCATAATCTCTCATCTGGAAGAAGAAAGCACTAAATGTCCATATATTCCAATTTACGCCATCTTCAAAGTAGTATATATTATGCCAGATAAAATGTATTCATTTCAACAGACATAAATACATTCTAACCGGTGGAAGTGGACTTGATAAGAAAATTTATTAGCAAATCATTGTTTAAAGCATCTCTTAACAGCCGTCAGGGAAACCTATAGGGTTGTTAATGAGGGTCGTTTCCATCCTAACAATCAATGATATATTCAAAACTCCATTAAAATTTTATTTGTGGCCATCCTAAAGGTGTTCTAAGCCATTAAATTTGGAAGTGTCGTCTGCATATGCTATTTTATTATTTCGTTTACCATTAGTTACTGGGTTGTATACAGTTTTGGCAAGAGGCAGTTCTGCGCTTAGGAATGAATTAAACAGTTATGGAGACAAAAGACAACCCTGTAACCAAGACCTTCATTTATTAGTTCCAGGAGCGTGTGGACGTGGATATCTCTACTGAACTTTGAGAACAAATGAGAAATCAGAAATACCCTATTTTAAGGGACTCCACAGTGCAGCAGAATTTGTGCACTGGATGTATTTTTCCATTAGTTCCCGGGCTGAAACCTTGATTTTGTATACTATAATACCATACACCCCTTACTCTTCCTCCAACTGCTTATGTTCAAAATTGTTGTACAATAATACTTTGTTAATGAAATTCCTTCCTGAAAAAGTGTACCCCTTCAACTATTTATGGTAGGGCACTGGAATGGCAAGATGTAATTTTCGGGTCATGATTTTCAAGTTTTCTCCGCCGATTTTTCCAGAAAAAAACCTTTGTATAGGGAGACACTCACTCTACCTGTGCAGGTAAGTTATTTTGTGGAACACCCGAAAAATATCAAGAATAAAATAGGAACTGTCACTCTGCAGTACCCCTACTGTATATTCTATCAAGATATAGTTGTCCTGATGATAGGTAGTAAGAGGGTAAATTTTCCTTCTTCATGTATGATACTACACTCCAGTGGTGCCTAACCAAAGAGGTAATTTCCCCCTCAGCCAGTTTCTATGCAGTGGGTGGCTGCAGAACTTCTACAAAAAGATCTTCGACTTTGATATTGTTAAGAGAAAATCTATTTATGAAAATCTACGCAGAAGACAACGTTGTTGCTTATTGGACCTTTTCAATGGAAATACCAAAAAAATATTTGCCAGTTATCAAAGCAGCGTGTCCAAATTGTAGAGGAAGGTAAAACATTTAGGAGGGCGGAGCAATTGCCCACCTCCTTAATTAAGGTACTTGAGTAAAAAAGAAGCTTTAATCCTCCGTCGTTTCCAACTCAAAAATGACACCTTAATGTTCACTCTTGTGAGTCGATTATACGATTTAGGCATGAAAACTAAGCACTATAACTCCACTAACTAAGAACGGGCTACATCATTGACGCTTTAGAAGCTGACCTTTAGAAGCAAATTTAGGCTTTTCTTTTTTTATATGTTTATGCAACGAGAATTTCTGACTCAACTTAGCTAACTGATACTTTCTAGGTATTCTCTCTATGGCCAACGCTGGGCCAAACACCAATGGCTCTCAATTCTTCATTTGCACAGCTAAAACTAGTTGGCTAGATGGCAAACACGTCGTCTTTGGTAAAGTTGTCGACGGCATGGACGTTGTTAAACAGGTAGTTATGACTTTCTATTTTGGTAGATGAGGTTGCTTATTTATTGCAGTAAAGAGGAGGTTTTGCAGGTGACACTACTAGACTGGAGGAGAATGTTAAAGCTTGAATGGGGAGCGTAATCACGTGTTCGTTTTTTACTATTAAAATGTATTGCTGTTGGATAAATCTATCTGAATCTGTGTATTTAGTATTATCTTCATTGAAAAAAAACTTGTTTATAGGGTTTCCTCCACCGCCGGTTCCGCGTCGCCGATGAAAGCAACGCCCACAACGGTACAGCCCGCATCCCGAAGCGCTTTAAGCGACAGCAGCGTGTGGTTGATCGTTCCCAGCTGCGTCCGTGCGCACAGGATCACCGGCGCTCGCCAGCGCGCGAACAGGTCGAGATACAGGACCTCCCGGTTCAGCGGCACCATCAGCCCGCCTGCGCCTTCGTCGATCTCCACACCCTCGGCCTCCGCCGACAGATGCGGCGAGGCGGGCAGTTGCAGCAGGTAGCCCTCCGGCAGCGCCGGACGGCCCGACAGGCGGGAGACGATCTGGCTGTCGGTCTCTTCCTCCAGCCCCGATTGCACCGGCTTCCAATAGGTTGCGCCCAGCGCCTGCACCAGGCCTGCCGAAAAGACGGTCTTGCCGATGCCGGTATCGGTTCCGGTCACGATCAGCGCACTCATGCTGCACTCTCCATTTCCCGGGCGAGGTCTTCGAACATCCGGGTGATAACCCCTGCCCCCGTGTTCAACGTGATCGACAACCGCAGCCGCGAGGTACCGCGCGGCACCGTCGGCGGGCGGATGCCGCGGATGTCATAGCCGCGGGTTTGCATGGCGGAAGCCAGCGACATGGTGCGCTTGTCATCGCCAATCACCACCGGCAGGATCTGGCTCTGGAACCCGTCCAGCCCGCACAGGCGCTTGGCTTCGCCTTGCGCATGGGTGATCCCCTGCCACGCCTGTTCACGGCGGCCTGGGTTCTGTTGCAGCTCCTGCAAGGCGGCCCGCACCAGCGCCGCGTTCAAAGGCGACGGGGCGGTCGGCGCGACCGCCACGTCCTCTGTGATGAAATCGGCGTCGGTCATGCCGTAGACGGTGCAACTGCTGGAAAAGACGACCGGCGGCAACTCGGCGGCGGCCAGCGCGTCCAGCAGGTTGATGCCGCCGATCACGTTGTTGCGCCAGTATTTCGCGGGATCGGTCACCGATTCCCCGACATAGGCGAAGCTGGCGAAGTGGATGACGCCGTCGGGTTTCACATCCTTTACGACCCCGGCGATGCGGTCCCGGTCGAGCAGGTCGCCGACCTCGTCCCGGTCATCGGTCGCCTCGGAGCCGCAGCGGGCAAATCTGGCGGGTCGCAACCCCGGGGACTATCCTGAAGCCATGAGCCCCCGCGAGCTCGTCCTCCCCGTGTTCCTCGTCGGCCTCGTGTTCGCCGGCTGGGGCCTGGCCTGGAACCTGCCGGTTCACGGCGGCTGGGTCGAGGAGCGCGGCTACCGCTGGCGGCCCCTCGCCAAGGCGCCCGCCGGGGAGCCCGGCTTCACGCTGCTGGCCCCCGCCGAGACGGGGATCGACTTCGCCAACACGATCAGCGACGACGCCCTGGCCGACAACCGCGTGCGCGTCATGGGCTCGGGCGTAGCGATCGGCGACGTCGACGGCGACGGCCGGCCGGACCTCTACTTCGCCCACCAGGAGGGGCCCAACGCCCTCTACCGGAACCTCGGCGGCTGGCGCTTCGTGGACATCACCGCCGCCTCGGGCGCGGCCCTCCCCGACCGCTGGTCGACCGGCGCCTGCTTCGCCGACCTGGACGGCGACGGGAACCTGGACCTGATCGTCAGCACCCTGTGTCAATTTTTTTTAATAACTTAAACCTGACTTTTTTTTACTAGTTACTGTAATGGTTAAATATTTATGACCAATTACAAAAGGGAAGGTGTAAACCGATGTGAATATGGAACTTCTCCGCACTAATATTAAAATTGTCAATTCTATTTCACAACTTTGAAATTGGTTGATTGTAATTTTTCATTTGCCTAATTGGTGTGTTTGGTTTTTATAGGTCTCCTTGGAGCAACACTTACGATCCCCCTCTTGAAGATGGAACGATGCCAAGTGAAAATTTGAGGAAATTGGAAATAGACGCAAATGCTGCTTTTGATCAATACCGGGAAATGTATTATGAAGGTGGAATTTCTTCAGTTTACCTCTGGGATTTAGACCATGGCTTCGCTGGTAGGCTTTCTTCTTTTTCAATTAGTCACAAGGTCATATTCAAAATTTTATTGGGGGGGGGGGGTTCCGGGTGGCTACAAGCATTAAAAGTGTTTGTATACGTTTTTACGAGTCGGAGCGTATTCAGGATTTTTTTTTTAGGGGGGCGGGGGACAAAAAACCTGTAAAACGCACAAAAAATTTGTTTATATACATTTTTTACGTTTTCACGAGTCGGACAAAAATTTCAGAGGAGGGAGGGGGGTCAAAACCCCCTGTTGCCTCCCTAGATACGTCCTTGGTTAGTTATATTCCAATTTGTTGTTAGCAACGCCTTGGTGCCTAGCGACTTTTGTTTTAAATGCTCATTGTTGGGTGTCGTAGAGCACTCATTTGAGTTAGATAGATTCTCTCTTCTTTTTAAACTCCTTTCGCCTCTGCTTTAAACCTTTTTAAGAGATTTGAGGAAAGCCAGCCCCTTTCCCACGCTCTTTTTTTATTTTGATGAAAATCAAAAAATTGTGTTTGATTTATTTTGATGAGATCCGAAGAAATTTTTTATACAGCTAATTTGCTCAAAATAGCCAAAAAACTACAGCTTTGCCTCTTGGATTGTTGTGACTCTTGCAGCTATTACATCTTACTAGTGCTTCCAGATTGTAAAAAAGGCGTATACACAACTTAGAAGAGTGGGCTAAGGATACCAAGTAGAAAAGTTGAAAGTATCAGGGATTGTTGAGGGGTATTGAACTAATCAGAAGACACTATGTGCATCCAGATTGTCAAAAGGGCATATCTGCAATATCTCCATTGCGGCTAATGATATAAAATAACGGCTTAAGAGACCCAGCTGTAACGATAAGGGAACACTGGAAAGAATTTGTTTTGAGTTAAAATTTTGGTTTGGGGAAACTAGGGGAGCTCCCCAAATCTCCATCAAGGATAAAAATGTTTGAATAAAAATGTGCTTGTATTGATTCTAACTGTGAAATGTTCTTTTGATGTTGATCTATCTCAAATTTTTGGCCGTGAAGACATCACATAAAAATTTCGGAAACAAAAAGGAAACCTCACCTAGGAACAAATCTGATTGCATTGATTTTTGACGATATAAATCCCTTTATAAAGCAAGAAATCGGAAATATTTTTGATAAATGAGCTAACAATGCATTTATTTAAACAACATAAGCAGTTAAAACAATATGTTATACAATAATATTCTTATACTGAAATGGAAGATAAATATTAATCTACGCTCAAGTTGTGACTCCTTTCCTTCTGGAGGTGTTAAAGTGTGGAAGCTAATACCTTTTGTCTTTAACTGAGTTTATTTAGCCTTATTTTTGCGAAACTACTACCTCTCTTTTTTTTTCGAAAAAAAATTAGTTATCAATCAAAACAAATCCTAGTAGATCTCTGGTTCAAAATGGTCAACGAAATTCTTGCCTCCTAGTAGCCTGTGAGACCCGGTGATCAAGTAAATCTTTGACGTCAATAATTTGTATGGCCATTGTCGGGCTTGCTCTCCAAACCTTATTCACGAAATAAAATGTACAAAGAATTCCGTGAAAGACTAAGAGTCTTTAACATTACGGTTATGAACTTTATTATTCAAGCAAACTGTCAAGTTATAGGTGAGATTATAAATTGAACCAGGAAATTCGTTTGCGGTGTCCTGCCTATCTCGGTCATGCCATACTTGAGAAATTTAGATTTAGCAATGAACCATATTCGGGAAAACGGATTAAATCAATCAATCAACCATTAGTGATTGATAACGCTAAAAAATTATCGAGAAGTGACACAATGCTTGAAGTATCGATACTTCGGCATCGATACTTTTCCGATACTTAAATGCCATGGTTCTTTTGTAAGGGTTAGAAAAATTGAATCTCAGTCATCAACCACCCGCTGGTAACCAATGTTACTCTTATAGCATACTAGCTGTTGGGGTGGCTCTTCGCGCCACCCCAACACCTTGTTGGTGGGGCGCTTCGCACCGTAAGCCGTTACGCGCCATATATTTTCTTTTTAGTTTTTTTGTAGTTTTTACCTTTTTTAGTTTTTTTCTTCGACAAAAAAGGGCAAGGTATCAGTCGTAGTAGAATATGCCCCTGCAGAGCCAACAGAATGAGATACTAGTGACTCAGATTAATTTTGTTACAGCTAAGGGCAGAGCTGTTCAAAGAGGGGGACGGGCAGCTACACTGTGCAGCGTGGCTGGATGAGGGGTCATGGCCGGGGAGTTGGTCACTTTTATAAATTTTTTCACTTTGATTCGTTTTTTTTGCCTATATTTGAGTCAGGAGCAGATACGTTGTAGTTAGTTTTATCCTGGATACCGTCTACCCCAGAAGTGGCTCTGCTACAGGAACAAATAGATAGGGTTTTGGTACAAATATGGTACTATTATTATTAGGGATTTTTATGTCCACATAGGTGGGAATAGGGATAGATGGTATCCTGGTACAGACAAATTTGGTGTCTTAAAAGATAACAGCAATGGTTACAGACTGCAGCAATTCTATAGGCATAACAATCTAGTTATAATCAACACAATATTTGGATATAAAATGGATGATTAGTCAACTTAGTATTTACATAACGGCAAGACAGCTAACCTTATTTATTATTCTATTGTAAATCAAAGGCTGGCAGAATCAATGCAAGATGCTACGGTATATAGGGGTGCTTTTGTTGATGTTAACAGTAAAGATCCCCATCTAGCAGTGTCTAGGGTTAGTTTTAAAGTTGAATATAGGAAGGGTAACTATCTTTCATGAAGTTAAGACGTTGGCAAACTCCAGGTTGAGAATTTGAGAGAAACTTTCCTGGAACAGTTGAATACTAAACTGGAGAGTTTAAAATTTGACGGTTTACAGGGTGACGGAAATTATTGTGAAGCATTGGGACGACAATCGTATTCCTCCATAATTTGAATTTGGCGTTACTCTTGCTTTGTTCTTGCGAATAAAGAGGTATTTTTTTAGAAGTTTTCTCATACATCACAAAAATGCGGCTTTTTTATAGAAACGTTTGTGCATGAACTCTGCCAAGACTTACGACTCAGATTACTTATAAAAGACAAGAAAAATTTATGAGAATCCTTGTCATGAATACCGGGAGTTCATCAATAAAGTTTCGAGTCATGGATGTACCCGCAGAACCATCGGCCAGAAACCAAGGAGCTATTGATACGATCGTTCAAGGGAACCTACAAGGAATAGGAGGCTTATCCACGTTAAGAATAGCGGTAGGCGAAAAAGAACTTCCTCTGAGGAAACGCCAAATTAACGATCATGAGGCAGCCTTCACCGACCTGTATGATTCGCTAAAACATATTCACCATCCGGGCGAGACGAATTTTGATTTAAACAGTATAGAAGCTATAGGACATCGCGTGGTTCATGGTGGGGATCGTTTTTCTGTTTCTACAGTTATCAATGAAGAAGTGATGCAAGACATCGAAACGTTCAACGAGTTGGCTCCTTTACATAACCCTGCCTGTTTGGCAGGAATCTTTCAATCGCGTACCTTCTTCAATGGTTCCCTTCCGATGGTCGCGGTGTTTGATACGATGTTTCATCAAACAATTCCAGACTATGCAAGAACCTACGCTATCCCCTTTGAACTGCTTGAGCGTCATCCGATCAAACGTTTTGGCTTTCACGGGATCGCTCATGCTTCGTTGGCTAATAGCTTTTCAAGCTGCTGTGGTTCTCCCATAAATTCACAGCAGCTTGCATATAACAACCCTCTGCAAATTGATACAACTGGTACGCTGGCTATATATTTTTCTCAATAAGGTAGGCATTGTATTTAAAGTAGGCAAAACTACCGTGTTTGATGACAGTTTTATCGTCATTTAGTCGACTTTCGTAAAAAATTTCGCCATTCTACCCCTGCAAAAACGAATAAGCTCACAACAAGACAAGTAATCAACACGCAGCAACAGACTGTGACTTGACTTAGACAACACATAGGAATACACCATGGCAATATTTAAATCCCCTATCGCCATCGCGATTGGTGCGGCTTTGATCGGGTTAAGTGCCCCTTCCATTGCGGCATCGGCAGGCGCTCAAGATGACACCGCTACTTGGGACGTGCTAAACCCACCAGGCGAAAAGCAAACCATCACGGTTGATACT
>JAAAKM020073195.1:217908924-217959413 GCA_010016025.2 Alatinidae sp. Z8VKAUB7J3
GTAACTTGGACGTTAGCCCGGATGGAAAACATGTTATTTTTGATATGTTAGGTGATTTATATGTTATGCCGATTTCAGGCGGAAAAGCGAAGGCTTTAACCAGTGATCGCGCTTGGAACTTCCAACCAAAATTTTCTCCTGATGGTAAACACATCGCTTTTATCTCTGACCGAGCTGGTGCAGAAAACTTGTGGGTGATGGATGCAAATGGTGAAAACTTAAGACAAGTATCTGATGAATCCCACAACTTAATACACAACCCGACTTGGTCACCTGACGGTCAATATATTGCTGTAAAGCAAGGTCAAGTTACTGGCCGTACAATCCCAGGTGGTTCAATCCGTATGTACCAAACTCCCACATTGTTGATTAATAGCGTAAATACTCAATATCACCCAAACAATCTGAAACTCAGAAGTTCAAGTGGAATTTAAAGTACCTTGCTAAAAAGGACTTACATAAACCAGCTAAATTACCATACTGCGTTCTTAAGATGAGTTACAATTCAGTTCTAAAGCTAAAAAATCGATGTTTAGAATTGTAATTTCAGCCAACCAGGAACCAACCATGTTTCTTGTATATATTAAAAAATATCAGTCCTAGTCATGGCTCTCATGATGTCAGAAATCGCTCTCATAATGTCAGCCTTGACACGTATTAGCGGAAGATGCACGTGGAAACTGTCCGCATTTGTTTAAGTGGACAATTTCATATATGGAAGAAAACTATATTAATTACCGCGTCTTAAGTCTGGTGCCCTAAATCTCTTGTGAATTTGGATGTTTCTGTATCCTGTCCATACTAAATACCCAAGCCAGACAATGTTGCAAAAACGTTCTCAAGAACGTCAAGAATGCACTTGGAAAGTTACAGTGGAACATAACAAATTAAAAGAGAATCCTATAGCGTGAGAAACTAGTAGATACTGTCATAAGAGAATGATCAGTCATGTTCCCTGGCATCTTTCCAGAGCCGTCTGAAGCCTAAGAATATCATTGAACCCGTACTCAACCCGTATATTTATTGATTAAAATAAGATATCAATATATGAATGCCTGCCGTTTAATCTTGAGCTAACTAACCGAATTCCATTGGCTACGTCCTCACACAGTTAACATATTTACTTCCAGATTTCATGCAGGTTTCATGATGAGTCAACAATGGAAGTTTTCAAAACTGACTTCGTTTGAATGGATGATGGTAGATTAGCTTCTCAGATTTGACCCTCTGTTGGTTCATCAAATGAACTGCCTTTTTTAGCGGCTCCAAAAAAGGCAAAATAGATTAGTAATTGTACTTCTGATAAGAAAGAAATAATTTATCAAGAACTCTTTACTTTGAAGACTAGAGGATGGACAAGATATTGGAGTTGAAACTAGCGCTAGTGTTGACGAAAAGACACTAACGCTTTTTAGCTTTGGATGTTTCTTGGCATTGTTTCAAACTACACAGTTTTTTTCTTCAGAAACTAACATCAGATACCTCTTACTGCATCGATTTGCCAATCATGCTGATTAAATTAATTATGCCCTATTGTTACAGAAAAAAACGCTACATGCTACATGGTGTTAGTGATTAATTTTCGTGACAGTAGCGCTGGTTTCCGCTCTTACTCTCTTATTTGGTTCAGATAGAGATATTATTTTGAACTTCCAATAGATCCTGTCAGACAACAATAAGGAAATAATGTAATTTGAAGGAAATAGTAATGTAAAGTAAAGAATATAAAGCACATTAAAAAAGAACAGCATAGTAAAGAAAAAACTGTAGTACGTACTTTATTTGAGGATTGGGGAGGAAATATGTTACTCTCTTACCTTTAGCACAAGTTCGGAGTCCCCTTCTATTCTCATGTTTCGTTAGCTGTGAGACAACAAGGTAGATATACCAAAATTATGTTTAAAATTTGCTATAACATATAAAATTTGCCACTGTTGGAATTCTGCCTTCTGACTAAATTATTTATTTTAACTGACTGGTAGGGACTTCGGAACACCTTCATTGGGCATAGGTTAGTATGTAGATCCATTCTGAAAAGATCTGCCCATAGGTCCACATAACAACAGGAATTCCATGGCCACGTACGCAACTGTCAGATGTTTCCTGAGAATGGCAGTTAAAAGTTTGACATCACCTCTTCTTGGCTCATCACTTGTTTTGTTCAGTGCTTCTACTGTTTTCCAAGTTTCTGGGGATTTCTCCCAAGATTTCTAAAAATAGGTGGGCATAGAAACATCAAAGCTTTAAATTATCAGCCATGTTAACCCCTTTTTAAGATAGCAAAAAGTAAGTGTCAAGAATTTTAGAATATACATGGACTATCAAAGATGATAGCCTGCCTTCTCTTTAAGATACAGTTTATAGATACATCTATTTTTTTATATACTGCTATTAATGTTACTCTTTGTTTCAATTGGTTCACCTGTAATTTGACTTGACTGACAATTGAGAATCAGAAGACTGAGGAACTAAAGTTGGCTATATATTTGCAGACTGGGGGGAGGGGCTAAAGTATCTGTAGTTGAAATTTATTAACCAACACTTATGTATATAATTAAGTAAATTGCTATTCCTTATCCTTTTACCTACGTAAATATTAGAGAAAAGGTATCATCTTTGAAGGTCTGGAGGTTCATGTGCTTAAAATTATATTTGTAGGTGAAGCACTTCTATCAGGAAAGTGCAGAAAAAAAGACATTAAGTGGTATGTTTTCTTTATTACCAGGTAAGTAATTTAAACTAATTAAAAATAAATTTTATTAAAACTTTGAAATGAAAAAAACTTGACCTATTGTTGACTCAAGACTTACCTCGTTTTTGCATAAAGCGCGTAAACAGCTTAGTCTCAGCTCATTTTGGCGTTGACTCAGGAGTGATCCTGTTTTTGCACCAAGTCGGTATCTTGCTTGTTCTCAGCTGACTTTTACACCAAGTCGGGACTTAGTTCATTTTTAAACCAAGCTTGGACTAAGACATCGTCGTTGCACTGGGTCTGGGCCTATCAATTTTTTGCTACGAATCAGGGTTTTGCTTGTTTTCTACACCACGTAAACCTATAGTTTGGAGAGAATCGTACACATTCTTTTGTGTGGGGGAGGGGAAATAGTGAAAAACCACTTTTATTCGATAATTTAAATAAGAAGTACCCTGAAATTCAGAAAAATTTAGGATTATAGGGAGAAAGGGAGGAACGGTGCTCATTTAATCAAACATACTGATAATTTTTGCACGATTACGATTTAAACAAGGTATAATATGACTACATTCATTCCAAAAAGTTGGTAGTGGAGGGTGGGGGATGTCAGAGGGGACACGGGCCCTCTTGATATCCTAGTAGGGGAAATACAGATGTCCTAGTATGAGAATATGCTATGTGCAAAATAGTAAATTAAGGCAAAAACTATTCTGAAAACTTTGCTACTATAGCCAAAACGTTGACACTTCACGTCAGCCTTCACTTTGACGTTCATTTTCACTTACGCTGACGCTATTAAGTGGTAGTGAGAAGTGGGCCGTAAACCTGAATTTCTACAATATCTGGATTAAAATTAAGATCAAGGCAAAGCAATTTTGTTTAAAATAGAAAACTGAGCAAGTGCAGATAGAACGTTGAAAAGGGGACAGCCCTTTTCATATACGGAATAATTTCTGTTCGTTTTAAGTTTTAATGTCGCTCCTTACTTTCAGTTGGAAATACTGGTTGTTTTTATTTAATTGTTATTCCTGAATCAGCTAGAAATGACAATTTCTTCTTGCTTGCAAGTTTTGTTTAAAACGTGTTTTTTTTTAGTTTTTGGGTACTATTTGCAATGATCCATTCCTTACTACGTTGCAGCTGCTGCTGCAATCATGAAAGAGATTGAGATGACTAGGAAACGTTTCATGGATGACGATAACACATTGCCCAAGAACGTCCTTTTGGGCCCTCCATGTAGGGCCTAAAAAAGTATCTCGTTCCCGAATAGGATGGGATTTGGTCGTAAGAAAGGATGTAGAGAAAACTGAAACTTCTTGCGAGGGTGTAAAGACAATAGCTTTCGGTAGGTCGGGGTGGAGGAGGAACAATCCGAGACATCATGCGGTTTGGTGATGCAGTAAGGTGGTTAGTATGAGCAGTAACAATATCATCTAATTACCTAAAAACCTGAGCAAAATTTGTAAGAAGCACTGAGAAATATTTGATCTGCATTGTTGTCACAATCTACAAAGCAACTGTCCCGTCTCTGGCTAAGAATTTCCGCATTCATTCAAGATCTATTCTTTTCATCTACCTAAAGCTTATTCCATTTGCTCGGGGTAGGTTTTTACCAGTTAATACAAGTTTAAAAGTTTATTGTTATTGAAGCGAAACTGATTCATTTATTAAGCAACAAAGAGACAACATAACTTCCGAGAAAAGTGATTTAGTATATTTAACTCCTTTTGTTTTTCTTTTTTTTTGTGTGTTTGTGCTGTTGCATTGGTGATTTCTCTTTTCATGATATATTTATTAAAAATAAAAAAAACTTTCATAAAATAAAATTAAAAGTTCTAGAGGACTTTTTAAGTAGCTACAAAAATCGGAGGGCAACTAGGCCCCCTCCCACGCCCCTTTTTTATCAAATTATCCGATGCAAATTTTGAGAAAACCATCTATCCAAAAAAGTGAAATTAACATGCAAATTTCGTTTTAATTATTCATATACGGTGAGACAAAATCAAAACCTGCATTAATTCAAAAACATTCAGAAATTAAATAAAAAATTAAGTTTTTTCAGCTGAAAGTAATGAGCGACATTAAAACTTAGAACGAACAGAAATCATTAGGTATATAAGGGGTTTCGACCCCCCCCCCTCAATACCTTATTCTTTACGCTAAAGTATTTCTAGTAACTTTAAAAGAGCTATTCATTCTAATTAAACGGTCTTTCCGATTTAGGGGTTATTCTTAAAGATTTGGAACAAAATAAGACTTTAGTGTAGAGAGTGAGGTATTGAGAGGGCGCACCCTCTTATATAAGTAATAAAAATATACGAATGTAGAAGTTCGTTACGTAAGTTAATTTGTAAGTTACTTATATTTTTTACTAATAAACACGTTCGTAAATAAAATGAAAAGTTCTAGTTGCCTTTTTAAGTGACAAAAAAAAAATTAAACGGCAATTAGGTCCCCCTCCCCGCCCCTTTCTTGCAAAACCGCCCAAACAAAACTTAGAGAAAGCCATTTAGCCAAAAAAAGTAAAATTAATACTTCAAAGTCACCACCGACAACTGCTCGCCCGGCCGGCTGATTCGGGTGTCCTTTGCGACCAACGGCACCAGCGAAATACCCAAGAGCAAGGCTGGTTTCAGTCTGGTGGTGGGTCGTGGAGTGACGCCGAGGCCGCAGCTGTTTTACAAAAAGCTGGCGGAAAACTGGTCCGTAACGCTGGTCCAGCCACAGAACACTTATGACAACCTGACCATGGCCATCGCGGCCGTTGACGGACCGGCGTTGGGCACCATCACCGTGCAGTGCCTGGCACCGCCACCGCCGCCACAGCTACCCTTGGCCAATCCGCTGGATCCACAGACTCCGGGGCCGCCCGACCAGTTTGCGACGGTCCAAGTGCCGGTGGTACTGCCGCCACCGGACCCTGGACTGCCAAACCTCACAGCGCCGCAAGGCAGTGGCGATCTGGAGCTTTTGATCGGCGGCATCGCGGTCCCCTTCGACACTCTGCCGGGCCAGGATGGCAACGACCTGCTCATCGTCAACAACGGCGACGGCAGCGACTTCCTGGAGCTCGGCGAAGGTGCGCATGACATCACGGTGCGCTACGGCGGCCAGCAAACCACCGTGCAGGACGCTCTGGTATTGGGCCCGTTTGCGCCCGATGTGATGCTGGCCCTGGACACCTCGACGACCATGCTCACCCCGCCCGACGGCACCCGCCTCGACGCGATGAAACAAGCCGCAAAAGCCTTCATCGACGCACTACCTGAAGCGGGCCAGCTCGGCCTGGTTGAGTACGCTGGCAACAACTTCGAACCCGATGATGATGCAGTGATTCTGGGGCGGCTCCACACTTTTGAACAGAACATCTGAAATATAATAACATCATTCAATAGGTTGAAATTAAGCAACAGACTATTTCTTTTTATATGACAAATTTCAGGCTTAAACTAATGAGTAAGGAATCAAACTTTGTCATCAAAGAGCAAATTCAGATATAGTTATCATCATAAAACGCACAAACAATCAAAAGGCTGGTATAGCAACAAAGAAAAAATAAATAACAAAGCCGCTCGAACAAATACGATTAAAGCAGTTAGTATACTCCTAGAGGAGGAGGACAATTAAGAAAAATGAACTCTCTGGCCATGATTTTTGCACAATATAAACTTTTTCCTACAAAACTGCCCTGTACACCTCAGAAGAGGGGTGTGCAAATTATTTACCTGTCCAATTTTTGAAGCTGTCCTTATAATTTCACTAATTTTTAGAGGATGTGCCGAGAACTGCAAAGGAGTAAAACCTCCAGTAAAAATTCTTCACTGTTTAGAAGCACATTGGTTTTTAATTGAAGAAATCAAACTATTTTCAAATCTAATACACTCCACATATTCATTCAACCTTAGACCAATCTATGTCTTCGACAGGAAGATAGTTTTTTCTTCTTCATAAAGATTAACTAAAGACGCATTAAAGAATTTTAAGCACTTCAGAGGAAATTATCTTAGTTTAAATAATTGGTGGGTGACTGTAACCTTTAGTCCATCTCTGATATGACAATCACACAACACGACTGGTGTTGCATCTGAAGCAAGAACTTTTTATTGTACAATCAGGGTACTGGTTTGCAATGCTCACAAGCGAGCATACGTTTTTCATTCTTTACTTTGAGTTTGCCAAGTTCGGCAAACGGATTCTTCTTCACATCTTCATGCACTGCTTTCGATTGAAGCTTAACTGGGCAATCTTCAACCGAGTGTGTCGGCACCGTGGGTAATGCCAACAATAATTCATCTTCCAGCAACCCTGACAAAGTGAGTGTTTCACTGTTCAGTACCGGATCATAGGCTTCGGGGATTTCCCTGGCCTCTTCCAGACTTTTCACCACAACCAGATTGGTGTCTGATTCAATCGTCTTTTCAAACGTATTCAAACAACGTTGGCAAACCAGGCTCACCTCGGCCAATACATGACCATTAATACAAAAATGCCCTTCCTCATCCTTAAAAAAATGAAGCCGGTATTTTGCTTCATTTCCATGCCCTTCGATTGCACTGCATAATCGGTCCATCTGGTCGATATTTAAGCTACCTTCCAGCACTTTCGCCGCTCTGGCGAGTTGAATGGGATCCAGGGTCTCAGCGTGCTCAGGGGACATCAGGCGCGCAAGTGTAGCCAGTGCCCGCGGCAGTGTCAAAAAAACTGCTGTTTTTTTTCATAACTTATTGACTAATCTGGTGAATATTCGTTTAAATCGGTCTAATTTTCCCTCTGGAGCACGCTGTCATTACTACGAATCTCATATTGGCTTCATCTTCGATTTATCGTAAGGAATTATTGCAACGGCTAAATCGACCGTTTCGCTGTCTTTCACCGAAGATCGATGAAACGCCATTGCCATCAGAATCGCCTAGGGAGATGGTCTTACGATTGGCCGAGGCCAAGGCTGAAAAAATCGCTGAATCCGAACCCTCCATCTTTATAGGATTCTCAGATTCGAAAAGCCTAACCATTTTTCGGACAGTTTAAAGTTTATTTTTTAAATGTTTCAAGTTCCTATCTTGAACATTTAGCTCTTAGTTCAATTTAAAATCGAGTAAACGTTTAAGCAATGATTTTGGTCTATAAGTGTTGTATTGCGGCTATTGTGTGTACATTTTGCACAATATGCAAATATTATCTCCATGAGCCCATATAAGCTGGTCTGTGTGGGCATGTGACAAAGTGAGGATTTTTTGTTGTAAATTAGATTGCAACACTATACAGACTATAGAGTCTATTATACAGTCTGTATACTTATTACAGACTAGGAAGGCACTCCATAGCCTCCTGTGGCTCGTGACCCCTAAGCCTCACGAGCTATCACTCACGTGTCATGAGAAAGTCCTACTTTGACAAAAACAAGCTTCAACTCTTACTAACATTGGAGAATATCAGACCAGCTTCTGCCCTGGAAGATTCACAATCAATTAGATATTTGCTGTTTGATAACACATGGAACGATACATCGAATTAGCACAAGACATCCATCAAAAATTCGTTGACTTCCATTAAGTAATTGTCCTAATATGGTGCAAAAGACCCTGGCATATCCTTCTTCACTACGAGATACCATGTGATATAGTCAAGAAAATCAAAGTCAAGAGTCTCTGCAACTGATTCAAGGCCAATTCAAGTTTCAAGGCGAACATAACCACCGATAAGATGTCAAAACAGTTTACAACTTCGTCAAGAGTGCTTCATGATTATATCTTATCACCACAGGGACACTAAATGTCCCTCTATCAAAGAAGGTCTTTGAATGGAGTGTCAATCGAGGACTCCGACAAGCCTTTCCCAAGCAAGCACCGGGTTCGTCGTCCGCGGCACAACGCAAGAATCCCGTCGAAGTGCTCGACCAAGCCATCGAACAAATCGAACCCGCGATTTTTGTTCTCTACGACTACCACGCATTCCTCGGACCGGACCAAGCAGCCGTCATCCGCAAACTCCGCGAGGTTGCCCCACAACTGAAGAACAGCTATCGAACCCTGATCATCGTTTCCCCCGTGCTCCAGTTACCGCCCGAGTTGGAAAAAGCGGTGACGGTCCTGGAGTGCCCCCTCCCTACGCGGGCGGATTTGACCACGCTGCTGCAAGACCTTGCACACCAACTGGAAAACCACCCCCACGTTCGTCTCGATCTCGATCCGTTCACGCAGGAACAACTCGTCGATGCCGCCCTGGGCCTCACCCTGGACGAAGCCGAGAATGTGTTCGCACGCATCATTGTCAGCCAAGAACGACTCAGTGCGGAAGATGTCGACATCATCATCGCTGAAAAACAACAACTCGTCCGGAAAAGTGGCCTGTTAGAGTTTTACCCAGCCGAGGTTGGCCTCGACGCCATCGGCGGGCTTGGCGCCCTCAAAGAATGGCTCTTACTTCGCAGTCATGCCACCAGCCAAGCCGCTCGCGACTTTGGACTCCATCCCCCCCGCGGTATCCTACTGCTCGGCGTGCAGGGCTGCGGAAAAAGTCTCTGCGCTAAAGCCATTTCCCGGGCTTGGAAACTGCCCCTCTTGCGATTCGACATCGGGCGGATTTTTGACAGCTTCATTAGAATCCTAACTATAAAGACAGATTCTAAACATCGGGCTCCATCTTTACGCTCACTTGTCAACATTTTTCCTGAAAAGGCTGAATAAGTTAGGGGAGAAGGGGATGAAAGGCTGTACTTAGACCTCAAAAATGTGATGTGTAAAACTTAAGAACATGCGATAGATCTGGTGTAAGAACATGCTCGCTGACTACTGTTGGGCATCAACATAGGATAGACCTATGATTGTGCATAAGATAAGAATGTCGAAAGTTAGTTTCAAAGGAAAAAGAGAGCGACTTTTGTAGGAACACTTTTTTGTTTTGTTTTTGCTCAGTTTAAATTTTGTGTCAAACTTGCATGCATATGCATGTTTTAATGACTCTTCTTGGTTAGCCATCTATTTTGTTTAAATTGCCTTAATAAAACGAATAAAAATAGTATTCTACTTCTTTTTTCGGGGAAAACGTCATACTTTGATGTAAAAGTTTAAACCCAAGAGCTTTTTATTTCTTTTATGAACGTGCAATCTAGCTGTAGTGGTAACTATCCCTTAAACCTATGAAAAATCATATCGAATCACCAGGAGGTGGCTATTTGACGTATACTTAAACGGATAAAAAAAAAAAAACACTGTCGCCAGGTACTTACAAATGTTTTCGATGAATAATACTTATTTTTCAAAAAAATCGGCAGCGATGGAAAAAATATATCATTTTAAATTCAGTGTACCAAATAAAACTATGGCAAAAATTTATCAAAAACTTCAGTTTCGCATGCCTTGTTTTTTTCACTTGTTAATATTTTTCAATCTTCAAAACTGTTAATACGCGTGCAGATTAGGCTAGTTCCGAAACAGCCTACCGATCAATATACATTCAATGAATGACTTCATTCGAGCCGAACAGATTAAGTTTAAAACAACATCCCAGCTTCTCGCCATCCCTTCCGCTAGAATTGAAAAAGGCTAAAATATCGCCAGCCAGACGAATTCCTCGACGAAGATTGGTTGGATGTAAGAAGCTAGAGCTGTTTCGGTGTTGTGAAATAATTTGCGATTTCGACTGTGTCATAAACATCTTCCTTTGTCCGAAAATGCGGAAGAAAGACCCTAATTTTACACACTCATAGTGGCTTTGAGGAGGGGCCTCTTACAAGTTTTCCCAACTAGAACCGTGACTGCAAATAGCACTGCATGTTGACTTTGAGGGTAGGTGGCCCTTGAGGAAATAATGGCCTAGTAGACGACACAACAGTGCCGTGGATTTTGTGTTACGAATCAGGGATAATAATTCACCAAAATCGTGCTTTTTTGGTATCTATATGGGGCCAATCAAAAAGCAGGATTGCAGGGTATCAGTTTAGTAGGTCCCCTCCACACAAGGAACCACGATAAATAAATAAAAATGCAACAAAATATAGTTAACAGATTCTCTTTGCGTAAACCACTTTCACCCCCCCTCCTAGTGTGCAAATATTAGCGCTCCTTGAGAAAAAGTCCATTAAAATAATCCATACAAAGTGGGGTAGAACACAACCTGCTTAAATCTTGATTTAATGCGAAACCAGCTGCTAACCTCATTTCCTTCCTTAATCACTTATCCCCACCACTAATCACTTTAATATTTTTTTAGTTAAAAAAAAAAGTATAGGAAAATATTGGGTTGTTGAATATGATAGAAAAAACCTGACCTGTAACCAAAACGAGTTCAAAAGCCTATAAAACAGAATTATATTATTTCCTGTGACATTAATGGGCCTATATTGGCACTAGCTGATTTCATTCCGTTCTTGGCAGCATGGAGGGTGCAGATGGAACTTAGGAAATGATGGATATTGATGCCATTCATTTTGCAAACTCTCTTCTATTATATTATCATCATTATTCATTACAAAACCCATTATACAGAAGATCAGAAAAGGAAACTGGCTACATTAAAAATAAATAGAAATTGTACTTAAATAAATAAAAAGCAATAGGAAGTTAAGTCAATATTAGGGATACTAACTCCCAACTAAACACTAAGCACTAGCAGAAGAAACTACTCTGACCGTCAGGACAATTCTTGAATTTCGAGCCATTGAGGGGATTGAGGCGTTATTTAGTGAACCTGAAAAATCATGAACAAGTTTTTTTTTTGTGTGTCAGGCCCAGTAAAAATCTTCTAATGGACTTTGGTAAAAGAAAAATTGACTGATAAGAATCCAAAAAAATTGTCAGTTGAAGCACAATTTTGCAGTAGCTTTGGGCTGTGCAGCCGAATTTATTTTGTTTCTTTTCACTGTTTCTTTTAAATAGACAAACCATGAATAAAACAGTTTGTGGTAACAAACTGTAAGTAAGGAGAAATTCAGTCCAAAAGTAACTAAAACTCTGAAAAACAGAATTTTGACAAAAATTTATACATACAATAATTGGTTTTATGTTTATTCCAAATCTATAAAATGCATTAAGTTTATGGATTTAATATGAAACAAGCTACTAACCGCAGCAATGTTGCTCCGGTATATAACAGTAATCGTTTTAATATATTTATCAGGCATAGCATACCATACAAGCATAGGATCTTCTCTAAAGCTTCTCTATCAGGTGAATCAAACGGTTGCTCATAACCTAAGAAACTGAGGTCTAAAGGGGTTTCATAACTCAGGTACTTCTAAATTATTAATTTAGTAGCGAAAATTTGGTGAAAGCATCCTCTCCCCTTCCTAAAACCATACAGTATTTCTACCGAGGCTTTATCTACAATATCTCTAATTCTATATCCTAAATGATGAGCTAACGCAGTTCAAGAAAGGTATATTGCACCTAGTCGCTTTCCAAAAGAACCATCTTCTTTCGGTCAGACTTTGGATTTCTTCACCAGTTCTATGGATGATGCACATAATAACCCGTTCTATGGATGATGCAAAAAATAATGCTGCTTTTATGGGGATGAGATTAAATGCTTTTTCAAGATAAAATTATGGTATGATGAAAACCTGTTGACAGATTCAAAACAAGTGCGTATTTTGAGGTAGTTATTCAAGGTGGTTGTTCAAAAACAGTTACTAAGAATAACCAATAGTTAAAATAAGTATTATTTAGGAACAAAGCACTATAATTTCCCATAGAACTGTAGAAGTGTTTCAGATATGTCCCCGAAGAAACCACTGAGAACCATTTTATTTTTCCCATCAGAAATTCCATTTGACTCGCATTCTGTTCATTTGTGTGAATAGATGGCGTAATAGCCCGCTGAAACTGTTTTTTGATTTGAAATAAAAAAATGTGAGCTTTTGTTTTCTTTTATTTTATTAAACAGTTTTTGTCGTACTCATTTGAAAAATTCGCCAAAAATTAATGAAAAGTAGGTATTTATTTTGTTTTATTTCTAACTTTCTAAGAAACAATTTTTGTCGTACTTAATTGAAAAATTTACCAAAAATTAATGACAAGTAGGCATTTGTTTTCATTTATTTCTAACTTTCTAAGAAACAATTATTGCCGTGCTTATTTGAAGAATTTGGCAAATATTGTTGCGTTAGAAAGAAGACTGGGCATCATAGTATGACAATATCTAGCGCCATATTTAGTGTACTATTATTGGCATAATATCGCCATAATTTAGTGTGTTGCCATAATTATCATATTGCCGTAATTTAGTGTCGCATTATTGCTATAAAAAGTGTTGTTTAATGTTTAGCATCTTATTTAGTGCCATAATTTAACAATCATCATAATCGTCATATCATCATATTATGACAATTTCCATTACGACATATTGTGACAATATTATGACAAGTTCTATTTCTCTGTGCGAAGCATACACACTCGCATTCTTAAACAACTTGCAGCACAAGTCACCAAGACCCCATCTCTCATCTTTATGGGATCAATAGACACGGGAAAACTCCCTAGTATCTGGAAAAAGGAAAGTATCACCCCAATCTTCTAGAAAGGTGAAAACAAATCCCAATCAACTATATGCCCATAAGTCTTACATGCATCACTTGTAAAAATTTTCGAGTCCATTATAGCAGACAGATTACTAGAATACTTTCTGACTGAAAAGCTAATGAACAAAAGGAAGTTCGGATCCCTAAACCAGAAGATACTATGCCAAAATTCAGTTTTTTTTATGATGTTTTTTTTTTTTTAATTGATAAGTACAAAAATATACCAGAACTCATAAGATAAAAACAAATACCTTTGAAGGCAACTGGAGGCTTTGTTCAGCTGTCTCAGGTTCAGCCAAACTAGAATAGAAAAGAAATCAATAGAGTACGGCTTTAAATGTGCTTTAAATTAAACTTGCCAACTCTAAAAGGCCAACTCATAAAAAAAAACAATTTAAGCTTTTTAGATAATATCGTGTCAAAACACACGCTCTTCACTTAATTTCACAAGATCATTAGCATCTTCAATAAAACTAACAATTAGCCCACTAAAATGTAAATAGAAGATTCATACATACAATAGTATATACGGGATGTCGAATTTACCTTAACAACAGCAAATTTCATAAACTAAGCAAAAAATAATGAGATATTTTTCTTGAGAATGCTCATTATGCTTAAAATATAAATTATGGGGCGCAAAAGCTTTCTCTTCATAGGGTGGAAAGTGCAACTGCAAGATTTTCACATTAAAAACCTTTGTATTTGAATTCTCCGACAAAAACGAGACATAATTTCACTAAAAAAGGCTTTTTTTCAAAAATACTCAAACTAAACGTTTAGGCAATCACCACTACTACTTACAGTTCACCGCAACACCAAGCCACCTGACTGCAACACAGCTACGCACACTCCCCCTACATCCCAACCTATCCAAAGCCCCCCTCTTAATACCTTCCCGGGGAGTTTCCATTTCCTTTTTATCTTTCTTTATAACATCCTCCTACCCCATCGGCGGAGGATGGTCTACTTTAATGTGCAAAAACAAGGCTCTGACTGGAGTTTAATTCAGCTCCAGCAGCTTGTCAAAATGACAATAAAATAACAATAATAAAAAAATAATTTAAAATAATAGTTTAATTTAGCTCAAGCAGCCAAAATTCGCGTCTACCCCATAAAATAGGATACTTTCACTCGGAATTTGATTCGGACGACGAGATTATCCAAAATCGTCTTCATACTAATCCACACAAGAAGAAGAGTAAGAAGAATAAGAAGAGAAGAGCAGAAAAGAAGTAGAAAAAGAAGAAAAGAAGGATAAGAAGGATTGAAAAATTAACCAGCATCGTCTTCATATTAATTCAAACAAGAAGAAAATAAGAGTAAGGGGAATAGACAAATTGTCCAAAGTCGTCTTCATGCTAATCCTAACGAGAAGAAGAGTAAGAAGAATAGATAAATTATCCAAAATCGTCTTCATATTAATCCAAACAAGAAGAAGGATAAGAAGAATAGTAAGAGAAGAGTAGAGAAGAAGCAGAAGAAGAAGAGTAAGAAAATTAGAAAAATTATCCAAAATCGTCTTCATATTAATCCAAACAAGAAGAAGAGTAAGAAGAATACTTTCATATACATAAATATTACCAAAAATGAAACAACTGATCTTTGTTTATTTGAATGCAATATGCTGACGTCTCTACAGCTTGTCCTTCAAAGTAAACTACTAAGTGCTTCAAACACCACAGAATCTAACTATCAGTCAAGACCTTAGCTGACCTAGCCTGCACACAGAGTACTGAATTCGAAGTATATTCCCTGATATTTCAGTTCCTAGATAACAACCAAAGAAAACATTTGCATAAGTAACAAACATTATTACACAACAATCAGTCCTACTATAACATTCCAGGTTCACTATAGTGTTGCTTAAGACCCAATTGCACGTAATATCATCTTGAAGGACTAGCAACTCCAATAGTATACCCCCAATGGGCCTGTTTAAAGTGCCTATAGCGTCACTACTTAGGAGATCCACTCAGCCTCATCTGGGAACTTAGCTTGGGTTAGGTCACAGTATTTCTTACTCTATCAGCTTCCACACCAAATCAAGATTCGAATAGACTAATTCATTATTTTGTCAAAAATGTTTCCTCGATGTTTTGACAAAGACCTAGCAAAATGACGTTTAGTATGCAAATGGAATACATTCAATGGGCCGACACGAGGCTTTTAACACTTCCCACGAGAAATACCAGAACCCAGAGGACGCTGATCAGCCAATAAATGAGTGTTTTTGGACCAAGCAGGGACTTCAGATCCAACACGTAACTCATTGATTGGAACAACCCTCTTTCCTGCAAAACGCATTGTGTAAATCAGGTCATTTTTATAAATATTCGAAGTAATTGCTTCATCGGTGGTTTGCGCATAAATCAGGATAATGCGATAAGATTTGTTATACTTATTTCAAAGAAAGTTGAATTGAAACGATCTAGATATTATTTTTGAAATTGTCTTTATAGAACCCATAAAATAATTCGGAACATGTTTATGTGTTTAAAAAGAGAACCACGAAAGAAAGAAATTCATTTAGCTTTAGGAATGCAATAGCACAGTGGTGACATGTTGAACCTTCTGGGTATTACTCTGGCATTTCAAGTCGAAAATAGTACTACAGTTTTTTAGGAGGAGTACAAAATGATGATGCTTCACAAGATGGAGGTGATACCTTGAATTTGCCATCTCAACAGCCTTGACGATTTTAACAAGGGTTCTGGGCAACGTCGTCACTAGACATATCTCAGTTATTTAGATACGAGAGGCAATTGATGATTCTTGAAAGAATATAAAAATAATCACAGAAAACCAAAAGAAACTGGGTGATTTTCAGCCAGTGTGTCTCCTCGTTTGGTAGGTTTCACTTCAAAAGGTGAGTTTTTTCTGAGTTTGAGTAATAAGCATGGTCTGGTACAGTTTATTGTCAAAATATCTGTTTTTGTTTTTTCGCTTCGTTTTTTCAACTTGTTGTTTTCTTTGTTATTTTTGTAATTTTTTTTTCATTTTTCGTCAAACATCATGTATAGCCAGTGTGTTCTTGGAACGTATTTAGATACGAGAGGCATTGCATTTAAGAAATTTTTCTCCTTTCAAAATTTTCCTTTCTTGGTTTTCTTACAGAGAAATCCAATTTTTGCATATTGAAAGACAAAGATACTTTGGATGTTAGTCAAGGCCGTAACCAGGGGGTGGGGGCATGGCGTTTGACCCTTCCCCCCGAAATGTTTCTCCGGATCGTAAAATCGTGCAAAATCCACATAAACAAATTTTCTATATGTTTTTTTATTCTTTCTTTGTGTAGCTCCCCCCCCCCTTCCGAACAAAAATCTGGGATAAGACCTTGAAATTAAATCAATTTGAGCTATTCAATTAGCCATAAAGATTGGGACATGTTAGTTTTTTCAGCAAAATAACATAAATCAAATATAATATAAATATAATATAACATTAAATAATAAAATACAAACAAAAATTTAAAAGTTACACGTATTAAAACACACAGAAATAAAGCATAAATAAAAAATGTATTTATTGGCATCCCCTTCAGAATGCACATCTTAGTTACATTCTGTTTTGGGGAGCACTTTCCCTAATTTTACAAAACAAGACAAATATATCCTTATAATATCGTTACACATCTCCTTATAAGGACACTTATAATTATTAAATATTACATATATTAAATATATCCTTAAAGATCCAAAATAAATACTTATTAGTCTCGATAATTGACTGAGAGTAGAAATACCGTTCCACAAAACCCCGTAAAAGCCAGACCATTATTTGCGCTTACTGGAAACAATTTTAATTTTGAAAAGGATATGTTTAATTTGCAAAAAGTACGAAGAGTTTCACGTGGCAAAAGGTAACTTATAACGTTTAGTGAACATATAAACACTATTTCGCCTAAAGGTCGTATCTGACATTTTTTAACTTCTGAAATTATTGCCAAAACCGCCCGCTGAGCTGTTCTCAAGTGGAGAATCAGCAAGACAACGTACGTTCAATCACACCTTAGTCCTTTTGAACCACATTACCATGCTGATTCTCCCTTTGAGGGCAGCTTAGCAATAGTTTTTGACCATTACTTTAGAAGTTTGAAAATTGCCAGACAAGACCTTAAGACGTAACACTAACGACACTGAAACTATAATTCTGAGCTCCGAATATGATTTTACCACTAGCCACAATTGCCGCATTGTTGCGTTATTTTACCTGGAGACCGAGGCCGATGCGCCGGAATTGGACGATGTGGTTCCCGAGGAAACCGCCGCCGCCGAGATCACCTTTGCCGCGTCGGGCGTGACCGCAAACTGCACCGAGACCGATACGGTGCTGGCGGTGGCCAAGGCGTCGGGCCTCAACATCCCGTCGGGCTGCACCTTCGGCATCTGCGGCACCTGCAAGGTGAAGAAAACCGCGGGCGACGTGCACATGGTCCACAACGGCGGCATCTCGGACGACGACATCGAGGCCGGCTACATCCTCGCCTGCTGCTCTAACCCGATCGGCCAGGTCGAGGTGGAGATCGGACGGCAAAGGAGGGCCCGCGCGCCGGGCCCTCCGGTCCTGCCCGGCCATCATTGCTGCCGCCAGCCTTGCGCGGCGTGAAGTGTTCTCCTATTGTTCTCGCGGGCAATCATGCGGACCGGGGAGGCTACAGCGATGATCAAGGGAAGCTGCTGCTGCAAGGCAGTGCAATTCGAACTTCTGGCCCCGCCGTCGATGCTTGGCACCTGCCATTGCTCGCGCTGCCGCAAGGCGGGCGCCAGCAGCATCGTCTTCGTGAAGAAGGCAGACCTGAAATGGATCCAGGGCAAGGAACACGTCGCGCTCTACCAGCCGCCGCCGCCCTACAAATACGGCAGGTGTTTCTGCAGGATCTGCGGCAGTTCGCTGGGCGAGATCCTGTCGGATGACGACAGTTTCCCGATTGCGGCAAACGCGCTGGACGGTGAGATCGGGCTCAAGAACCAGTTTCACGAGTTTATCGCGGAAAAACCCTCCTGGTACGAGATCTGCGACGACGAATGGATTGTCCCTATGCTTACATGTTTTTGCTAAATTACAGCCCAAGGGTTCTTACAAAACTTTAAACCTCCGTTTTCCCTACTTCGGCGAAGAGGTTATTTATTCGTTATGTACTAGGACCACTTACTCCTTCTGGGAAGGATACTTTTTGAATGTCAATACTACGATTCAATAATTGGCCGGAACTCTAAGCATTCTTGTTTTAACTTTTCCAGCATTGGATACTGATCGAAGAACAAATATTGGCTCTCGGAGACCCGAGTTTCAAAATCGTGCTCGCTACGGCTCTTGGAGCCCAAAAAATGGTTCTAAAACCATCAGAACTGGCTCAGCGTGCCCCATAAGAATCCATGACCAAAGAATCAAAAGTGAAGGAGTTTTATTTTTGGCAAGGATGTTGCCAAAACAACGTCCAGAGCAAATCCGTGCTGAATTTTGGAAATTCATTTGGAAGACCAAAAACGTGCGAGGGGGCCTACTGTTATTGCTGCTGATAGAACAAGGCCCCCTGTCTAAACTATAGCAGAAATTAGGCCCCTCATTTAACCGGAAAGCAGAGTCGTGGAAAGCTCAAGTACTAAAAAATACACGGGTTGATTTTGCAGCCAAGATCACATTAACATCCGATGTAAGTTCGGAACTGCAAAGGTGATGGGATATTGCCAATCATTCTTCTAAAACAATTGAGCCTATATCAGTTGCCAAATATTTGTGTATTGATGCATTGTAACTATTCTAGGCACTTGTGGAGGAACATTCCATGAAAACAGCCACAGATAAATGGCCCTCAGAAGAAAAGTGATTTAACATCCCCTCGGCTCACATGAATAATGGAGTGATCGTTAATGAAATGGCCGTCAACCAGTTGGGAATCAAAGGTTCTGCGGTTGGGGTGAAAATCAACTCCTATGGCAAGGTAATGAGTCCAATTATTGGGGTAGTTAAGGATTTTCATTCGGCTACCCTGCACCATGAGAAGATAGCTTATCGATTCAGCTATACGCCAATGGCAATGGCGGCGGTGATAAAAATAGCCGGCGGAGACGTCCGCCAAACAATTGAACGCATCGAAAAGGTTTGGAAACAATTTGTAACGGACGCTCCAATGGACTTTTATTTTTTGGACCACGCCATTGAACAGAAATACCAGGCGGAAAAGAGTTTTTATACCCTGGCGTCGCTCATGACCGGTCTGGCCTTGGCGATCGCCGCTTTGGGTTTACTAGGGCTAACGGCATTTATGACGCAACGTCGCACTAAAGAAATTGGGATAGGAAAGGTCGTAGGAGCTTCTATTTTCGCTTTAATTGCTCTATTGGTTAAGGAATTCCTCTTTTTGGTCGCTATGGCTATTCTCATTGCATGGCCAATTGCCTTCTTAGCGGTAAATAAATGGCTGCAAAACTTTGCCCATCGGATCGCCATTGACTGGACTATCTTTTTTAACTCGGGTCTAATTGTGATTTTGGTTGCTTTGGCCACCGTGAGTTTTCATACTTACCGGACGGCCGTTGCGAATCCAGTAAACTCTTTGAGACATGAGTAAGGGATAGAACAGAAATAAGAATACAGGAGCCAGACTACGAAGGGGTTAATAATCAAAGGTTTAAGTGGTTCTAAATACCGAATTTGCCAAAAAACGAATCCCTGTGGCCTTTTTTGGTCAAATTACAACTGAAATGCAAGAAATTAAGAAGGATGCGACTCTGGCTATACCAATCTAAAGCTTACCTCATTTTTATAAAATGACGACTGCCTCAGAATTTTTTTATTTTTAATGGATCAAAGCATTAGTATGGGTGTTGCAGTGAGGGGAGCAGTGAAAAGATAAATACCTGATACCAGAGCTGATTTGTTCAAAATGGACTTCAGGAAAAAAAAAATATTGGTTTAACTCTTGTTTACAAGGCAATGAAGTTTGTGCTTCCAGAGCTGTGGTATGTGAAGTGGGCTTTCAGGTACTTTTGTGCATGATAAATCTTATTTAAAAGCATGCATTTTCCTATGCAGCAACTCAATTTTCAATAGAAAAGACAATAGTTGAATCCCACATGGTTAGACATAATTGTGTTCTGTCTACTTTATCTAATGTTAATGGAAAGAAAGATAATCTTTAAAAGCCTTACAAACTAGAATAAACTTAAACAAGCAGTTTATATCCATTTCTGAGAAAATTTGGACCTGCTCTTTTCAGTGGTAAAGCGCGATTGCAGCCTCTTCTTCTAGTTTCAATGCTTTAAATTAGAACACAGCTTTTTGCTTGATAGTTATTTTTTAAAACAATCTACATTTGTCAGCCACTATCATGTTCACCTTATGGACAAAACAAGCAATACACTTTTAAAACACAAGAACTAGCTCAGCATTATAGAGGTGCGAGTTTACAGAAAACTTTTGATTTATTTAACCATAATAAACTGGTAGAGAAACTATTCAAGTTGATAAAATGAGAAAAAGGGAAAGAAAGCTCTTGGACAGAGCACATAAATTTTCCCTACATACGCCACTGAAATCGTACTTAGATAAAATAACTTAGAATTTACCAATGTTTTAATTAACAGAGTGACGAGCGTCTAGCGGTAGTAGGCTAGCAATAATTCATGGATTTATTCCTGGTAAAAAAAGACGAATTTGGAAGACTTAACCCGGTTGGCTTGAGCAAGACGTTTGCATTAAAAAAAAGTGTTTAAAATGCCAACAACGTCATGTCACGACGGTTCTTTTCAACTAGTTTACATTTCTAGTTACACTTCTAAAATTACTTGTAGATATATACTTCGATTCATCAAAAAACTTTAACCATGGAAATGATAGCACATTTTGCAAACACTGGAACGAAAGAGGGATGCGTTGGTAAACAGTTGACAAAGCCAAACAAATTTAGGATCACATTGCAAGCACTAGACCGCGAAGCAGAAATAAGAACCAACCTGATTTTTTTCATGTTTATCTCATGTCTTTTACGGTTTTACCCGTCAGTGTTATACAGTTTTGTCCGTTTTTACCGGATGCCTGGGTAAAAGAGCAGAAAGGGGTTGTTCTCCCCTAATAATTGATACAAGCCCCCAAAAAGTAGAGGCCTTAAGCAAATTTTACAGGGCATAAAATCTTACCCTTTGAAAAATCTAAAATGTTTCAGGACTGGTTCTTGAAGGATTAGTTGGCAGACAACTTTAAACTCATTGACTATCTTAGGATTTTAAATCGACAGCTATGTAGACTAAGTTTGTTAATTGGAGCTTGAAATTTCAAAAAACATCAATACTCACAGAAAGCAAAGCCATAGCTATTTGAAAGACTGCATCCATACGGGCATACAAAAAAAGGTCAACAATGCGAAACACCAGGTACAATGGGAATTTGGCAGTAAACAAGGTCAAAAACCATTGACTAGCGTACATGTGAGTTTCAACCCTTTGATCCGAAAAATGAGAATACACATCTGGCAATTGTTCCTAAAAGAAATAAAATCGAATTAAGTAACTTCCTCATTGATTATTATCCAAAATTAAAACAAAATGTACAGTTTTTTGCGGTGCCGAGTTAAATTCACTTTTCATAGAAATATAACTGGCTTTATTAAATAACTAAAACACACAATGTTAGACTGGCTAGGTTGGTCCGTGATTTCCCATTGCAGAGTAGATAGTAAAATACAAACTAAACCAAAAAAAAGGTTAAAATACAAACAACGAACTCTGGTCATACCCATTTCTAAGTTAGGTTTGCGCATCTCCCGTGACGATATTTCATCTATTTGAAATAAAAGGTCTAGATATCCTGTTTTTATTTAAGATATCTTGCTTTCCATTTTAGATTTTTTGTATATGTTTCCCCCCACCCAAGGAAAAGCTACACTAATTTGTTTAATTTAAGTTTGTAAAATTCAAGATTTGCTACAACCAAACGTACAGATAATTTTCTTTTAAGTCGCCTTTGTTTTTGTAATACTGGCATAAATCAAGTAGCTATTAGTCGTTAAAGTTCCTCTCCCCCCCCCCCCCCCCCCACCCTACACCAATACTCTAACTTTTATATTTTATAATTCAACCATTTTAACAACGCACTTGCAGATAAATACGACCTATCAAAGCGAGACCTCATGCTGACAGGGATCCAAGCGCTGTTACGTTTACCAATTATGCAGCGCGCGCTCGATCAGCGTGACGGGCTCAATACCGCCGGATTTATTTCCGGTTATCGTGGATCTCCATTGGGCGCCCTCGATTTAGAGCTCTGGCGCCAACAGAAGCTTTTAGAGTCTCACGATGTTCACTTTGAGCCCGGCGTCAATGAAGATTTAGCCGCGACCGCGATCTGGGGTACGCAACTGATCGACTACTACCGACAAGACGCGAATCGAGATGGCGTCTTTGGCATGTGGTACGGGAAAGGGCATGGTGTCGATCGCACCGGGGATGCCTTTCGACAGGCAAACATTCAAGGGACATCTAAGCACGGCGGTGTACTCGTGTTAGCTGGAGACGATCACTCGGCAGAATCCTCGATGTTCGCTCATGAGACTGATCAGATTTTTGAAGCGGCGATCATGCCCGTACTGTTTCCGTCTTCAGTAGAGGAATATCTCAGCTTAGGTCTCGCCGGAATTGCGCTTTCTCGATTTTGTGGCCTTTGGGTGGGATTCAAGACCATTACGGATACCGTGGAAAGTGGTGCGACCGTCGTTGTGCCTGAGCTGCCGAATTTTCTCATCCCGGATATCGAGCAGCCCGCACATGGTTTCAATTATGACGTGAATTTGAAGTGGCCTTCAGAACGACAGCTTTATGAAAATCGGATGATTGAAGAGCGTGCACCGGCAGCGCACGCGTTTGTTTATGCCAACAAGATCGACCGGGAGATCATACGATCTCCCAATCAGTTATAATAAGTGAATCAATTTCCAATTAAATCCCCTCTGTGAAGTTTATACGAACATTCCTATCAAAAGAACAATATATGCCCCATGACCGTTACTTACAACACCTGCCTCCGGGCCCTGGGGGGTTGTGCCGACACACGATTTTTTTTTGTAGCTGACCTTTGAACTATTTTTTTAAAAATGTCTATCTCAAAATTTGTACTGGAGGGATTCGGGGAAAAGGGAATAGGGGGGGGGGAGGCGAGTTACCCTCCGATTTTTTCGACTCTTAAAAAGTGAACTAGCACTTTCTATTTCCAATCAAATGAACAATCTCTGAAGTTTACACGAAGACCCCTTCCATAAGAACCATATATGCCCCAGGGCATAACTTACAACACCTGCCCACAGGCCCGGGAGGGTTGTGTCAACGCCGAACTTTTTTCTATCTGACCTGTAAACTTTTTTAACAAAACGGCTATCTAAATTTTTTTATCGGAAGCACTTGGGGAAAAAGCAGCGTGGAGGGGGGCTAGTTGCCCTCTGATCTCTTTTGACTCTTAAAAACTGAACTAGAACTTTCGATTGCCAATCAAATGAGCCCTCTCTGAATTTTATACGAGCACCCCTTCCATAACAACCATATATGCCCCCAGGGCGTAAATTACAAGGCATGACCCCGGGCCCTGAGGGATTGCGTCGACACTGGAGTTTTCGCTAAATGATCTTAAAGTATTTTTTCAAAAATTGCTATCTCTAAGCTCTTATAAGAAGGGTTTGAGAAAAATAGGGCTTGGAGTATACGAGCGTCCCTTCCGTAACAACCATCCGGACATGCCGGTCTATTACTGCAACGAAGGCTACGGGCTGACCACCTTTCGCACCGACCGGTTCGGGTTTCGCAATGACGACCGGATCTGGGACGCGCCCGAGGGCGTCCGGCTCGTGCTGATCGGCGATTCCTACGCCCAGGGCGCCTGCGTGGACGGGGCGCAGGGGATCGCGGGGCGGCTGGCCGCGCATGTCCCGACGCTCAATCTCGGCATGGGCGGCAATGCGCCGGTGCATTACGCGGCGACGGCGCGGACCTTTCTTCCGGGGTTGGCGCCCGAAACCGTGGCGATGGTGTTCTACGCCAATGACAATATCTTTGGCGATATCGGCGCGTATTACCATCGCTATTTCTTTGAGCGCGACGGCGATTACATCCGCGCCGATGGTCGGGGCGTCAATGCGCGCCTGCGGGATTTCTATGTCGCGGCCAGCCCGGCGATGAAAGAAATCATCGCGGCGCGCAAGCAACAGGCCGCCGCCGAACAACGCGGCCCGCTGGCGCGCATCGCGCGGGTTTTCACGCGCGGGCGGAAATATCTCGCGCTGACCACCATCCGCAGGAAGGCCGGCCAGATCGTCGCGCAGATGGTGAATTCCGAGGCCCCGCCCCCCTCTTCCCGACTGGCGCTGGAGACGCTCGGGACGCTGTGCGCGCCGCCCGGATGCCGGCCGTTGGCGGTCTTCATTCCCGACAGCAAGTTCTGGCGACTCGATCCCAGGGCCGCGGATTATGCGCGCCGGCTCTCGGCCCATGCGCGGCGGCTCGGGCTCGGCTTCGTCGACGCCACGGATGCGATCCGGGCGCATTGTAAGAGCGCTTGCTCACCCTTCCTCCCCTCTTTGATGCGCTGAACTTCAGAAGTCATCATCTCCAAATCCGTGGACACAGATTGATTCGCATCTTTGAGCGTTTTCATTTGCTGTTCGAGAGCATCTCGATGCATCCGCATTTTTTCGAGTTCGGCTTTCGCTGATTCCATATCTGATACGGCAGCTTCATATTTACTTTTTGAAACGACACAGCCTGGCAAAATAAGAATCAATAGCATGACACTCATCAACACTCTTCTCATGAATGGCCTCCCCTCATTTTCATAAATCACGATGGTCCCAATTCTAGTGGAATCCCTTCGGCCTGTTCTTGATGAACGCCTCAATCAGCATTTCAGGCAACCCTCTGTGGATTGACGTCAAGAATACAGGAATTGATCCCTATAGAATAGCCGCAACGACACGATTTGGCAAAAAATCTCTTCACCCAGGTATGAGAAATGTTTACCCATAGCCAATGTCTAGAGAGAGCTTACCTTACGGGTTATGGTAAGACTTATTCATAGTAGAGCGATCGTCGGTCCCGCAAGAGGTTATTATAAGGGTTTAACATTTTATCTCGAGCTTCCTTGGGATCGATATCAATGATCACCAACTCTGATTGATCTTCCGGCGTTCGGTGGAGAATCTTTCCGGTTGGAGAAATAATTTCACTCTTACCAATAAACCGCAAGGCTGGCTTCCCCTCACGGGCTTCTTCTCCAATTCGATTTGCTGTAATACTAAAAACTCGATTTTCCAAACACCGAGTCACCATGGCATCTGGGCAATGAGGCAAGACCAAGTTCGTGATCTCCCCTTTAACACAACGTTGCAAATAGTTTTTGGCAATTGTTTCGCGATAGATTTGACCTATAAGCGTGATTGCGAATATTCATTTCACACGAGGTTGAAATATTTGGTCAATTTACAGCTTTGAATTAAGTTTTCTGGGTTCGCACAGTTGCGTTTTTGCAATTTCCAAAAAACCGAATCCGTTTCTCTAAGTTCGAGTATCATAACTGTTCAATGGTTGCGCTAAAACACCTAAAAATAGCCGCTGCAAAACAAAATGAAATAAATATTCTCTACAAGGCAATGACCCATAATTTTTTTTGGGAGTAGAAGGGGGGGGGGGCAAAAATATTAAAGAACCTAGAGAGAGAGAAGGACAATGAAAGACAAAGTAAAACAGAAGTTTTCTTTTGACTGTTGAATAAGAAATATACAAAATTTAGGATTTGGAGGGGGACAGTGCGGGACCTGAAGCCTCTGTGCGTAGTAACGTCTTTAATTGTGTCAAAGTGACACGTGGCCACGTGGCAAGGTGCCAAGTCTTTAATTGTGTCAAAGTACTACGTGACCACGTGGCAATTGTGGCAAAGTGTCATGTTTTTCATTGTGTTTTAGAGGATAGAACAGACAGAATTGATAAGAACTATTCTAGATTTTTTGTAGCATTCAATGTACGCCAGGCGTCTTGCATCACAAAAATGCAGCTGTGTGAATTCAAGGTTAGCACAGTTTTAAAATGGGTTATGCCCTTAAATAGGTTATGCCCTTATTCTAGAAGGCTGAACGAGCTGTAAGCACTGACGGTGAAAATCTTGGATTTGTTGGCCCGGTGCTGGAGTCGCGCAGGGATACCTAGGGAAAGAGGAGTTGACGGCGGAGAGGTTTGTTGAGAGCCCGTTTGAGCAATCCAGTGGGCGACTTTATCGCAGTGGCGATTTGGTGCGCTGGAACGATGCGGGTGAGCTTGAATACATGGGTCGAGTGGATAACCAAGTAAAAGTACGCGGTCACCGCATTGAGCTAGAAGAGATAGCGGGGGCGTTGTTTAACCTGGCAGAAGTGAAAGGCAGCCATGTGCAGATCCATCGTCATGAGAATGGACAAGACCAGTTAGTGGGCTTTGTACACAGTGAGGAAGAGTTTGTCACGGGGGCGTGGTTGAGTCAAAAGCTCAAGGAGCAGCTGCCGGAGTATATGGTACCGAATTGGTTTGTGGTGATGCAGGCTTTCCCATTGACCAGTAATGGCAAGATAGACAAAGAGGCACTGAAGACGCATTTATTAGCACAGCTGGCAGATGGCGCATTGAGTGAGGAGGATTTCGAAGCGCCAGCCTCGGAAACAGAGCGTGCGTTAGCCGAGCTGTGGGGGGCATTGTTAGAGCGCGATGTGGCGCAAATAGGGCGTCAATCCAGCTTCTTTGACTTGGGGGGTAATTCGCTGCTGGTGATGCGGGTGAGTACGGCGCTGCAAAGTCAGTTTGGAGTAACTTTGTCGGTGAAGGATATTTTCGAATACCAGCACTTAGAGTCACTTGCTGAGTTGGTTGACGTATTAAAAGGAGCTGATGACATCTTAGTTACAGATGCTGAAAGTGATGAAGATGACATAAGTATCACGCTCTAAATTGAATCTATCGGTCCAAATCGATAGGCAGCTGAAGCGAACTCGTTTGCTATGGTTGCATCTATATTTTCGTTATAGCTATAAAGATAGCCCCTGTTACCGGGTCGTAGCTCAAGATAGTCAACAACATTGTCCCCTAGAAAAAAAGCAGGCATCTATGAATTAATTATATAAATAAATATAAAGAGATGTTCATTGACAAAGATAGAAAGTCTACAATGTTGTCTAAGGTACAACCTCAACACAGTGGTGGCTTCATTTCACTGGCAAAAACCTTAAAGAATTCCAACCACTCGTAATTAAATAGAAATTAAGTTGGATAAAACCCTAAACAGATGGTAAAACAAACAGTAACAGCAGTCTGTTGCTTCTTCTCAGCAGGTAAATAAAAATATTGTAGTAAAAACTTGAGAGGGTGGGAAAAGAAACAATATATTACATATTTTAGCAGGTAGTTTGAAAAAATAACACACATTGTTCAAATTTTAATTTTCATTGCTCTGAATTATGGAGAGCATCCTCATCAACTTCCTCCATCCGACTGAACCTATTCTTGTATGGCACGCAATTCTAAGGCACATCAAAACGAAATTGTCAATTCTTGCTCTGAAAAGAAGAAAAACAATGAGATATCTCCTCCATTTGTACGAAGCTTCTTACCTCAGCCATGGCTCTCCAATATGCTTACCGCAGACAATTTCGGCGGCCAAATTGATGGGATTCTTGGCAAAAAGCAGAAAGAAAACAGAGTTTTGCCCTCAAGTTTTGACAATGAATTGCGTCCGTCATAATTATGGCCGTCATAATTATGGTCGTCATAATTATATTAGGGTAACCACTCTTCTTTTTCTCAGGATTGTACAACCAAGATTTTGAAATAGCTAATTTATTTAGCATATTCAAATCTTCCTGTAACCATGCCTTTGGGGATGACAATTTGCCTTTTTGTTTATATATAATATTTACTTTCAGCGAAGCAATGATCAATTTGAAGACGGCATATGTGGAGGGGGTTGTTATTTTGTTCGTTTACAGAGCTCCATTTTGCTTTTAACCTATGCTTATGTGTAGATTATATGATATTTTGATTGTTTTTCTTCCTCATTTTACTCATAACAGGACTGTAATAGGAAATAATAGGGTTAGTATATCGTTTTACTTACGGCTACTTTTGGGCTAGTGATTACGCCAGTTATGGCTATGCATGCTGTCGAAAATTCTGCAACAGTGGTTGCGACCGTCTTTTTCATCACTAAGCTCCTTCATTTTTGCTGTTGATACGTGTCAAAAATTAATATATTCTAAAATGTCCCTTGATGAGGTAGTTTATCGTTCCAAATTCTATTTAAAAGCTATTAAGCTTTGCCTAATCTATAAAGTCTTTTGAACAAAGGGCCTTCGATAGCCACAAGGACAAAGTTTTCTTGCAGCCTTTGAACAAGGTGAATAGGCATAGGCTTGAAAAGTTAGGCTAAATTTGTTATAGGGATGAAATCGGATTGAAGTATCAGTCTTGTGCTTTTAATCTCTCCATAAGAAAACACTGCTCCGGAAACTACTTTAAAACAGCCTGACAAGCTACTTTTTGCTATCTTGGAAAGTGGTTAGGATATGAAAATAAGACTTTCTGTTATGAATCCAAGCCTCTTATTTTCCTTTTAAGTGAATCTGTTGATTCATAGAATTTTGTTACAGCTCATACCATATGATCTCTTGGCTCTTAGCTCTTCTTGCCACGTCACAAGTGCCATATGAGCTCTTAGCTCTTGTTTACAGTGCCAGAAGCTTCCGGTTTAGAACAGCCGTTAGGAGAATTGACTTTAGAATAAGGTTTATCACTTATTAAGGTTTCATCTCCCTGCCACCAAGAAAATCCTTTGAGCTAGGTCTTTATTATTTACGGTTTTTATTTTGGCTTTCCTTTTGCGAGTACTTTTTTTCTCCTGTCCATAATTAGGAACACTAAATTGTAATGGTACATTGCCCCCAAGTTTCCATTTATGTTATCACTATTATTCCCGATTATAGTTTCACCTCGGCTATCTTCCACATCGAAATTTGAGGTTTTGGCCTCTTTACATTTTAATTAACGTTTTTATTTCTGTCAAGAGTCTCAACCTGATTTTCTTCTATACATAAAATGCAGGGAAGTTTGGGGTACTAGGGTTACTCCATTCTCTCAATGGGGCGTGATGAAAACTCTCAATAATTTCCTTTCAAAACTGCACTGCCACATGATATGAGGGGTCTCTCCTTTGGTTATATCATTAGTTTGTTCCCCACTAATTTTGTCCTTTACAGAGATTGTAAGGTTGTCTCCTATTAATCCCCTTTGTTTTGCAATTCCAGGATTCATTACTAAAAAGGTTTAGGTTTTTTGAGCTGTCTAAAATTTACTAAGCGTCTTTTACAAGATTTTAAATTATGTAACAAGACAACATTTTTGTAAAGTTCTTGATGCTAAGAAACTAGCCAAAGGTCAAGATAGGTTGATGGGTAACTTACTTAACAAGTTAAGGGAAATTGGTGTTGATTGTAAAACAGTAAAGGGACCTGTTGAAAAAGAGCCTACATATTACCTACAAATAGAAAAAACCCAGCATAAGGACACGGTCTATAACAAAACTATTTGTGAAGAGCTTCGCAATAGTTATAGATGCACAGATTCAGTTTCACTGACCTGTAAGAGACGAGGCAAGGGATATGGTGAATGGGAGCCGAGAAAAATAAGATTTAATGGTCATGTGCTGCATAACACAAAAATGGATTGGGGATTTGCGATTAAATGGAAATATAAAAGGTGGGGATGGCATATTAGTCCTCATCATCCTAGCTATAAAGCTTTTAGTGGTCCTGAAGCTCAAGTTGATTCAAAGTGGAGAACAAACCCAGCTGCAATTATGGCGGATGCACGTGCCTATATTGCATCGCATCACGGCGTATCTATAGAACAGATAGGCGAGAATATACAGTTTCCAGCAAGTGGTAGAGGAATTGGCAATATAGGTGGTGTTGGTTGTAGATGGCGTGTTGTTTGGGATGAATATGAGTTTGGTTATAGCTACAGAGAGACATATGACATATGCGAGGAATGGGAAGAGGATTGGGATGAGAGGTGTAATTTAAAATAATGGCATTTTGTTTTACTAAGCGGAGATTGCTTCTGTTGTTACTACTATTATTTTTAACAATATTATATAGCTCAAATTCTATTGCTGGGAGTAGATTTAGTTGTGGATATTCATGTTCTGATGCAAGGAGAGAATGCTTCATAACTCTGCTGAATCCCATTTTATAAGGTTTTAAAGATATGCAAATAAATTTCCTAAATTAAAAAAAAAAGATTGATATGGCTCAAATTTCTACTCAAATAACAGGAATGGCATTTTCAGAACTAAAGGCAGAGAAAAAGCAACTAATAACTGAAAATTAAAGTAAAATGTTGTTTTATCAAAATTTCAATAGGTGTCATGTAGGCAAATTTCAGGGCCCTCTAGAGGGAAATTGAGATACGGTATTTACGACATGAGGCTGTCAGTACAACAAGAATATTTTTTGGTAACCCGGTAATAGAAAACCAGTGTTGTCGTGACTGTTACACTACGAAAAAGGATACCTGGGCCGGCTGTAGTGATTACAACTTTTTGGATCGAAAAAAGTGTCATTGACTGATCAAAAGAGCCAGTGTGCTCGAAACCATTAGAGTACAAAAATATGTCTGCTTAGCAATCAACTGAAATCACTGTGGTACACATATTCACGGAATGATGCCTAAGAAGCACTTGGAAACTACGCACTGATAGCATTTGCGTAAAATGTACTTCTAAGAAAATAGTAAAACCATTGCCTTGTGGTCTCAGTTGACTAACGCATTTTTTTAATTCTTGGAAACATACCAAGAAATTCACAGAAACAAAGAGTTGTCGGAACGATGCCAAGAAATTCCCAGAAACGTTTATCTCAAGGCATAACATTTGCCTATTAACTCCGCACGATATAGTGATGCTTAACACCAGTTGCCTAATGCCCAAAAACTATTCCCTTGAATGTATTTCTAAGATCATA
Organism: Alatinidae sp. Z8VKAUB7J3; assembly: GCA_010016025.2. Lineage (NCBI taxonomy): Eukaryota > Metazoa > Cnidaria > Cubozoa > Carybdeida > Alatinidae > Alatinidae sp. Z8VKAUB7J3. Next base: position 217,940,155 of record JAAAKM020073195.1, read on the forward strand.
ATAATATCAATAATTATCGTTGAACGGTTACAGATTATGTGTTATGACTGTCCATGGGAAGTCGTCACTGAATTGTTATAAAATGTATCATGATTGCCCAACACTTTCGTTTTTAGTCTTCAGGAGTTTCAATTTTTTCTTGGTAAGACAGAAACAATTTTTATTCTATCTTTTATTGCATTAGTATATCAAATGATGAAGATTCTACCTGTAAACAGGCACGTTATTGATCTTTGAAGATAGCCAGAATGCTAGAATGTATTATAGGCTATTTGTTATAGTAATAGGAAAACTATTATCGAAAGCATGGCCTTGCATACTGATAAATTTTGTGCGGGATTTTCAAGGAGATTTTCCTTGAAGCTCCTTTTGTTTACGATCGCAGCAATGCGCCACTGATATGCTAGTGACCTTATATACACCGAAATTTCTTCCTATGATTTACCCAAACATGTTTCAACCGAATCTAAATGGAAAGCTTTGAAGTTAGCATTCAAGAATTTTCCATTTGAATACTTCTGTTTTGTCTTGTTTCAGTAAGTCAAGAATTAAGGAATTACATCAAAAGAACCGGTTGTAGAGTTGACTTTCAGAATTTCAATTTAATCCCATTCCAATTTTTTGTTTTATTTCATTATGCATATGGGTGAACCCGGAAATATGGCGAGGAGGACTGATACTCTAGGTCTTTCTTTGGAGGGCGAGAGGAGTGAGACGCTCTCAATTACTTACCTATAGTTTTCGCTTACTTTCTTGCGGATCTTTTCCGCAACAAAGTCTTTTTTTTTGCAAAAACAGTATATAATAAGATAAAGAAACTGAAAGCCTTTTAGACTACTCATAAATACCCCTCTGCGGTAGAATTTTTTACATGATGGATCAATTCAAACAGTGGTTTGCGGATCATCGGGAATCAATTTACGATGACTTCTTTACCTTTCTAAAATTTGCCAGTATTAGCACGGATCCTGCGCATCAAAAAGACATGCTTGCTTGCTCAGGATGGTTGCAAAAGTATCTCGAATCATTTGGATTTCACACAGAGCTTTGGGAAACCTCAGGCCATCCTACTCTATATGGTGAAAACTTAACTGCTGGCCCTGATCGCCCCACCCTTCTTTTTTACCTCCATTATGATGTCCAACCCGTGACGCCCTTAGATGAATGGGATTCTCCTCCATTTGAGCCGACTGTGAAGCAAGGAAAAGTGGTGGCGCGTGGTGCCATTGATAATAAGGGGCAATGTTTTTACACTCTCACTGCGCTTAAAGCGTTTCATGCCTTGTCGAAAGAGTTGGGCGTCAATGTGAAGCTCTGTATAGAGGGAGAGGAAGAGATTGGAAGTGAAGGATTGTCGGGCATCTTGAGCGCAAACAAAGACAAGCTCAAGGCAGACTACTTTCTTGTGATTGATTTTGACATGCTTGGAGAGAAGCAGCCCGCCATTACACTCGGAATGCGGGGCATCACAACGATCAATATTACATGCCGTAATTCGACAGTCGATCTCCACTCTGGGTCATTTGGGGGATTTGTGGTGAACCCTGCACGTGCGCTAGTAAAAGCCGTAAGCGCAATGTGGGATGATGAAGGAAAGGTAGCGATTCCTGGCTTTTATGACCATGTGAAAACCTTTCAAAAGGACCAATGACCCCAAAAGGGATTTGATGGTTTCTTTCCTATATTGTTACCGTTTTGAATTTCCTTATTAGTCTGATATTTCAGGTCCAGAACCCCAGTTATTAGAGATGAAGAGATTTACAGTCGAAGCCGTAAACGTGAAGCTAATGTACCAGCCTATGAAAGAAACCGTTACAGGTCAGCGCATGATTCATTAAACTATTCTGTTTACTCTATGTCAATAAAGAAATAAAATGTCAAGTGAATACATTAAAACTTTAAATAAACAAAAATTATTTCGTATATAAGTTGGGTTTCCCCCTCTTATACCCATGTTTTATTATTCTTAAATTTATTCTTATTCTATTATTATTAAATTCTTATAAAATTATTATTCTTAAATTTTACACTGTAATGTGTCTTGAACATTTACGAGTGAAACAGATGTAGTCGACAAGTTATTAATTTACCGATTAACTTTAAAAAAAAAACATTTGAACTAAAAATTTTGTTTTTTAAAGGATATAAGCTTTTCCTTTCTTAATAGTAAAAATCTCTTCCATTCTTGAAGAGTTGCGAAAAACACTTTTATCCTAGTCCTTTTGAGCAGTTGTCGGGTGCCAAAAGTCAAACTTCAACGCAAAGAGTGAGAAATTTAAGGATGGGGAAGTTCGCTTATATGCGGAATAATTTCAATTCATTTCAAAGTATAATGTCGCTCTTTACTTTCGTCTTAAGAAAACGAAATTGTTTTTGTTTTATTTAACTTCTTTTATTTTAATCGTCTTTGAAAGTAGCTAAACAATGGCTACTTTAAACACAAGGAGGGCTATCAGTTGCCGAAAGGCGTCACGCCTTTGGTCACTCGCGCTCCCCTTTTCACACCCTTGGCAAATACAACAGAGCCGACAGTGTCGAGCCCAACCGGAATGGAAGCCACGTAGCCCTTGAGCATGGACGGGTTCTTGCCGGGCAAGTTCTTATAGCTGACCTGAATGATGATGACGCCGCGCTGGAACCCCTGGAATTGGCTGAAGTCCGTACCCGGACGGCCGACGTTGCCGTCGAGTGGCACCCAGTTGGGCCAGTCACTATAGCCGAACGTTCCGTAAGCGTCCGCGCTCCCAGCTTCGACAATCTCAGCGTATTGGATCACGCCATCAACCGGGCTGTGGAAGTGATGATAGGTGTTGGGCATCAAGACGCAGGAGACCCCGGTGCCGCCGACGAACTGGGCCTTGCCGAAGAACGCGGACGCGAACCGCATGACGACCGCGGCGCTGCCGACGTGCAGGCTGAAGAAGCTCGGGTTGTCGGCCAGGATCGTCGCGCTGACGTTGCCGCGCCGAATGCGGACCAGCTCGGAGTGCGTGTAGTGACGCTCGAAGTCCGTGGGCAGCGGTCGACTCTCCGGCAGCTGTGCGGCGAGCTCCGGCGACTCGAGGAAGTAGATGAGCTGGCCCGACAGCCTCGCGAACTCGTTGCGCTCGAGCTGCCGCACGACCGCGGCGAAGCGGCCGTCGCCGTCGCGCAGCGCCATGTACCGATACGGGTAGTAGTACCGTCGCATCGAGCTGCGCTGATACTGGTCCTGCCGCCGCGAGCCCTCGGTGGCGATCTGGCCGTCGGCGTGCATGTAGTACAGCGGGCAGATAGGAGGACCTTGTAGGCTTCGGACTCTTATTCCCCTTCGCAATTGCCAACTTGCAAAAAGCTGCCATAAACATCACATAAAACTCACATAAAACAGTATATTTAATTGCATAAGACAGAAAAGAAGTGGTCTTGAGACCCTGCTCTCTGCAACTATCTAAGTTCTCAGTAAATAACTATCCAATTTTATCATATTCCAAGCTTATTTAATGCAAAATGATGAGTTTCAGCACCCCTCTAAGAAAAGCGATAACTTACTACCCTTTGATTTGTACTAAAACGTGGGATGATCATGATAGAAAACTGATATGAATTATGTTACACATCATCAATACACTGAGAAGACATAAGTGTTCATGCATCATTTGCATGTTGTCTACCTTTTTGCAAGACGAAAAATTAAGCATCAAACCGTGCTTAAGACTTGGTTAAATTTAATGGTGACAATTCATTTTACACCGGAGCGTGCTCAATAGTGCTAAATCGTGCTTTTAATTAAATAATCTTATATGGGTATTCGCTAATTCATTTGCTTGAATAGTATTAACTAATGAGGCATCAAACTCTGACACAAAGGAAGTTAGTCGTGTTTCGTGATCCATACGTCAAGATGGAATTAGCATCAAGACGCAGATGATGTCACGTCTATAGAATACTACCATGTCACGGGACAATTAGAACAAATGAAGCTGATTTTATGGCTGAAACAATTAAAAAGGAGAACTTTGAAACCACATCAGCGCTATGACAAAACGATTACGGTACAGTCTTTAGTCTAGAAATAATGATTTATCCTGATAACTTTTTAGGTGACCGACGAGACCCTGGAACCGCCGCCGACCACGATTGAAGGAGTTGCTCGAGATCTCATTTCTGGAGTTCATAAATTGGAAGATCAACTCCTCCTTGTGTTGGACCTTGATAAAGCTATTACGGTTTCAAGTAGTGATGGTACAGATGAGGCCGAAGAAGCTGCATGAAGAACATTGAATAGAGGGCGTGAACCGTCAATCGTGAAGCTGAGGCGAGATTTCAACAACGAGAGATGAGCGAGGAAGGCGTTACTGATAGGTTGGGATATTTGTCGTTATATCAAAAATGTATTACTTGAAGGAGCAGCAAAACAGGAAGGGGTCAGGACGAGATTAGGACTGACACAGGGACAAATACAATAGAAACAAAAAGGATCAGGTCTTCACAAAAGGAGAAGCAGCTATGGGCGGAATCAAAAAAGTCTTCAGTCATTTTGGCATAACGGCCAAACTGGTTTGTCTCTGTGTCGTGTTCGGGATCATCCCGATGGCTGCCATTGGATTTATTGGGTTTGATGCGGCAAACCATATGGAAGAAAACGTGGGGAACAAGTTTGAAACCACGGCCAAGATGGTAGCCGATAAAATCGACCGCAATCTATTCGAGCGTTATGGGGATGTTCAGGCGTTTGCACAGAATCGAGTGAACCAAAGTCGAAATCAATGGGGCAATCCGCTTCATATGAATGACATCACGACAGCGATGAACGGGTATGTTGCGACCTATGGGATCTATTATTTGACCATCCTGGTCGATACTGAGGGCACTCCACTTGCCGTAAACGCAAAAGACGCAGACGGGAATCCTGTTCGGTGCCAAACGTTGAGTAAGGTACGCACGGCACATCAAGACCGCCGAAAGATCCAACCAGATAGTGGAAACCCGGCAAAGCGCGTCCCTGGCAAGCCAGAGCAACGCAGTAGTCCGAATGGGTATGCACAACCGCCTGCGCGTCGGTAGCTAGATAGATTGCTGCATGCATACGCCACTCACTAGACGGTTTATCCGTAGAATCGCATTCGCCGTCTAATGACATACGCACCATAGACGCTGCGCTAATGGTTGCTGCTGTCGCCCCGGACGGTGAGATCAACATGTGGTCCTTAAACCGGCAACTAATATTTCCGGCTGCAAGCTCAATTAACCCAACATGTTCCAGATGTTGGTATGCAGCCGCGAGTTCACTGCGGAGGGTTTGTTCTTGCTGATCATCCTGCATTGTTGTTACGCATCTATCTCATCCGTCAATACCCTAACGATGCCATAATACACACCGTTCATAGAGAGATTTTTTATGCGCACTTTCGCCGCAGCTGAGCGGAACAAAAACGCTATTGCCTTAGTCCTGCAAGAATGGCTTCCTCTGCACGCTGCTGTGTTAGAGCTTGCCAGTGGCACCGGGCAACATATTGCGCATTTTGCTGAGCAACTTGACTCCCATATCACCTGGCATCCGACGGAACTGGACACAACGCTGCTGTCGGATATTGATATTAGAACAGAGCAACTACCCAATGTTGCTCCTGCGCAGAAACTTGATGTGGGACAACTGCCCTGGACACCCGCACTGCAACTTAGTCACTGCGAAGCAAGCGTTGACGTCGTCTATACCGCCAATTTCATCCCACCACAACCGCGGACGACCTGCTTTCTGTTTAGCCCTAGACGGTTGGCCGAAAAGGGGAATCTTCGGCAAGTTATCATCCTTCAGACGTTCTTAAGATATTGCAAACAGGGGCGTCGTTTGGGGCGGGGGGCAGTTGCCCCTACTAATAATTTGGAAAAATATTTTACAGTCCGTGTCCTTTAACTATTTGGATATGAACCCCTCTTGTCCCTCCCCCAATAAAAATGCTGGAGATTCGCCCCTGATTGCAGATCGTCCTTTTTTATAAACTGGATGCAAATAGTCCCTTTCAGTTCAGTATAACACACCCCTCAACATTCTCGAAAGTTTCGCCGTAATGCCCTTAGCCTTTTTGGATAAACTTGAATTATTTCCTTTTCCTAATAATAATCCAATACGTAAACAATGGTCAATTGCATAATTGACATACCGTGCTCCAGGGCTATGGGGGCATGTCATCCCTGGAACTATGGCTATTAGATCTTTTGAATAGTTTGAACAAAATGACAGTTTCAAAATTACGATCAGTGTTGAGCAAAGGGCACTTAAAAAGGGTAAGGAGGGTTCCGATTATGTTCGGCATCCCTCTTAACATTTCCTTGGAGCCTTTTTGGAGACCCACGATCATACCCAAATAGGCCATCTTTTCCAATAAAAATCTTATATGTTAACAATGGGAAACTTGCTTAGCCTATAGAACTGGCGGAACCAGGGGGCTGGAGGGGGGCACCCCCCCAACCTAAGGTTTTTTCTGCCACCCTCTTTTCCTGTTATTTTTTCTTTTTCTTTTTCACCCTTTTTCTTAGTCATTATCTAAGTTATTAGTAAAAATCAGGACCAGTCATAACTGATTCAAAACTCTGGCTCTGGTGCCAGGGTTATCTAAAAAAGAGCAAGGTGTACAAAAAATATGGTTCAATCCTAATTTCAAGGTTATATGAGAGAAATATTGAGATAGCTGGGAGAGGTTCTGCGAATGAAAGATGACATTGCTAAAGATCAACCTTTTGGGCCCACTATCGAGGGCCAAACGAAAAGCGGGCTGTCCCCGAATGAACTAAAGAGAGGTCATAAGGAAAAATTTGAGGGAAATGGGAACTTCCTGGGGGGGGGATATAGGCAGCTTGGTGTTGCAGTGTGCTGTTAGTAGTAGTAGAATTGGGAGTTATACCCTTTTGTATCGCGGATGGATTTGGAAAGTTTCCTAGAAATTTTTTTTTCTTTTTTTCGAAGGGGAGATAAGTGTGCAAAGTAGTTTTTCTCCAATCCTCATAAAATAGTACATGTTTTACGTACTTCTTATACTTGTCATAGGCTTTTTGGTTAATTTTACACTAGCCCAGTATTAGCCCAATACCGGCCCATATTTTTTTATATAGTTATCCCCTTAACTCCTAACCCAGTAGCTTTTATAATTTAATACTATCCCAGTTTTGTCAAACAGTTCGTGGTAACGAACTGTAGTAAGAAGCGATCCGGCTCAATAGTAACCGAAACTCTAAAAAATGGAATTTTGATACCAATAGTTACATCAAAAGAATCGCACTTTTATGCTGATTTAAATATATGCGTTTCATCAAGATCAGCTATAACCATCAAAAGTTACGAGCATGAGAAAATCGCGACCGAACCTCCGAAGCCGACCAGAACCGCCACCACGGCGGAAATCACGACCGATGCCCGCATCTTCCCTGCTCCACTTCCTCGTCGGATTATCGATCCCGGACCATCCACCCGATAATCATCGGAACCGGGAAACGCCATCCTGGCGGTAACTCGATCCCGTGTTAACATCCCCAGCGATGTGAAATCGACCCGCCCGACCAACGCGGGCTGGAACAGTGGAGGCGAAAGCCATGCGGCTAGGAATGTTCATGCAACCGGTTCACGACCCCGCGCGTGACCTCACCGAGATCCTGGAGGAAGACCGCGAGGCGATCATTCTGGCCGATAAGCTCGGTTTCCACGAGGTTTGGGTCGGTGAACATGCCGCGGCGACGTCCGAGCCGATCCCGGCGCCTCTGGTGTTTCTCGCGACGCTGCTGGGCGAGACCAAGAACATCAAGATGGGCACCGGCGTTTTCTGTCTGCCGCATCATCACCCCGCCCAGATCGCCGGACAGGCGGCGCTCTTCGACCATCTCTCCAAGGGACGCTTCCAGATGGGGATCGGCAATGGCAGCTTGTCCTCGGATGTCGAGTTGTTCGGGGTCGGCGGAACCACCGATCGCGGCGCGATGGTCAAGGAGTCCATCGAGCATATTCTGGCGATCTGGGAAGGAAACCCGCCCTACGACCGCTCCGGTGAGTACTGGGACGTCAAGATCAAGGACGTTAGCCGCGAAGAGTACGGGGTCGGGCATTTCCCGAAACCGTATCAGCAACCGCACCCACCGATCGCGATCTCCATCATGTCGCCCAAGTCTAGCAGCCAAAAGGGTGGAAACGGTTCAGTTTCCGCATTAGGCCAAAACGATGTGCCAAATTGTGTACGAATGAGGAAGAAGAGCTCCCGCAAAGGAAAAACTCCACTGACAACCATACAAGTACATCGCGTATAAAGTCACCATATTCGTAAGAGTCTAACTGCAAGCCACCAACGACTTGACTTGCCATTAAAGATTCCGGCCAATAGAACAAATTTAATATAGGATGAGGGGCTAAAGGTGCCACAGCTTGAGCGGCTAGTGCTTGGCCAAAACGCAAATTTTTCTATATCGATAATAAGAACAATTTTATTAGCAATCAAAAATTCAAGAAAACCAATGTCATTCAATCAAGTTGGAATAGCTACAAAAATTCTTCTGCCTTAGAAATAAAAATTATCAACAAAGAGGCAAAACCACATTAACAGAGAGAATAGATTAGGACATGCAGAGCCACAAACATAGCCCCTTTTCTAGTTTTTCTAATTAAATTGTGTTCTTTCTTAGTATGGCAGGTAATCGCTAAAATAAGTTTCCGATTAAAAGGCATTAAATTGTACAAAGCCTTCAGACGTGGAAACAAATTATATAAATAGGCCTAAAGCCGAGAATTTGAATTCAGTGTAGTGTTTTTTTTCTTTTCTGGAAAATAAAATATATAAGAACTCTATTTATACAAAGACAATAAAAAAACTTTTTATAGATGAGAGTTGGAACCACTGTTTAATGCAAAAAAGGGTACTTGTTAATTAAACGAGACCCCCTCAAGAATTACGCTGAGGTTATAAATCAGAAAATTGGTTTCATAGCAACGATAACCGCCCCTAAACTAACCTAACCACTGGAGCCCTAGGATCCAGGTCAAACGGGGGCCACTAGCAAATAATTCAATTTGAGCACCTAGTGAGCAATTCCAACGGGGTCTAGCATTCAATTTAACCGGGGGCTCGGCTCCTATCCTAACCAACGGGCCCTACCATCCAATTTCACTGGGGGTCGTAGCATCCCATTCCAAAGGGGCTTAACCCAACCTAACCACCAGGGGCCCTTAGCATCCAATTTCAACGGGATCCTAGCATTTAATTCCAACGGGGGGCCCTGGACAACCTTTTCCACCAAGGGGAGCCCCTAACAGTCAATTTCCACTGCGGTCTAGCAGCCAATCCCATCGGGGCCTCTAGCGAGCAAATCTAACGGGGCTCTAGCCTCCAATTTCACCGGAGGCCCCTAGCCTAACCTAACCACTGGAGCCCTTGTATGCAATTTCACGGAGGGCCCTTGCATCCAATTCAAACCGGGGTTCCTAACTAACCTAGACACTGGGGGTCCCTAGAATCCAACTCCATCGCGTCCCTTGCATCCAATTTTGCCAGACCCCTAAACTAACCTAACGACCGGAGCCCTAGGATTCACGTCAAACGGTAGCCCCTAGTAAAAAATTCCATCGGAGCCCCTAGTGAGCGATTCCAACCGGGCCTAGCATTCAGTTTGACCAGGAGCTCAGCTCCTAACCTAACCACCGGGGCCCTAGCATCCAATTTCACTGAGCATCATTCATTTATTTCTGGGAGGTTTTAATGAAATTTCCAGGTTTTCTTTGAGCTAAGACTATGCATATTTTACACCACCGTGCTAGTCCTATTGTGAGTGGTCATGACAGCCAAAAAAACTCAAGGACATAAGAACATGCTTCCTCTGATCTTAGCAATTTGATAGTTAAAAGCATGTATTTTCCCTATCGTTATTATTAGCATTGGAAGTACATTAATAAAAATTACCGTGGCTAGTAATTAGTGCTATTAACAAAGGTAAATTTGTTGCATATAAGCTGGTAAGCGACGCAAGTAGTTTGTTCGATTTGTAGCTTGGAGTTAATTTAGCTTTTCACTTTATATGCCTCTTTGGGGGAATTCCTAAGTAAAATTGTTGGTGAAATGAAGGAATTTATGCAGATACTTAGAGTTCTGGGTACGAGAGGAGGTTTGAAAAATAAAGTTAAGTAGACTAAGTTGCTATACATAGGGATTAAAGGTGATACAAAGGTTATGTTATGGACTGAAACTTTTACCCATTCTATAAGATAACTAATCTAGGTAGAACTATTAATAAAATAGCAGTGGGAATGTCTTTCAAGGATAATTGTCAAGGAGCATGATTAGGTATTCATTCGAGGGGCTCTGCGTCTCATGAATAGACTCTTTTGAGTGACTGTACATGGAGTTGAGAATTTTGGCAATCAACTTTGAGTCAAACAAAGAACATATTACCCTAAAATAGGTTGTGGAGGAGTTTTAAAAATACCGTCAGTTGACGGGGAAAAAAACAGAGCTTCTACTGGGGTAGGATCGAGGAGAATCTTACAACAGTCAACTCACCTCAGACGGTTTGGTATGACAATGAGTTGCTTGTAGTAAGAGTGATCCAGAGTCTCAAAATTCGTGTAGGACGGAGCACAACTTCCGATGGTTCTCCCAAAGTAAAGCCGTTACCGCGTACGCCCTGCTAAAAGCAATCGACGATAACGATTTAACCACCCAAAATACCTTACAGGATTTCTACCCTAGCTTTGAAGATGGCCCAACACCGTTGAAATACTTATTAAATCACTCAGCGGGATTTCCTTATGGTGGAAACTGGTCAAGCTTGAAAGGTTGGGCATGGGCGATCCTCGATCCTCTAGAGCGCAGCGATACCTTGTTAGAAATGATGAGTTCCTTGGACGATTTACCCGTCATGTTCGAGCCTGGAACAGGTTGGGAGTATGGTGTCGCCAGTGATATGCAAGGCGCGGTCATCGAACGGATAGTAAAAAAGCCTTTTGAACAGTACATTACAGAAGATATTTTCAAACCAATGGGCATGGAAACGAGCGGTTTTGTTAGAAAAGGACATAAAACAGATACTAAATAAACCTAAAAACAAGTAAAGCTTAAGTTGAAAATGCAAATCAAGCTTAAAACTAAAAAAAAAATATTTGTTCTAGAGCCCTTCATCCAGGCTCTAGGGAGGGGGGGTATGTTGACCCTGGAGTTTTTGTTATCTGATTGCTGGACTATTAAAAAAAAATGCTGTCTCAAAATTTTGATTAAATGAGTTTGGGGAAAAGGGGGTGTGGGTGAGGGAAAGGGGACAGATATCTTCTGTTCACTTTTGACTCTAACTTTCAATTTCAAATCAACTAAGCCACCTATGGAGCTATTTCAAATACATCAGTTGCATTTAAGGAAAAGAGGGTATAGCAGGGGGGGGGGGGTAGATTGGTTTCGCTATGCAGTGGTCTTACAACACTTGCGTATTTTTTCAGACCCGATTCATCAACATTCCAAATGTCTTGTGGTCTGAACACGTGTTTATCTGGGCCTCGCTCCAGGTTGTCAAAGAAAATGTTTATACTGTGACGGTTGAAAGCAGTTGCCCTCATAAGCTTTTACCATCTGGTGTTCTTACTGATTAAGTTCCAAGATGATCCATAAAGCCACGGTACCAATCTTTGCCTGCAATTTCTCCACTATATCCACTACCTTTGAGTTTCCGTGTATCCGGTACTTTTATATTTCAAGTAATGGCATAAGTGTCTACAAGCTTACGTGCATACATTGTCACATGCAAGTTTAGGAGTACAGTCGAAATGCATATCAGCAATGGTTTTCAAGTAAGTTTTTAGTCCCTTTTCTTGTTCTTCTGTAGATGTTTATCATTTGTTGTGACAAGGTGTAAACAAACTCAGGCCCAGACTTTGTAGACTGATATTAAGCTTCTCAATTTTTTTCAGATAGTCATGCAGCGTTCCTTAAGGGACAACCATAGCACTTTCAGAGAATTCGACTGACATTTGCCGACTAAGACAGAAAAAACTGATGTTTTCTTTTCTTCTGGATCCCAGCCGCCTCTCTTTTCTCCTCTGCTTTACTTTTAAGCTTTTTATCTTGAATGAAATTTAACAGAAACTATAAAATTTTAGAGGTCACCTACTGGTCTGACAGGGTTAAATAACACCAATATTAATCAAGTTTTAGGTTTTGATTGCATTTAAACTTAGAATAGGCTGTTTACATAGCTTTTACAACCATATCTATGAAAAAATCATCTTGTGGAAACAGATTTTTTTTTAATAAATTTCTGTTCGTTTTACACATAGTCTTTTCAGGGATAAAAAAATAAAAGTTTAAATCATTTCGGTCTTCCTTTAAGAACTTATAGTTTTGTCTGCTATTTGTATACTGGAGAAATTTTTTAACAATTTTTAACAACACACATCCTTTTAAAAATCTAGACATAAATAGCAATTTTAATTTAGTTTCATACCTCCTCTGGTTGACCTGAAAAATAAAACTTGATACCATTCGCAAAAAAATCTATCTATGCTCTTTGACAGCTTGGACACACTTACACTCTTTTCAGTTAGTTAAGCTTTAAGAGCAGAAGTAGTAATAGATTTAGACCTGAAAGTTTGAGCAAAACACCCTCAGTCGTTCTTGGGATATTGCTGAAATATCTCTTTGGCAATAAGCATACACACAGTGCTTTTTGATTTAATCATAAGGCAATATTTAGTTCTCAACTATAATTAAATAAAAAAAAACAAGTTTCTTTTAACTGCAAGTAAGGAGCGACATTAAACCTTAAAACGAACAGAAATTATTCCGGACATGAAAGGGGTTGCCCTCCCCTCAATGCTTCGCTCTTTACGCTAAAATTTGACTCTTTCTCACAACTCTGCTTTTTAAAACAATAAAAAAACTTTAACGTAAAGAGCGAGGCGTTGCGGAGGGGAGAACCCCTTTCAAATACGGAATAATTTCTGTTCGTTTTAAGTTTTAATGTCGCTCCTTGCTTGCAGTTAAAAAAACTCGTCTTTTAAAATTTAATTTCTGAACGTTTTTTCCAATCTGTTATATCAAATATTAAGAATGAATGTTTTTTATATCTATTTCGGATGTCATTTATTCGCTGTACTTCTGCGGAGAAACGCCTGACCTAAAAACCTCCAAAATACTGCAGTGATTGCAGTATTTGGAGGTTAGCTCGTTTTTTCTCTCTTAAATTCAGTAAATAGAAGAGCAGCGTGGCCTAAGAAATTATCTGATTAAAGTTAAAGCTAAATCATGAAAACTATTAAATTTAAATGTAGATCAAATAGTAGACAGTAAAGAGTTGGGTTAAAGCTTGAAATATGCAGAAAATGTCCTGCTTATTACGGGTTGTCTCCCCCTCAACCTCTGATTTTCAGGCTATGTTTGACTAATGCTTTAATTAAAGCGTTTGAGAGGAAGCCAGTTGGTAGTCTTACAGGAAAACATGATCTTAGAGCTTAGAGCCAGTTAATAGGCAGTATATACCTATTGTCTTCTAAAACATTTGAACTGATAATATTAATATTTAAAGCAAATGAAAATAAATGAGCCCCTTCTGGAATCAATTTAAAAAAAATAATAATTTTGTATTAGCCACATTTATCTTGTACTTGAGCATTCGTTTCTTCTTTAGGCAGTAAAAAAAGGACTAGTGTTTTTTTAGAGATTGCCTACGATTAGGCCTACTGGTCGCAGCACCGTACCCAGAATTTTTGTTCGGAAAAGATTTACGAAAGGAATTTTTGTTCGGAGGGAAGGAAGGGCACTAAAATGATATCTGTTGGAGGGTGTAAGTTTTTTCCTGCATTTCTTATGTGTTTGTGACTCCAAGACATACTTTGTATTTTTCTTGATTGTAGAATTGTCGATATCTTCTGATTTAACAATTGATAATTCTTGTTCCTTTTGCTGAGCAAGTAATTCTTCTAACATCCGTTTAGCAGCGACCACATCAGGATGTTTATCTGTATATTGAATTTGAAGATCATCAAGTTTTGTTGAAACCAACTCTATCCTTTTTTCTAAACTACTTTTCTCCTTATCTTTCTTTTCAGGTATTACTCCATAACTTTCATTTGCCTCTAATAAATCCTGCATCTGTTTTTTTAAAGCCAAATTTTTATTCTGTTCTTCTCTAAGTACTAGGTTTGCATCTTGAAGACTAGCGTTCGTCGCATTCAATCTTTGAATAAACCTTGCTCCATGTTCTTTTGTCAAGCTCGGATTTTTTTGTTTAAATATCTTCAACCTAGCTTCGGCTGATTCTAATTTCTTTTGATACTCTAATATTTTCTCATCTAAAAATTTTTCTGCTTTATCGCTATCTTTTCTACTTGAACCTAATACATTTTCTATAAATATACTTAAAACGGACTCAACAACTTTTTTTGCCAATTTTGGATCTGTATTCGAATAAGATATCCTATATAGGTTTTCATCCCTCTTATTTTTACCAATAGATACAGCTTTAATGCTTAAGCTTTCTCCGAGATTGATTAATATTTTTTCTAATTCTTTTGGTGTAGTGGCTGCTAAATCTAATTCAGTTTCCTGTGCAACTTTCAATAAATTAGGGCGGCTAAATAATGTTCTTCTCATTACTGCAGCAGAGTCTTCCCTTACCGTATTATCTACTGCTAGTCCTTGTAATAATGGCTCATTCCTCTTTTTTTTTTGTGTTCCATTGTGGACATACTTAAGTTCTTTTATGTCCAAGCTCTATTCAAAAAACAAAAAAAATTCTTTTTAGGTTGAATTGCTTTAAAGTTGAACCTGTGGTAGTGTAGACATTTTCAGACCGATTTTAACAATTTCTTAAAACAAAGCAGCAATAGTATTATCTTACTCACGGACCGCATTTCAAATTGTTGTTTTTCCCCTGTATTCGATTTAAAATCTAAAAAGTATATATGACATTTCTAAAGCTGCCTTATCCTGGGTATTATCCGTAAGAATCGACAGTTGGGTATTCAAGAAGTGTTCTCATGTATGGTAACAGTAATCTAATTGAACCCCTTCAGTTTAGAGACATCTTCTTTCAGGAATTTCAGATTATTATTCACATAGTTTTTATCGTTTTCTTGAACAACTTTGACCATTTTACCGAAAATTTATGACCAAGTTTCGAAAATTAATTAATAATAGAAACTTGGAACTATTATTTGTAGAACTCTAAACATTCTCATCGTCTTCTCCGTCACGATTACTTTTGAGTTTACCACCCATTATGATTAACATTAACAGATTCCGGCTATTACAGATGAGATCAATTATACAATTATTGACAATTACTCTAATCTTACCTTGTTACCTGCTATTTTATCTTCTAAATAATTTTTTTCGCCACTCTGTACTGGTAAAAGTGCTCTCACGGAAGTAATGAACGAGTGCATAATTGGAACGTTCGCAGGAAGAAAAAACCAGAATGACGTTAAATTTTGCCAACGCTGGCGAAAACGTGCATTGCGCTAAATTTCTTTAAATTTCTTCTCATCTCTTCTAAATTTCTTCTAAATCTCTTTAAATTTCTTCTTAATTTCTTCTCTCTTAAATTTCTTTAAATTTCTTCTTTAAATTTCTTTTTCGATGGCCGTTTCTTTTTTATTACTTTTACAGGTCTTCGTGTTGTTATTATGGCATCCACAAAATCATTGTCTTGCTCATCATCATCGTCCGTTAATAAACATGGATTTCCTTGTACATATGTAAATTCACGCTTGACACCATCGGGGTCAATGTAACCATATTTACCCCTTACAACACAATCAGTACCACGCGTTTCCTCTTTAAATGAGCCATCAGCATTCTCATAGCCGAAAGTAAACGATCCATCTGGATTAACATGACTAAATCTTCGAACAGTTTCTACATTTGGTCTTTGTTCTTCCTCTTCTGATGATTCCGTTGTTATTGGCCTCACTTTGGGCCTAGCTGCGTTACCAGCAATCTTACGTATTAGTTTCGGAGTGACAGTAGTCAATGTCGGAGTTGTTGGTGTTTCTGTTGTCAGTAAGAGCTGAGACTCTGCATTTTGACTTTTGAACTGTCTTGCTATAGTAGTTATGAGGTCAGCATCTTCTTCATCAAGTTTCGATACTTCAACATTAGCAGTAAGCTCTTCTGTCTCTTCAAGGGGAGCAGCAGTTGTTGCTTTTGGGACCAAAACACGTGTTTTCAAAATTCTCTTTCTTCTACCATCTGGAGTCAGTGTCAAATTCCGTGACCTCAGAAGCTTGGCTCGAACTAAAGTCCGACTCGAATCTTCCTGGCCTCCAACGACACTCTTTTTCTAATTTATTATTTTATTCTATTTATTAAATAAAATATTTAACATATTAAAAATATAGATGCTCTTGAATTGGCAGGAAATCCTAATTCATATTTGGAATTAACCATGGCTAGCCAAAAAAAATGTGAAAAACGTAAAGTTGGTTTAAGTTTAATTTCTAAGAAGTTGAAAGAATATGCTAATTTTGTACGTTTAACGTTATTGTCCACTTTATCTGTCAGTCAATAAGGTGATTATCCAAAAGGAAACGAAAAAAAATTGAAGCAAAGCAAAAACAAGAAAATAATACAGAAGAAGGGCAGATAGAGTGACAAAGTGCAGAGAAGAAATGAGGAAGGAAAGAAGAATAGGAAACAGTGTTTCAGTAAAGTACTGAAAACTCCTACAAAAAATGAGGAGAAATGAGGAAGGAAAAGAGAATAGGAAACAGTGTTTCAGTAAACTACTGAAAATTCATACTGGAAAAAATTGAAGGAAAACCCGTTATCATCATTGGCGCCTACATTGTCAAAGACAAAGCAAAAACAGGAAAATAATACAGAGGAAGGGCAGATAGAGTGACAAATTGCAAAGGAGAAATGAGGAAGGAATGGAGAATAGGACACAGTGTTTCAGTAAACTACTGAAAATTCCTGCAAAAAAATGAGGAAGGGAAGGAGAATAGGAAACAGTGTTTCAGTAAACTACTGGTAATTCCTGAAAGTTCCTACTGAAAAAAAAATTGAAGGAAAACACTTTGTCATCATTGGCGCCTAAATTGTCAAAGACAAAGCAAAAACAGGAAAATAATACAGAAGAAGGGCAGATGGTGTGTTTGTTTAATTAACAAGTACCTATTCATCTTCTAAATTCTAGTTCCAGACTTCTATTCGGAGGCCACATGAATACAAAGATGAATATAATGAATGTAGATCCATTCGAGGGCGTTTTCATCAATACTTTATCCTCGGAGAGACAACAGACTGCTCCAAGTGGAAGGAAGATTATGCAAATAGTGAACGCTGGGAGACTTTGAAAGATACTGAAGCCTTGGTAAGATTCTTGCCTATGTTGGTGCATGTTGGGTACTTGGCTTGCATTTGTGTTTATGCTTTTGTGACCTAGTTTCTTTAATATCAACAAAGCCTATTGCCTGACAGACATAAAGAAGAAACTATAGCATGCTGTCTTTTGTAAACATAGTCTGCCCTCTCCAAGCAAGAAATTCAAAGTTGCCTTACACCAAAATTTCATACGATTGTCTTATTTCTGAAGTACCAGACATTTAATACTACTACTAACAGTTCATTGCAGCAACAAACCACCTGAGGTCAACACAGCTATGCACGCTCCTCCTCCTTCCTAATTACACTTACCAAATATGTAAGAAGAATCCAATAAAACAGCAATGAAAAGCTTAATATTTTTTGTTGTATAAAGATGGCAATAATGCACAAAAAGGGCAAAAGTACAGGGTGTCCATTTTATACTGATTATACTTTAGATATCTATAAAAAAAATTGAATAATGTCCCCTCCTCAACACCCCTCTCTTTAGGCTAAAGATTTAATTTTTTTTTCAAGTAGTGTTGTGAGAAAGAATCAAACTTTAGCGTAAAGAGCGGGGAGTTGAGGAGGGGGCAAGGACAATTATCTGTTTGCAAGCTGCTGATTTCAAACGGTGCAAACGTAAATGCCTTAAACATTTTCAACGAAACCCCGTTAGACCGTGCTGCATTGCTAGGCAAAGTAGATATTTGTAAGCTGCTTATTTCACATGGTACCGATGTAAAGGGCTCGAACAATGTTAAACGATGGAATCCACCACCGTTAAACTATGCTGCCAAGGAAGGATACATAGCTATTTGTCAGCTGCTGATATCAAATGGTGCCAATATAAATTTACTCGATGGTTGTGATGAAACACCGTTACACTACGCTGCTTCTGAAGGAAAAGTAGCTGTTTGTAAGCTACTGATTTCAAAAGGTGCAAATATAAATGCCCCTGGATAAAAATAATGAGACACCATTAGATAAAACTATATCTCGACATGAAGCCCTCAGAACCGAAACTAAATACGGATTGGATAGAAATGATCCTATCTGGTCAGGAACTGTTGATGTTTTCAAGCTGCTGGTTGAAAATGGCGCCAATATAAATAATTCTTGTTTTCCAAATCGTGATACACATTTACACTTTGCTGTTAGACACGAACTACTTTCTGTTTGTAAGCTAATTATTTCCAAGGGTGGAGATGTAAACTGTTTAAACTCTGAGAAAGAGACGCCCTTAATGCTATGTGGCTGATAAAGAAAGTAAAAAGGGAAGGCGTGTAGCTATACAGCTATATTACAAAAGAAATGTGATTTCATTATAAGGTTGGTCATCCTTATAAATGAATGTTCTCTTTATTTTGATTTTACAAATGGGTGTTTGATTTGGCTATGGGGGCATACAATATGATGTCCAAAGACTTGTTTAAATTTCAATGTAGGGAAGGAAGATGTTCAAAATGTGCAATATGTGATGTTAAAATGATTTAAAATGAACTGAAAATGATGCAAACTGAATGGGGTGATCTAGGTGAGGTAGAGACCCCATTTTCTATACTACTCTCTTGCCAGGGGGTTCAGCTGAGAGAACGATGAGACCAGGTACCTTCAGGTTGACTTATTTTTTTTATTTATTTATTGATACCAAATACGGTAAGCTTTCAAGCTGGTCGCAAATATTGCTTGCCGAGCTCACGGGTTCTTCCACTAGGATTAGGCTTAGGTATGTCTGTCCATCATGAAAAAATTCGAGGGCCTTCTCTTTTCGCGTAGTGCGGAAGGGCACGACCTCTGGGTTGCTGATTTGATCTGATTAACAGTGATAATGGGCCACAGGTTGTTTTTTCGTTTTTCCTCACTTTTTTTCTTTTTACCTTTTTTGGGTCATGGAACCCACTGGGATAGAATTTTTAATTTCGTGTTTTTGTTGCTGTAGATATGTTATAA
>JAAAKM020073195.1:217959423-218107027 GCA_010016025.2 Alatinidae sp. Z8VKAUB7J3
AATTGATGCAGTAAGAACACCTGAAATATGCATTAGAGGCTTCTGATTGTTGTCAAGGATCTTTCATTTGCTCAAAGGACGTTTTTTCATATATCTAGGATACGTCAAGCAATATTTAAAGTAACAACTTGAATTTCTCAACTGTCTTTCTTAGTATAAAAAGGATTGTAAATTTGGTCTTGATGAAAATGTTGGATAAAGAGTTTTTCAATTCCTGCCATCTTACTGAAATTATAGGGCTTTTTTGTATATTTGGTGATCTTTAGCAACTTCAGCTGGACTTAAAATATGGTTAGTTTTGCACCTTATATTTGCACCTGCACCGATTACACCGCATCGTCTATGAGGATGCTAGTTGCGCAAATTCGAGCTCATTTTTGTTGTCTTCAGTGCCTGAAAGTTAGTCTGTTTACTTAGGGCGAAGAGACGTTTCTGCTATTGGTGAAGCCAATTTTCACTGAAAGCCATTTTGGCTTAAGTAACTTTTCTTAGTGAAGATAAAGTTTCAATTTCAATTCTTCACCAAGAGTTTTGTCATTCGACGCCGTTTGTGCTCGCTGCTGTTAGTGTTCGTTATTGTGTTGTCTAGTCATCCCAAGAAGAGTGATAAGGTAAGTCACGCTTTGAGTTCACAGCGGGGCATAGGACACTCGTTCGGAGTTTTGTTTATTTTAAAATTTAAATTTATTATAAACTTTTCACCTTGTTATTGTGTCCCGTAAAACTTCAATTGCATAAAATTGTATAATTGTAAAATTTCTAATGAAAGTTGTAAAACCCTTTGGATACGCTAAAGTTTAGCGATGGCATTGGAAATGTAAGCAAAGTTTGCATATTTGCAATGAAGGTCGTAGTTTATTGTATTTGCCAGTGAGAAGATAAGTACTAACTTTTTGAAGACAAAGATTGTCTTTTAAATGTTATACGTTTAGACGAATTGGAATTCGGTTTGACTGAGAAATATTTAATGGTAAAAATTGTAAGAATTTTTTTAAGGATTTAGCTAATTTTGAATTCGGTGATCCAGTTCTTGTTCCGGAACAATATCTTTACAGTCTTCTGTAGAGGGGTCGACGCGCTGTCGCAGCTTGACGGGCGGGTCACGGCCCGGGGGCGCGAACTGGCGGTGCGCCGCGAACAGGGGTCGCATTGGCGCTTCGGCGATTGGGAGACGCGGGATCTCGCCGGGCTTGACGTGGTGTTGCTGCGTCAGGATCCGCCCTTCGACATGGGCTATGTCACCACGACCCATATCCTTGAGCGGATCCATCCCGGGACGCTGGTGGTCAACGATCCGTTCTGGGTGCGCAACTGTCCCGAAAAGATCCTCGTCACCGAATTTCCCGAGCTGACCGCGCCGACGCTCGTCACCCGCGATCTGGATGCGGTGCGGGCGTTCCATGCCGAACATGGAGAGATCATCGTCAAGCCGCTCTACGGCAATGGCGGGGCCGGGGTGTTCAAGATCGACCGGGCCGGTTCGAACCTGTCGGCGCTGCATGAAATGTTCTGTCAGGTCTGGCGCGAACCCTTTATCGCACAAGCGTTTCTTCCGGCAGTCAGCCAGGGCGACAAGCGCGTGATCCTGGTCGACGGAGAGCCGGTCGGCGCCATCAACCGCATGCCCGCGGCCGGAGAGACCCGCTCCAACCTGCATGTGGGCGGACAGGCCGTCAAGATCGAGCTGACCGCGCGGGATCGCGCGATCTGCGAGGCGATCGGCCCGACCCTGCGCGAACGCGGGCTGATCTTCGTCGGGATCGACGTGATCGGCGACCGGCTGACCGAGATCAACGTCACCTCGCCGACGGGCATTCAGGAATTGTCGCGTTTCGACGGGATCAACGCGCCCGGGCTGTTGTGGGACGCGATCGAGCGCAGATTTTCCATACATTGGACCAATAACCATCGTTTGGTTCGCGAATGACTTTCACCGAAATACCTGCCTTTTCGGCTGACGCTGCGATAAGCTGAGCAGCATCCACCGCACCGGCAAAGGCTGTTTCCGCAGCTGACAATTCCAGCGTACCGCTGTGGCCGGACTTCTTGTAATGATGAGCAGCCTTCTCCGGATCAAACTCTCGCTGCGGCAGATCAGAAGCGTGGTAGCGATTAGCCGTGGAAATTGGGTGATCATTACCTACCGAGCCATGGCCGAGCAGTATTTTGTCGACTAGCTCCTGCCGGTTGACGGCCCATTTGATCGCCATACGAAGGTCGTAATTATCAAACGGTGTTGCATCCGCACGCATCGGGAAGGTGTAGTGTAGTGTGCTGGTTTTCTCCAGAATATCCAGAGTCGGAACACGTGACAGCAAAGCAACAGTCTTGGGGTCCACCCGATCCATCGCATCGACCGCACCATTGATCAGCGCATTTTGACGGGTGGTTGTATCAATGATTGACAGCAGTTCTACTTCTTCAAAATGCGCTGCCCCCTCTTTCCAGTAGTTCGGATTGCGTACTGCTTCCACGCGAACACCGGGGTCAAATTTCTGAACCTTATATCCACCCGTGCCAAGGCCTGAAGTCGGGTCAATCTTGCCATCCTTGGAAGGCAGAATGATCAGATGGTAATCGCTGAGCACAAAAGGGAAATCCGCATTGCCGGTTTCCAGTTCAAAAACAACTGAATTTCCGTCAGCCCGGATTTCCTTAATCTGTTTTACCAGACCACCGACCGCGGACTTGGAATCTATTCAACATTCGTTATATTAGAAGATGTAAATTTTGCGAGATTACTGAAAACCAAACAAAAAAAGAATATCTCCAAAATTGGTTAAAGTGATTCAACATTCGTTATATTAGGAGATGTAAACTTTACATGAGAATGGAAAACCAAACAATGAGAGAAGATCTCCAAAATTGCTTATTAAAGTTATTCAAAATTCGTTATATTAGGAGATCTCAGACATTGGTTAAAGGGATTCAACATTCGTTTTATTAGGAGATATAAATTTTACAGGAGAAAGAAAAACCAAACAATGAAAAAAAATCTCCAAAATTGGTTACAGTGTTTCAAAAGTCGTCCTATTAGGGGGTGTGAATTTTACAGTCAAACGGAAAACCAAACAATGAAAGAAAATCTCCAAAATTCGGAAAACTAATTCAACATTCGTTTTATTAGGAGATGTAAATTTTACTGCATAACGGAAAGCCAAGCAATGAAAGAAGATCTCCAAAATTGGTTAAAGTGATTCAACATTCATTATGTTAGGACATGTAAATGTTACAGGAGAATTGAAAACCAAACAATGAAAAAATATCTCCAAAATTGGTTACAGTAATTCAACCTTCGTTATATTAGAAGATACAAATTTTACAGGAGTTATATTAGGAGATGCAAATTTTAAAAGAGAAGAAAACCAGACTATAAAAGAAGATCTCCAAAATTGGCCACAGTAATTCAACATTCGTTATATTAAGATATGTAAATTTCACATGAGAACGGAAAACCAGACAATGAAAGAAGATCTCCAAAATTGGTTACAGCGATTCAACCTTCGTTACTGACCAGCGCGCGCACCTCGACGTCGTCGATCTCGAGCGGCCGCGGTGACGCGACAACCTTGCGCCAGCCGCGACCCGGCTGATGCACCAGGGGGACGCCGCGCTCCATCAGCTCGCGGGCCTGCTCCTCGCCGAAGCCCGGGCCGATCGGCTGCGTGGCGCGGGTTTCCGCTTCGCCATGCCGACGGTCACGGGAACCGAGAACCTGGTCATGGCAGCAACCCTCGCGAAGGGTACGACCGTGCTCGACAACTGTGCTCTGGAACCGGAGATCCTCGATCTCTGCCGTTTTCTGCGCGCGATGGGAGCTCGTATCCAGGGCGACGGCACTTCGCGCATCGAGATCGAAGGCACCGACCGGCTCCACGGTGCGGAGCACACCGTCTGTCGTGACCGGATCGAAGCCGGGACCTACCTGATCGGCGGGGTGATGACCGGCGGCGACGTCGAGGTGCGGGGAGTCGATCCTGCCGCTCTCAAGCCCCTGGTCGAGCGCCTGCGTGCCAGCGGCGCCGAGATCGTCATCGGCGACGATGCGATCCGCGCCACCGCCGGCGACGAGCTGCGCGCCAGCGACGTGATCACCGCCCCACACCCCGGGTTCGCCACGGACCTCCAGGCCCAGTGGATGGCGCTGATGACGCTGGCCGGCGGCATGAGCCTGATCACCGAGCAGATCTACCCGGACCGGTACATGCACGTCGCCGAGCTGATGCGCATGGGCGCCGACATTACCGTCAAGGGACCGACGGCGATGGTCCGCGGCCGCGGTGGCGTCAACGGCGGTGGTTTACATGGTGCGCCAGTCATGGCAATTTTAAAGCGCCAAGGACATCAAAATAAAAATATTTCTTGTCCCCTGGCGTGACAACTACTATTTCCTTAGATTTTTCTTTTGGTAGTTCGAAATTATGAAGTTTTAGGGAAAGCCTCACATTCGCCAGTGTTGCCACGTTGAATCGTGAAAATAAATAAGCAAATTAATTGATTAAATTTGGCAGCGCATTTCGTCCGTAAAAATTCAGGCATGAACGATCGGTTGTTCCCAAAAGACACTATGCTTTCAAAAGAAAGCTACAACTTCTTAAACTGTTTGGTGCCAAATTTTTGTAGCTTTTCATTTGCTAACCCTTCAACCCCGTTTTTTCTTTGATACCCACTACTACCCAAATTGCATAACTACACATAGAGGGCTATTTCATTATTCAATTCCCATTTGTTCCTATTTTTATGCCCTCTATCGTTGTGTTAGTGTGTGCTTAACTAATTCAAACAATCATCAGATTTCATTTTCACTTGATACTTTCGGAAAAGGTTTGCTAGGTTTAGCTGCTGAATAATACCACTGCCCTAGCTTTCGCTTAGTTACACCAGCATGACTGAAATAGGTTCCAAACACTGGATACCACAAATACAAAGCAAAGACTTTTTTCCATTTTTTGGCCCTCCTGAAAAGTCACAAAAATGGCATATGTCACTCTTTTAATTGCCACAGCCGAGCTGTGCATGGTTTCTGTCGTCATGGCCTCTGTCAATTAACTTAAACTAAACTTTTGATCTCGACTAAGGCAACCGAGGAGTGTGAAATCTAAAGTAACGAAAATAACCCGATGTGCGGTCCCTTATCACAAAAGAGCTGAGATAGAACATATCTAATATAGGCGTTTTTTTGTGTAATTAATGCGTTCTTGTTTTGGACGGTTAAATTTTCATGACTGACCAGGTTTTGGTTTAACAGTACTCATTTCGGAAAAAGTGATTTATTGCACAATTTCTGCCATGGAAACAAAAAGATTGCGTGTAGTGTTCCAAACGGCATTGTCTGACATTTTGGGCAAAATCCCATTTTTTACAACTCACATCCGTACAGCTAAGAAAGATCTATGTATTAAGTTGAATCCGTTGCTTTCTATTTTATTTCATTCCCAAGATATTTAAATTAGTGTTTTTCTTATCCCTGTGTCAGTTCCATAAATAGTTTGGAAAAAGAGCTTTTGAAATCACATTGTTTCGTTGCTATGTGTAGTATGACTAAGAAAACCTACTTTATACGAAAAACTGACTCGCCATCATGATTTTTCAGTTTCTTTTTACTGTCCTAATTGTTTTTTAATGTGCAAAGTAACGCCTTTTGAGTCACAGAAACGATTGGTACTCAATAAGTATACTATTCTTTTTCAGACCGGTAGACTGAATGTCCCAAGGAACAATATAGAAACCGGATGGGATTTTACAGTCGGTAAGAACTAAGTTTATTTACTTAGAAATGAAGAAACAGATAACAGGCATAAAATCTGTCATTATGGATACTGGTATGCCAAGGCTATCTTTAATTCCGAACAATATTGATATTAAATATAGTCTTCACGTAGATCCAGAACTGACTTTGGATTATTTTTCTTTTTGTCGCTGTGAAATTTGGATGATTGGAATTGCGCCAGGAAATTTTTTTTTTTCTTATCTCTTTTTACGTAAAATGCTGGTGAAAACTAATCATTGTATTGCTAAGGATGAAGAAAAATGCTACTCTAGCATAAAGTAGAAGTTTTTATCATTGGCAAGGCCGTATCCAGGCGGCTGGCTTGGGGACTCGAATTCCCACCCCTGCATTGTCTGTCTGATTCGTAAAAACATAACAAAATGCATAAAAAAATTTATGCATTTATAGACATTTTTTCTTTGTAGACCCCCCCTCCCCCCTCCGAAAAAAATTATTTGATACTGCCCTGATCATTGGGACCGATTATGGAGTGATTTTGTAATTCAAGATTCTTGAAATTTTCAAAGCACCAAGGGCAGTGAAAGCGGAATCAGATTGTCTGGATGGTTGTTTTGGTTGTTATATGGTTGTTTGTTTGGAATATACAGTGAACATTAAATTCGATTGCTTGGATTGTTTCTTTTTAATTTTTTTTCGGTTTGGTTGGTTGTTTGGAATTAAGAGTGGAAGTGAAATCTGATTGCTTGTAATGGTTGTTTTGGATTGTTATTCTTTGACTTTATTTTAGAAGAAATACACATGATTGGAGGATCGTTTTGGGTGTCTCCAAGTCTTCTCCAAAGGACTTCTCCAAGTCACTCGAATGCTTAGTTTTCTCATAGCTAAAACGACACCATTATTCAGTGTTTTAAGATATTAAGTCTTTCTATGAAAATCTTTGACATGGGCTAAGAAACCAGCACTTAATTCATCAGTTGCTTATATTATCTCAGTTCAATCCCACAATTATCCAAAAAAATATATACGAGGCGATTAAATTACGTTTGTCGATGAAATCAAAATTGCGTACGACTGCAGGATCGATTATATGATCCACCCATAATTTGTTACAGTGAACTTAGTTCAACTATCAAGTGTGAAATTTATGGTTCACGAATCAGGGTAAAGTCTTAAGGAATATCTTCTATAACAGACGGAAATCCAGAACCGTTTTTATTCATAAGACATATTGACCAATCAGAGTAAAGATTTAATGAATGAATTTTTTGTTTGAAATTAGAAAAGATGGAATAGTTTTTATCGGTAAGACATGTTTAATGAATAAGAATAACGATTTAAGGAATATTTTTTGGGAAATTAGAAAAGACAGAAACTCGAAATAGATTTTTATGGAAAAGACATGATTGACCAAAGACAGTAAGGGGGATCAGAACAGTTTTTACCAATATGAACCTGCCAAAATATGCGAAGACATAATAGGACAATAGTTGGGAAGAGTTTATTGTTTATGCAAGCCTTAGGAAACTAATTTCTCGTCATTTCAATATTCTGCTTCTGTAAGACTAGTACGATGCTAAAATATGGGAAAAAATACATGTCATCCGAAGTTTTTCGTTCGATAAGTGTGACCATGGCTTTAACTCAGGCATTTTCCATATTAGAATGGATCATGGAATCGCAATTTATCAGACATATACGCAGGAATTTGATTCAGCAGTTTATTTATACGCAGGAATTTGATTCAGCAGTGGATTTATACGCAGGAATTTGATTCAGCAGTGGATTTATACGTAATTTAAACGCAGGACTTTGATTCAGCAGTGGATTTATACGCAGGAATTTGAGTAATTAATTTAATATACTTGCCCTTGTCCTTTTAAAAAAACATACTTGCTCTTTTTAAGAATCAAAAGTGATTGGAGAGCACCAAACCCTCACCTTTTACTTTTGCATTAGCTCCTCCCCCCCTTGTAACTCCCCAATTCCTCCGATCATGGAGATAGCCTTTATTGAAAATAGTCGAAAGGTCAATTAAACATTGTTTCATTCTATGGCTTCACTCCGACAGCCCTTGAGGCTGTTTCGAGGCCGAGTGAACCTCGAATTTTGACTTTGGGGAGGAGAGAAAGGTAATTTTTCGTCTCTTCGTTGAGCTTGCAAATAATTCTTCACCGAAAACAATTTGAAGCTAATTTGGGCTGTATCAATTTTTGATCCCAAAAGGCCTACAATTGTTCGTCTCCGATAGGTTTGTAGCTTACAGGGTACCTTGAGAAAGTCTGGTTGACTTCAATGAAAACCAAAAAAATATTCGAAGATTGATTGTATCTATTTGTTTGCTTGAAACTCAGCAAACCAATTTGGTTTGCTCAGATTGGCTTATGGCACAATCAAGACAAAATCCATGGACAAAAAAAATTATTGCATTGATTCGTAACACACAAAAAAATGCAAATTTATCATCTTTTCGATCAGCTACCAACTTATAGGGTATGTTTACTGGGCCAAATAAACCTGTGATGAATAAATATTTTCCAAAAAGTACGTTGATTCGTAAAAACCCAAGGTGGGCCAAACATTTTTTTTCAGTTGGCGTAAAACTTTCAGGGTAATTAGACGGAATTAATGGTAGGTGCAGAGAGTAATAAATTTTGGAAATCCATATTTTACGCTCGTGCAAATCAGAGTGATCGGATTATTTCGCGGGAGAGAAGCGGATCGGTAAATTCTGCTGCCAGTGGTCAGATTTTTGGATGCGCTGCTTCTGTATTTAGTGTGGAAGAGAGGACCCGGGCTGCTTTTGTTGGTGGGCAGTATCATACCTCCGTTAGCCGAGAACCTGCGGTGGATTTAGCTCAGGAGGGTGTGAGACAGGGCAAAAGAAATAGTAAGACCATTGGCCCTTTAGAGCAGGATAAAAGCGCGAAAAAAAGAGCTCGAGTAAGGGAGGTGATTTAGGATTACAAATCATTTGCACCTCGCCAGATAGTGAAAGCCTCGGTTTTATCTCAGGAGCTTCCTACTTGGGGGAATATAGTAGCGATTGGAAACAGTCAAAATTGCCAGAATACGGAATACAGGGCCATAGTGAATCGTAATTACGTTTTATAGTTTGGAATTCGTAAGGTTATAGTAAGGAAAAGTTAGGAAACCTATTAGTACACTACATCAGCCAGTTCCGAAAGCTGAGATGTTGTTTGGCTTGAGACATAGAATTCTCTAGATCATGTTTCGTCATGTGAAAATTTTGATGTTATTGAGTATAGGAGAAAAGTCTCGACAAGTGGCAGATATTATGGAGGTGTTTCGGCGCTTGTACGGAAGGGTGTATTTAATTTATTTCGTAAGCTAGAAAGTGAGCCTGAAAATTTACTATGGTTATCAGTTAAAAATGTTCACCTTGTGGTGTGGTGTGTTGTATATTTACCTCCGAATACTAGATATTGTTGATATTCCCTTTTCACAACCAGTATATTTATTTCCTTTTCAGACTGAAAAACTTCTATAATATAAATGTTCCAAATGCTACATGAATTTACGGCATAAAATTGAATTTCTAATTTGCATAAAATCTGCTAAATTTTTTTCTCACGTTCACTAGCTGAACTAATTGTTTTAAAATGTTTTCGATTTTACCTAACAGTTCATTAAGAAGTTAATAAAATCTAATCTAAACTGTGCCAAATTAGTATAAGTTCCAGTTTTTAAATACATATTTTTTTATACGAAAAAGGCTACAATATGGCATAATCAATAATCATTTCTGTTCGGTATAAATCAATTTAAAACCTTATTATCCAATGCATGGCCACTAAACTTGCCGGAAATCAAACAAGTTTACGTTTTATTTTTATACTACATAAGGTTACGTCTCCTTAAGTTACGTCAGTAAAGACTAAATATTAAGTTACTAATTTATAAACATTTTTTCTCTTATGTAAAATGTACACCAAGTTTTTTTGTTTTGTTTTTTTAGCTCAAACTTCTGGTGCTAATCAAATAGGGTACTTCCCATTTCTGTTAAACAAAAAAAAACCTAGATTTTTTGGTAGAATATCAGCAACACAGTTAAGGATTTTAAAAATCCAAGAAACATTACAAATTCAAATTCTAACTGAAATTTTGCTCATGGAAAGAAAAACTTAGCATTGGAAAATTTTAGACAATTTCTTTTACCTCTTTATTATTTCTCATAATTATCACAGAATACGGGTTTCAAAGATATTCCGTACAACGGTTCACTTAATAGTTTTTTATTTGTTGTCTTTTTTTTGCTTTTTTTTGCGAGGGGGTGGGTATATCCCTGAGAAATTTTTGGAACATTAAGTTTCACTTCAACGAAGCATTTATGGCTCTAAGTTTCAAACTCATTAGGTACAAAAAGTGCTTAGCCCAATCCTGGGCTCCCTGCCCCCTCCCCACAATAAAATATTTGTTGATCCTTTTGGGTGACTGAGCAACCGCCGAAAGTTTCTAGCTTACTGAACCGCCAACATCATACAAGCCCTTTTTTCCTATTGTAAAGCCTATGTGTAAACGATTTGTAATTAATATTAAAACGGTCCTGGCCCCAGAAGCTCTGGGTGCCATGCGATTCCGCAGGCATGTTTATTTGACCTTTCAACTATTTTGAAAAAATGAGAATCTCGCAATTTTGATTAGATTTCTTGAGGAGTTATAGGCGGACCAGTTAGCAAAAAGGGCTCGGGAGGGATGATGGTTACCATCCCATCCCTTCCTGACATAGCATTGTTTATTTTCAATCCAATGAGCCTCACCAACTTCCAAATTATTGCTTTCACTCTCCAAAAGGATTATGAAAATTTCAGATCTTCCCATAGGTTTCCAGTAAAAAAAAAACAAGTTATTTGCGTATTTCCACTAAAAAGTAAATATCTTTGATTCCCGACGGGTTTTTAGATTGATCCGAGTCGCTACATCTATCGGCGCATTGACGGGTATTTCTATTTCAATCGAGCCTTCCGAGCCTACTACTATACACTTTTGGAAGGGAGACAGCTGAGTAGAACAGGTAAATAAGGAGGATTTTCCATCCGAAAAATCCAGTATGCCGGAAGTAATCCGGTCTGTGTTGAGTGTCTCTTGTTCGCCTTGTTACTGCCCTGATTATTGCCGGGGTGTGCAACGGGAACAAGCATTCAGGTATTTATTGTTAAGCCTTAAGACGCGACCAGCCGGCCAATTTTTTCCGCTGTTGCGGCTGCCAGGGTCCACCCAAGCATGCCGTGACCGAGATTGGTGTATAACCCGGGCAGTTCTGTGGGGCCAACAATTGGCAGGCTGTCCGGGGTCATGGGCCGAAAACCAACCCAGGGTGACACGTCGACGGCGGGATAATCCGCTGCCGTGGGCGCCAATTGCCGGCAGGTGTCCACCAGATGTTGTACACGCGGTCCGCTATCTGCGGGGCGGGTGTTGATGTCCGCAAATCCGGCAATGCGCATGTGGCCGTTTACGGGGCTGAACACCGTGCGTTGTTCCAGCGCGGTGATGCTGGTCGTTGGGCTGTCCGCGGTGGTGGGCAGGGTGACGCTATATCCCGCGATGGGCAGCACCGGCAGTCGAATGTTCAATGGCGCCAGCAGTGATGGGGCGGCGCCTCCGGTGCACACCACCACCGCGTCAAATTTGCTGGTGCGCGCACGGCTGCTTACCTGCCAGCGGTTTTGTGCGCGCTGCAGTTTCTGCACCGGGTTACCATATGAAATCTGCATGCCTTGCTCTGACAAGTGATCACACAGGGCATGCACAAAACAAAGGGCGTCACCCACCTCATCGTTTGGCGAATAAAGAGCAGCACTCGGTTGCCAGGCCCATTGCTGCACGCTTGGTTCTATCTCCAGCAGTTCCTCGGACGTTACGCAGTTGATCTGTGTGCCCATATCCTGGATCACATAGAATACAAAAGTCATGTAGGTGTATGTATCTCTTAACCACCTTCTAGCTTAAATAAAAAAATTGCTATTTTTTGAAAAGAGAAAACGAAATTAAAGAAAGGTAAATAATTACAAAAACCAGGAAACAAAAAATCCTCGTGCCAGCTTTCCCACATTCGCGCGTCCTCACACCCTGTCTTAAAAATACATGAAATTCAAACACATTTGCGATAAAAATTTAGTTTGACTTTCTATTAAAGAAAATTAAGTTTTCAGCCGCTCTTTACTACCGACAGTGTTGTGGCATAAAAAAATAAATGTGAACTACAATTTTTGAAAACCGAGAATATTCCGAACAAATAAAAGTTCAAACTGGAATAATTCATTTTATTAAACATTGAAACAGTTAGACAGTTCCGCTAGTTTTTACTAGCGGAATCTGGCATTGTTTGGAGTCGGATTTCTAGAACCAATATGGTCAACATTTCTAGTTACATATTTGTGGTAAACAAAATTTCGGGGAAACATATTCCAGAAGTACTCAGGAGACAACTTATTTAAACACTAAAATACAAAAATTGGCAGCAGATAGTCATGCTGTTGTCCATAATTCAGAACAAATTATAAAACACCAAAATGCGAGAGCACATCCAGAACACTATTTTATAACATGGAACAATATTTTTATACTAGTACTTCTCACTGGGGCTTCAAATAATTTGGATGCATGGGAAGAAGAGGAATGGGAGAATTTCAGTTTCAGAAATAATAAATAGTAGAAAGACGACTTTTCTTATTCCACCTTAATCTTATCCCAGCTTCGTAAAGTAATAGTCATTTGGAATTCTGAGATTCAATTACTTGTAAGAACATTCAATATTTCAAAAATAATTTTGTAAGCCCTAACACCTGCTCACCATGTTAAAGAGTTCATAGTAAATTATCCCAACAGACTAAGAAGACTTACTAAGGGGGCTGGGAGGGGAGTATACAAGAGGGGTTCTTGTAATCTCCTGTAAAGGATAATTAATAATAGCAACTGACAACTAAGAGGCTTTTTTTGGAATGGTGATATAATAAGCCTCAATTCAGTAATTTCTCTGGAATTCTGTAAATCTCTAGTTAGAGCTATTTCTAGGGTTGGTGGTGCCCAGGGAAAAATAATTACAGTGCCCCTCCCAAGTCAAATATAAGAAAAAGAGCTAAACCAAAGTAAACAACCTCAGCCCTCTATGCTACAACACCCAGGATAGCTAACCTAGCCCCACCTCCCACCCCAACAGCTCTGCAACAAGTCAATTTAGAATGGTATGGATTGAGTGGTTGTAATTTTCCTCATTTTAAGCCTCCACTTTACTCTAAACTTTCATCACAAAACAGTGTTTGTTTTTATTAATAAGTAATACCTTAGAAATTTGACATCCCTTGAGATTATTGGTGTTAATTTGTATCTCCTGTGGGTAATAGGATACCCAAACATAAAGAGAGAGGCAAATGGTGGAAATATAGCTGTAGGATCTTGGCTAAACTGTGCTTCTCTTTTACAGCCATTTTTGGCAGATTCTTAGAGCACAAAGGCCTATGAGCAGCTATGATGGATTTATTTATCAAAAAGTAAAACTTACATTTTCTGGGAACACCCCGAAGTTGGCGAGCGCGGTGCCGAAATACACCGGGGTCAGGGTTGCCCCCAGAAAATCGTCGCGATCGAAGCGGTGGCTGGCGCCGCGGACCAGTTCGATCTCGTCCACCAGTTCCTGATGATCGTCGCCGAGGTAAGCACGGGCCGCGTCACTGTCCAGCCCTTCGATCACCGGGTAGTCGTGGATGTGATGCCCGTGCCCCGACTGGTAGCAGATGATGCGGTCCGCGTAGAGATCGTAGATACCGCGGAATCGCCGGCCCCTGCCGCGGGGCCAGGTCATGGGGGTAGAGTGAATCTGCAGAATGTCCTCGATCTCGTCCAGGACCTCGACCGGGTCGGTCACCTCCCGGTCCAGCTTGTTGACGAAGATCAGGCGGGCGACCTCGGAATCGTTGGCGTACCGCCAGTTGGTTTCGGACTGGGGCTCAACGCCGCCCGAGCCGCAGAACACGCCCACGCCGCCGTCGAGCACCTTCAGCGACCGGTAGACCTCGATGGTGAAGTCGACGTGGCCGGGGGTGTCGATGATGTTGAGCTGGTGGTCGTTCCAGAAGCAGGTCGTCGCCGCGGACTGAATGGTGATGCCGCGCTCCTGCTCCTGCTCCATGAAGTCGGTCGTGGCCGCGCCGTCGTGGACCTCACCGATCTTGTGGATCTTGCCCGTGAGCTTGAGGATCCGCTCGGTGGTAGTGGTCTTGCCCGCGTCGACGTGGGCGAAGATGCCGATGTTCCGGTACTTGGTGAGGTCCTTCATCGCTTGGCCATCCGTTCAGGGCCCGTCGCGGGCCGGTGTGGGACGGGCGTATAAGAGATTAACTGCACACAAAAGTTTACAAAAACTTTTTGAAGGGAAGTATAATCCTGTATTTACAATTCAAGGAAGATTGCTCAATCAATCTCAATAACCCTTTTATGCCAGGGTTCCATGTCAGCATAGTCCATGTTAATCAGCTTCGTCTGGCCTAACAATACATCCAACTGGCGCGGAGTAAAATGAGAATAATCAATTAGTAAATTAGCTGTGGCAAGTATCCTACCTTTCAAATACTTCTTCTGAGCCTCCAGATGAGCAACTGGGCCGTCTAGAATGATTGACCCGATCTTCAATAGCTGATCCAGGGCATACACTCCAGCCACATGCAGCCGCATATGCTGCAAGTACTCCATAACTCCATCCAGAGTCATTCCTGCAGGCCCGATCATCTTCCACTCCTTATCAGCATTTAACTCATTCATATTAAATGCAAATGTCTTGGTACTGCTGTTCCAGACATCGTCAGCATAGGCAATGTCTTTGCCTGCAGTCCAAAAAATATCAGAATAGAAATCTTTTGCCAGGTGCAACTCACGATGCCTATTGAGATGTGATCGGACTACTGGAGGGGTCCATTTGGGAAAGAAAAATCCGGATAGGGATGCCATTTGGAATGAAAAGATGCAGGCACGAGAAGGACGGCGGGTTTAGAATTCAGGAAGGATTTGGGGTTTAGTTTAGGGTTTATTAACTATTATTTAGGGTATTACTTCGTATTTAGTACTTCGTATTTTGTACTTCGTAGTTGATTTTCAATATTACTGAGGTTATTATTTTATTATTTCGTATGAATCGCGCCCAGCGCCTACGCGGGAGTTGGTGCTATCATCTGTGTTGGGGAAACTTAGGAAAACATATGGCCTGCTAGTCAGGGTGAAAGGTTGTTTTGATAAACAAACACTTGCTATAATTTATAATTCAATGTTTGCACCTCATGTATTGAGGGCATAAATAAATTATTATTATTATTATTATTATTCTAATGGTACATGTATTTCTTAGCTGTCTCATCGGAAAATTCACACCTTTTGTGTGGTAATTTATGGCCGTTTTATGTTTGACTTGATTAGTCATTCAAAATTCTGTTCGCTTTAGGTTTTGTCTATTTATCCCTAGCATTGGGTCTATGTGTTACTTTTTTCAGTATCTGTAATTCATGTTCGGTTCAGGTTTCATTATTTCATTCATAATAATTTTTGTTTGATTTAAGTTTCAACTATTGTATGACAATATTTCTGCTCATTTTAAGCTTTAATGTGGCTCTTGAAATCTTTCTTTTTTGAAAATTTTGTTTTTCTAATTAATCAGTAAATATAAGTACTAAAGTTAAATTCTGATTGGTCAATGTCATTTCATCACTCAGATCTCACGTAACCAGCGACAAAAAAGATTCTTCATTCATCTTGTTTTTACTTTGATAGTATATGTGGTAGCTATGAAGCTGATAACAAAAAATGATGCAATGTTACCTGCAGTTTTAGCTGCTTCTTAGCTGCAGGAGTGCTCGAAGTCGCATCTGTAGAATCAAAATTAGACGAGTTCACAAATAAAAAATTTAATTAAAGTTCAAGTAGCTAATAGTTTGCAAAATATCAGACCCGTTTGATGTAAAATGAAAATCTGTCACTTTATACAGGAACAAAGTTTTAGTGCACATCAGAGAATACTTAGAAGATGATGAAGGGAAGCTGAAGGCAACTAAAAAGGGTATAGCATTAAGTCCAGAGGAGTACAATCAACTAACCTCCTACACTCCGTTGGTATCAGAGCTCATCGCACAGAAGAAAAAGGACGTTTTAACAGTAAAGATCCCTGAACGTGAGCAAAACATAGAAAAAACACAAGACGTTTTAACGAAGGGAGATAAGGAATATCATGAAGAGGGAGGGCGAGATGCAAAGAAAGAAGCATTGGACCCCCATGTTGATGAGTCGTCTATGAAACGAAGATGGTGCTATCCTCGCCATGAAAAACATGGGAAAGAAAAAAAGATGAAAGGTATTATTGTGGATGAGTTAGAGTCGAATCAGGATACACCGCTGGATGAATATCCATTAGTGTGCATATATGCAGAGTTACTCAAACAGGAGATACCTAAGGTTACTCGCTTTTATTGCAGTGGATGTAACATGGGTTTAGAAAACCAGATGGGTCACACTTGCTTGTACACAACGTGGGAGTCTCAGGTGAAGTTATACATAGACGAGGCTATATCGCACTTAGACCGGGAAGCTGTTATTGCCGAGTGGTACGATCGGATCAAAGACTCTTCTATCCCATTCTCAACGAACATGTTAGAAACTAAAAACAGTGAACTTATGCAGAGTAAGCATTTTAAAGACTGTATTATCAACGAGATCTTGAAAGAGGTCATATGTGAAACGTAGTAGGTTATTGTTCAGATCTTCATTGTTTATGAAAAAGTTGTTTTTTTTTTATCAGAATGTTTCAATCCAAAATTTGAGATAGCATCCTGCTTTCTATGGCTGTAATGAGAGAAAGGTTAAGATGGCTAGGGCACGCTTTGTGGAAAAAGGATGAATTATTACCAAATACAGTCCTTTTTGGCTGGCCGTCTAGGGCTAAACAGAAAGCTGGTCATCCGCGGTTGGTGTGGGAGGATTTCATGAAGAAATATGGGGATTCATGGGGAATATGGGGAGGATTTATATATATATATATATATATATAGAATCAGTGATTATTATATAGAATCAAGTGTATATATAGAATCAGTGATTAATCTATTATATCCCACTGAAAGGGAAATTTTAGGGTTAACAGTGCGATATGGGTGTTGCAGGGGGTAGTTCTCCTAATGCAAAAACGTAGATTTTAATGAAAAATAATAGTTTCCAAAATTGATCCATAAAAGCTGTACTTTATCCTGAAAAGGGGGGATAAACGCCCTAGTATCAAGGATAATTCTATTTTGCCGTGGAAAGCAAACTCTCTTTACAAAAAAACAACAACAGTACAATTGCTAATTACTTCAAAGAGGGTAAAAAGTTGGACAGAAAACGTATTAATAATTGGGCAGTGACTTGACCGGATAATTGCATGCTGTAAAATCCCCCAAAAAAGGCTTCACAAATGTATCTAATTCTTAATAAACGTCCTATTTTTGCCAGAAATCCCAAGAAACCATTGGGAAATTAAAAATTTCACAAAGTTTCAGGCTAAACAAATGAATTTCAATTAACCTAGGAAATGACAACAAGCTACTGTTGTCGTTTCATGTGGAAAGAGTCTATGCTAAGTGTCAAAAGAAGAAAAAGAGACAATGTGCCACAGACAGTTCAATGCCCTGAAGTTGTTGCAGTTTATAATAAATATATGGGTGGGGTGGACAAGAACGATCAGCTGAAAAGCTATTATGAAAGTCACATTCGTTCAAAGAAGTGGTGGGTCAGGATATTTTTTGACTTGGTAGAACGTTGTGTCATCAATTCTTATATTCTTGAGACTTTGTCACCAAACCATTCAAAACGGAGTTTGAAAGAATTCCGCATTTCATTGGTAAAGGAACTGATAGGGAACTATTCTGGCAGAAAGCTGCCTGGAAGACCATCACTAAGTGGCATTGCACGGTTCACAGAGAGACATTTTCCACGATATTTGCCCTTCAATGAGCAAGGAAAGAGAAAAGAAAGGAGGTGTAAAGTGTGTTCTCTTGAGGGTAATTCCAAGAGGACCTCATTCTGGTGTGAGCCTTGCCAAGTTGGATTGTGTGCTGCTCCATGTTTTGAGCAGTACCATACACGCTGAGCCACCAAAGGTTTTACCTATATATGCAAGAAAGGATAACTATGATGACAATAAATATCAATCAATTAATTTCCCCGTACCCACTGACTGAAGGAGAATTTGTGAAAGATTGACACTAAAAATCTCCACCTTAGCTAAGGAGCTGAATGGCTCAATGGTTGAGGCATTGGTTTAGTAATCATGAGGTCATGGGTTTGAATCCAGTCAGCACTGTTAAATTGCAAGATATTGTGGTAATGCTCCACTCTTTGAGAATTATATATAATTGCAATGTGTCTGCTGAGAATGCCTCACTGTATCCCTCTCTATAGTATTAAAGTCACAGCAAAAGACTATTTAACAGCTTTCTCATTCGTTGCTTTTGAGGGCTTGTCGATTTCCCTCAGTATTCTGCCTGTCGAAAGTCTCCTTTGCAGCTTTCGTTTTTTGCATAGTCGTTTGGACTTCACCATTGAACCACCATGTTCTATTTTCAGGCCTACTCTGTTCAGATATTTCTCTTAAGATTTCCTCTAGGAATTAGCTTCCCCGTCCCCCTCCCTCCACTCGCCGCTATCTTTTGTTATTCTCTGTTTTACTAGTTTAGATGCAATCATGGCAAACTTTCTTTGTTGTTTTTATCCGCCAACGTGCACCATTTTTCCCTGAGCACTATTAGTGGTTTTGTACCCTCTGCCTTTTTTGTGATCAGGAACCAAACTAGAAACCTAGGTTAACTAGTCATGGTTTCTCCCAATATAACTTTACAGTTATTGATGCTTTGCTTAGTAATATGCAGTCAATCTGTGACTTTCTTCCACCTTCTCGTATGTTAACGTATGCTTCAAATCCTTGCTGAAGTACGTATTGATCACTCCGAGATTATGACTCATCGCAATTTCACTTATATCTTCCCAAGCTTCACTGATGTTTTCCATCTTTGCATATGTTTGCCATGCGTCCCCTCAGAATGTGACGTCAGGAGAAAGCATTTTTGTCAAGAATTCACAGATCAATAGACTAAAGCCTATCGGAGAGGAAGATCTGGCCAATGTTTGTCTGGCTTTTTGAATTTGCTATTATTTTCAAAGTGGGCGGAGCTCTGAGAACAGTCGAGTGATTCATATGCTCCAAGCAATGAGCTGTGATAGTGACATAGAGGTACGCAGAGTGGTTGCAAACACGGATAGTCCGATACCATACACATTTGTTTAATACTTTTTTCAAGTTGTTTAAAATCAGTATTACTGAATGAGACCAATGATACGATTCATATGCTCCAAGCAATGAGCTGTGATAGTGACATAGAGGTACGCAGAGTGGTTGTAAACACACATAGTCCGATTCCATACACAATTATTTAATACTTTTTTCAAGTTGTTTAATATCTCTATTACTGAATGAAACCAATGAGACTATTCAATGCTCCAAGCAATCAGCTGTGATAGTGACATTGAGGTACGCAGAGTGGTTGCAAACACAGATAGTCCGATTCCATTCATATTTATTTAATACTTTTCTCAAATTGTTTAATATCAGTATTACTGATTAAGATCAATGACACTATTCATATGCTCCAAGCAATCAGCTGTGATAGTGACATTGAGGTACGCAGAGTGGTTGGAAACACGGATTGTCCGGTTCCATACACATTTATTTAATACGTTTCTAAAATTGTTTAATATCAGTATGACTGAATGAGACCAATGACACTATCCATATGCTCCAAGCTATCAGCTGTGATCGTGACGTTGAGGTACGCAGAGTGGTTGGAAACACGGATAGTCCGGTTCCATTGACATTTATGTATTACGTTTTTCAAATTGTTTAATATTAGTATTAATGAATGTTACCAATAAAACTATTGATATACTCCTGGCAATCAGCTGTGATAGTGACATAGAGGTACGCAGAGTGGTTGCAAACACGGAACTGAATGCAAGTCCGTCTCTTACAATCAAATCACTCATTTATATACATAATAAAGAATTTATAGAATGCTTAGTAACTGTTTACATTTGCGTGGCTGAGTGGGTTATAACATCTGTTTCAGCTCAAACAATGCTGAATCAGGGTGGTCTTGTTTACCTGATGTGGGTTGAAGATTAGGAAATACATAATAAACTTGATTTCTTACCTTTATACAAATTAAATTATGATCTCACTAGATTCTATGTCTATACTATACTATCTTACATAGAGCAGTCTACACTTGTGGCTACTTACGGTATCTTTTAATATCATGATGGAATTATCAGTTCATGCAAACATTTTAAAGTAAAAGTATCCAGGGCAAGAAAAGGGAAAAGAGGGCATTCGTACAGGCTATAGGCCTACATTGATGACCCCAACATGTGGCCATGTGCAAGCATAAATATCAGTTGTCATGAAGAAGGGCAAAGATAAATAGATTATTCCAAGAGCAAGCTGCTGTTGTCAACAGGGGCAGACAACCTCATTATCAAGGAAGCTAACATTGAATTGAAGGCAAATGTTCTAAACATGGAGTCTGTGCAACACTTAAGTGTGCAAAGTCATATTTTTAGGTTCAAATGAAGACTACATCAAAAAGAAAACTAAACCTTATATACACATTAATGTAATGTAAACACCAATACTTTACTGAACTTGGGAAACAGAAATTAGGCTACTTTTTCACATATTTGCTTTTGTTGTTAGGCATACCTGGATGTGGAGATCTATCCACTTGCTCTATGCAATGATTTCTATTTGGTGTCCGAGGCAGCTCCAGGTTTACTTTGGCCAGAACGTATATTTGGCATTTCTTACATTTGGGGTTTATTTTCTGATTTGTTTGAAAACACATGAAACCTTAACACATGAAGCTTTAAGAGTCCTCTTAAAGCTCCACATGTTAAGGCTTCATTCTTCGTTATCCTGATTAAGTTTTATAGTGGGGATGTAATTTTGTTGGTCTCACAAAATCAGGATGGAATCAGGCAATACTATCCAAGTATAAAATTTATATAATAATAATAATAACTCAACTATAGAACTGAGTAACAAGTAGAAACTGAGAAACTCAAAGGAAATGGAAAGGTTTATCAAGTGTCACAGTATAGTATAAACATCTCAAATACTCAATGATTGTCCTTGAGGACTTCAAGCCCAACTTTCTTTTGTGCTGTCTAACTGTTGGTATAGCAAGTATGCTCTTAACCATATTGAAATGGACAAAGTAACATTCTCCCTATACTTAAACAATGGTCCATCAATTCTTTCTTGGAATATGAATGAAATTACTCAATTGTTGTCTTTCTCCCTGTATACACCTATGTAATAATTGACCAAACAAGAATATTAGTTCTTCATCAAATCAAAGTCTCCAGCATTGTGTCTGGTAAGGCAAGCACTTCTTCATCATCATCAGCATCACTTTCCTCAAGCTTGCTTTCCTCTTACTCATGCTCTGACTCAGTCACAGATTCAAACTCTGACTGAGACTCGCTTCCACTGGAGACAAGATTGAGAGTACTGATTGATTTCCCAGGTGTAACATCTAGTCAGGTACTTTTTTTTGGTTTTGTTGGATATCTGAAAAAGGTGTAGGAAAATCTAGAGAAGAAATGTCATGGAACAAAAGATAGAGTCTTAATCCCACAATTCCCCCATTAGCGCCGTGTATGCCTCATCACTCAAAAGGATAGATATACTCCCAGACTTTTTGTGTTATCACAAATCAGTTTGCCAATGTTTGGTCATCTATAAACTTGTAGTATATCATCGATGTATTTTCAGCCCTTGACCTAATACATTCGTATATTATCTGTACCTGAGTTCAATTTTACTGATCCAGTTTTGAGCGTACAGAGTAATTCTGTCAACTGTAGTCAAACATTGATGTTGTATCGTCATTTTGATAAGGGTGGAGGGTCATCTATTTACTTAACCGTTGCTACCTTGCAACCATGACCATAGAAACTGACCATGTATTCTGGGTTTCCAGAGCTACTCTGCAACACGCCTCGATAGTTTGTTCTAACCCTGGGAAAATATACTCTCGCTGTTCATCAGATTGATCTTTAGCTATGAAAGATGTAAAGTTCCATAGCAACCGTCTCCATAGACAAAAGTTGCCCTCTTCAAACGGAGTACTTGTCTCGCCGTCACAGGCAACAGACGATATGAAAGCGACTGACTTGTTTTACATTTTGGGAACTTCGTAAACGGATATCATCATTTGTACTCTTGGTCTTAACAACATTTCTTTTGTTTAATAATGTTATGTGTGATTATCAGCTGGTTAAGTGCTAATTGGTTGGCATCCTTACCTATATGGTTGCTTTTGAGATGTACTCATCGCTAAGTTTGCAAATACTTGAGGCGTTGCTTGATTGTCGTTTGCCTTGAAAATATGAAAAATTACCTGTGACCAAATATTGCTTATTTTGACCCCTTCTTCAGTAAATTTAGTTACCTTCATCTTTATTGTACTTGTAGTAAATACCCTTTACCCGTCCCTCTTTCAGAGTTATGTAATGTTTGCTTGATTCCATGAGTTGAAAACTATCATGAAGTCAAAATAGTTGAATGAGTATTACCTGATACGTCTGAAATCTTTTATGAACTTTGTTCTCTGGCTTCCAAACTGCCGTCGTTGTTCTCCATACTGTTTTTCCTAGATAATTTGTTTTTATTTCCCGAATGGCCTCTCTTATCAATTGTTGATATTTAGCAAAACTAGTTGCTCTCGCAAAATGAAGTCCAAAATTGAGCAGCAAGACAGATGAAGATGTCATATCCTTCCTGATAACGACTTTATGGAGATAGTGAATTAGTCTGGATATGGATATATCTCGTGAATCTTTTCTGTGAATAGAAGGGTCTAATTCGTGCACAGGATGTAATCGTGGATATATCCAGTTATAAGAACTAAAATGGCAAAGTAGAGGAAACAATAAAAAATAACAATTATTATTGTTGGCATTGCAAGGATAAAAATTCATTGTTCTAACATTAAGATATTTACGCTGCAATTGTAAATGTACTTGATATTTGAATGAATTAAATTACTGTGAAAAAAATGAAGGTTAAGTAATATTTGAACCGGCCAATTCCTCATCAAAGTTAACTACAAATTTAGGAGCATAACACACAATGACGAATATTCCCCTGATTATTTTCGTGGAGAAGAAAATTATTTTATTTGGCAAGAATCAATAATTTTTTCTTTCTTTTGCTGCTGCTCTCGAGCTTTCTTATGACCCCTTAATGGAATGACAAAGCCAAAGATATGTTGAGGTTGAGCAGAAACGTAGCTTCTTCCTATATATTCTGAGTTTTCATCAGTACTGAATTTAGCGAGGTCATTTTTGAGAAATTGATTCTAAGTAAAAATAAGACAACGATACTGCACGAAATGATCTAAATAAATGTAAATGTAATCGATACAGTTTATAATTTTCCAAATTTTCCGTCTTGCAAAGTTTCTCCTGAGCTTTGGAGATCCAATGATTTGTACACCATATTTGATGTCTCCCTGTAAGCACATTTTTCCACGGAGGCCTATCCAAGTTCTTGTGGTAAAAGTGCTGGTGATGTGTCAATGGGGCAATCGGTTACAATTTTAGCTGCTTTATTTTGTAGTTTTTGCAAGTTGTGCAAGTTAGTGGCGCTAAGTCATTTCCAAACGGAACTGCAGTTAGTAAAATAGGGTTTAAATATGTTCAAGTATATACTTCTTAACGTGGATTATCGAAAGTATTGATGGGCATATTTCAGTAAGCCAAAAGCTCTGGACACTTTTCTCACAATTAGCTTCGCCTGACTTTCCCATTACATGTTTTCATAAATCATAATAGCTAAGTATTTCGTTTTTCTTACAAGATCGGCATTATTCCCATTTAATTGAAACGTTGGAGACAACTCTACGAATGTCTCTATTCTAGACAGTCTTTGAGATGATCCAATAGGCATTACCTGTGTTTTAAGGATATTTAAGGATAGCTTATTACCTTAAAGCCACT
Source organism: Alatinidae sp. Z8VKAUB7J3 (assembly GCA_010016025.2). Taxonomy (NCBI): domain Eukaryota; kingdom Metazoa; phylum Cnidaria; class Cubozoa; order Carybdeida; family Alatinidae; species Alatinidae sp. Z8VKAUB7J3. The sequence goes on from JAAAKM020073195.1 coordinate 217,983,245, forward strand.
TCTCATTAATTCCAAAAATAATGTATTGGTTTGAGGGTACGTTGTACATACATTAGACCAAATGTACTGTAAAATAACTTATGGTGATACATTTAACGGTATCTTGCAACAAAAAAGTTACCATCGATAGCGTGGGCTCCAGCAAACTCCTTAACTATTGACTATAATAAGAAATAGTGTTAAACCGTAGGTCGTCAACTGACTGTTCTCATGTAAGCAGAATGGTGGTTCGAGTTTCTCATTATCTACATATACCTTCATTATTCATGCTGAGTGATGTATATATCCAGTAAGTATCCTTTCTTTGCTTTTTGATTCCTCAAGAACTTTCAAAAACCCATGTTGTTACTCCGACCTCCCAGCCAATGATTTCCAGATAAGAAGACCCTAAATCTAAGGTTTTTGGTGGTAAGTATGTGTTAGTAACTCTTTCAGAAGGGTCTGCAAGATCAAAAATACCAATTTATTAATTATCATTCCTGAAAAAAATGCACTAAAGTATCAACACGTCTTCTCTTCACTCATGCTTTGTTCGTCTGTAATACCATATCAACTGGTTTTGCAACATGGCAAAAAGTCTATGATAAACTTATCAAACCAATTAGATTATGGAGATGAACCAGCCAGTGTGTTTTCACAAAGTAGAAGATCAAGAAATGATACAGTCGACACCAGCTACCTCGAACGATGCGTATCTCGAACTTTCGCAAATTTGATATCAATCAAATTTCCAATCCTTGGAAAACTATACTTTTATCCTTTTTTGCTCACACTGCATACTCATCAACTGGATTGTCTAGTTCCACTTCTGGCATCGGGCTATAAAAATGAAGAGATATAGCAAATGCTTTGATTTCATTAGCATATCTATTGCCATTTGATCTTAAAACGTTATTTGCCTGGTTCTTGAATAGTGCTATGGTTAATGATGAGAAACTGTTTAGCATTGAATGGCTCTGCTCTTCTGTTAAATACTTATAATGCTGTAATTTCCCCAGGAGGTTGGATATTGATTTTTGCTTTCTAATGACTTTAGCTTTTAGCCTCCGAATTTCCTTCTTCTTGTTTGCTATACGTTGTGTAAGACGTTTTTTTTCTTGTGTTGGGAAGTGGCATAATGGTGGTCATTGTTTTCACTCACCACAGTAGCTGTACTCACTGTTGGTTTTATTATTTCTCTCCTACATGGTGCCTTCCTTGATGATTCCTTCTTCTGAAGGTGTTTGGGAAAATCAAACAAGGAAGGAACAGCGGTATGTTTTAGGTACTTTTTTGGGGCCAGCAAACTCTGCCATTTCTTTACACTCAGGATATGTGTAATCCTCAGGCTTGAAATGTCCCTCACACTAAGATGATGTTTTTGTTTTTGTCACGTCGTGTGGCAATTAAGCATTTTTTGAGTAATTCTTCATCTTTAAGAGGAAGTCTATTGGTAAGAAGCATGTGTGGTGGAAACTTTAATTGGTGATTTTAGTGTATAATTGTTAATGTTAATATAAAATATAAAATTTGAAAAAAGACGATAATGTATCAAATGTTAATGTAAATGTTTATCTTTTGGAGTTATGTTTAGTATTCAAATGCATTGGACAATGCTTGCTAATTGAGTAGATAATAAATGATGAAGACGTTGCTTCGGCCTATTCTCCAATCAGTGAGGTATTAGTATGGATTTAATGAAAAATTAAGTTATTGGACTGTTTACGCTTGAGGTTTGAGAGAAATGAGGTTAGGAACTAAGAAAACTGTGAAAATCTACCAACTTCTTTGCAAATGGAACGATTGCGACACGCCATCTTTTAATGTCCCGATAACCGATTACGATGCTTATGGAAATCACTTGAGAATGCACATCGACAGTTCGGTTAACGTCGCAAATGCCGTTTATGCTAGAATGAAACCCCAAGACGAAGAATCGCAACTGATATTTACATGCGAATGGCAGGGCTGTAACATCGAAATGTTTACCGACGCGCTTCAATTCACCAGGCATGTAATGTATCATGGGTATCACTCGAAGTTGAAAGATACAGGCCGACAAGAACAGGAGAAATCGAAATACGGACCTTGCCAACTGGATGAGGAAACTAAAGATTACTTGCCTGATTTGTCTGACCCTTTCGTTTGCTACTGGGAGAATTGCGGAACTGAGTTTCAATGCCCGCTCGATTTTTTCAGTCACGTGGACGCTCATGCCCTGAGGACAGAAGCGAGCGTCGTCGAGGATCCCGAAGAGTATTTGAACGGTTACCTTTGCAAGTGGCATGGTAATTAATGATTTTCCGGGATTTTGTTCATACAGTTTTACTTTTTTTTAGTCAAAATGGAGAATGGGAATGGTCATATGAAACGTCGATGCGTAGACTAATTTAATTAGCGGGGACGGTTTGCTATTCATCACTGCCCACTTTACTTCTTTTGTTTGAATGCTCCCCTTTAAATGTAGAGGAAGGTGAATTGTGGAAGGAATGGAATGTATTAGAGGTGTAGTTAAGGATGACACTGTATCAATCACTTATTGAGCAGAAATTTTCCTCTGAGATAGATAAAGGTAACATTGGAGAATGATATAATTGAAACTCTACAGCCAACTCAAACAGACTCAGAAGAATATAGAGGCTGATTAATATATCAAGAATATAAAGTTGTAAACCCTTTCTTTTGAACGTATCACTAATTCAAGATCTCATGAGATTTCAAAGATTCATATATAATTGTGTTACGTCTTAGAATAGGTACAGTGCAATACGTCATCAATATGGCTTACAAATGAGTAAGATTTGTGCCATTGCAACATTTCCAATTGATAAGTTATTACACAACAAGAGAGAGAAAGTAAAGGAGCATGTATCGACTCAAGGTTGACGGAAGAAGCTGTGAATGGGCTAGTGCGATAAATAAAAGCAGGTAGTTGTACTAACAACCATCCAGTCTTAGCAATAATTTGTGTCAGATGTGGTGGGCACTGTTATCAAAAGCGACCAGCTCAATTGTAGTTCTTTATGGCTTAAACATAGACATGTAACAAACAACAATAATAACAGAATAACTCAAAACTAGAAATTAGGGAGTGATGTAACTTATTTAAAGTCAGAACAAGGTGTCTTGTTCTCCGATATCTTTCTGAAGACCAAGATCAAAATATTTCGATGTTTTCAATGATAAAGTTGTTGAGATTGGTCTTAAATAGCATACAAATGAAGGGAGAGGTGGGCTTGACTTAACAGTGTTTATTATAACGGTCTTTAAATCTTTTATTTTCTCGTAGTTGATTCTGTCATGGTAGAGTATTATTAAACTTAGCACACGATCTTCTCTTCCTTAAATAGCAAAAGACAGGAGAAAATCTGTCAAATTTTCACTTCAAACGAGGTGCTCTTTTATGTCACCAAATACACATCTTAGAATAGAGCCGTTTAGTTTCGTCTAATAAATTAAAGAATGAGAAAAAGGGAACCAATGCCAAAATCATTTAAAGTAATATTTTTGCTATAGAACATAAACTGTATCAGTGGGGACTCATCCAATCTATCCACTTTTGACTAAACAAATTTGGTTTCACAATGCCCTGTTCATCCGTATTCAGAACGGGTAATTTAATGAACGTTAAACGATCGAGGTCAGGCAGTTCCTCCCCTGACTAAAATAAATAAGTGCAGAAAATTAATATATTTTTAAAGGGCTTGTAAAGTCATAAGGGTGTCCCGGAAGGACATATACAATGAGGTAAGTAGTAGGTGTGGGGAAATTCTCTGGGGTAAACACAGTGTGCAAGACATTTGCAAGTAAATCATAATACAGTTTAAATCTATTGCATGCTCAGTAAGTTTTTTTTTCCAAAAAGAAAATGTATATTGACGATGGCTAGGAATCTATGGAATCGTCGATTAAGCACAAAGGGACAAAGTGCTTCTAGTTGTATATAACGTGTGACCTGTCAATATTCCTAGCAAGCTGCCCATAGATGTTTACAAAGGACGATGTAACACTGAATACGTTTGAAAAGACAATCAACAGTTAGTTGTTAGCAAGGACCTTGTATTTGTCAGTCTAAAGAATTTACAAGTATACCCAACTGTATTTTTGAAAGAGCCAATCAGAATTTGGACTGCCTAAATGGCTTGTGTTTTTGAACCAATCAACATCCACTAAAACAAGATTAATTGAATAGGCCTAGTGAGAAAACGAATCCCTTCTGGTTTTCTTGCTTTTAAGTACACAATGCTTTCGCTATTTCGTGCAATATTCATTAATTTCTATATACTTACAAAATACTGAACTTTTTCCTAATAAAAGATACTGCATAGGTTTTAGTAAGCTATCATTTACAAGAGGATTTTAAAGTCACACCCCGTAGATTTATTTCATCTAAGTACATCTGAGAACCTGTTGGCCACAAAGTATCAGTTTACAACTGTATTTGAAGAAACGAATGGTCCACTTTTCCGCCGGAATGCGATGACAACTACTAAAACAGGTTGTGCTATCTTCTATTCACAAATTGTTTGTCAAAGAACGAATTACTAACAATGTTATGCCATCGACCTTTTAGACCGCAAGAAGTAATCTTTTCTCAAAACCTTCAAAAGCAGAGATAGCACAAATCAACGCTCTAGAAGTTATTGGAAGCGTTGGGTGGTTGTTCTTTGTGGTGCGTCGGACTCAAAACAAAATCTGACTAAAGCGGTCTCTGGCAGCCACCGTCGTTCGTTGATGCTCTAATCGTTCACTTGTTAGTTTTTTCCGATTAATTTCTACTTAGGAAACAAAAAGACCGTAAATGTTAGCTAACAGTTATTTTGGTCCGCAGCACTGGCTATAAAAACCCTGTCAAGATGTATATAGCAGGTACAGCAACTACTTTACATTAAGCTATGCTCAGTTGGTAGAGCGCACGCCGCGAAAGCGTGGGTCACGGGTTCGATCCCCGGTGGTGACACACTTTTCTATTTCCCTAGTGTTTTATTCAAAATCCATGGTAATAAATATTGTCGAGCCTTGTCGTGCCATTGTGGAGCCCAGTGTATCCTAATAATTCTATTAACACTCCCGAGTCGCTCTGAACATAGCTAGAGCCCACGTATGCTGAGCAGTCCTATTCAAAAAGACAATTTCTCGCCAGACAAGAAGGAGTCTGGTGAAAAGTCTAGTAAAAATTAGAACCCGTGTAACAACCTCGGCTCGTCATTGCTCGACTTCGCTCGACAATGTTGTACAAAGTCGAATGAAGTCTGTTGGATCGTCGTGCCCGTTGGTACAGTGCTTTAGAAAACAGTTCCTGTACTGTTGTACCATAAATAAATAGAGAAATAAGAGCGTGTATACGATATCTGAACTTACCCAGCGTGCAAGGTATGATGACCACGACGATCAAGAGAAGAGACCAATTAGCCATCTTTGTTCTTGACTGTCCAGCTCTGCATATAACAGGGAGAGTAACATCTGATGACAAAACTGTTTAATGAAAGGGTTGTTTGAAGGACATAATAAAGTCGATGCAGGCACTTAAGCAGGGCCTTGTAAGTATTAGGTTCTACCTTGCTGTATTGAACACTCTTGTAAGTGTATCACCAATTGCACTTATAGGTATATGTACAATACATATAGGTGTATATATATATATATAGTTTGTTTGTGGTACAAAATAAGAATATTGCACGAAATAGCGAAAACATAGTGTACTTAAAAAATAGGATAGAATGTAGGATCTGTTCTCATTGATTACAAATGTTTCCCATGATCCTTGACGGGCTGTACTTTTGTGCTGTTAAGCTTGTCTCATACTTTGCCTCTTCACCTGTTAAGCATAAATTGTGTGGTGTTTTTGGACGCTCCAGCTACCATTTATTAGTAAGCCGCTTTGATATTTTTACTGTTTTTTTCTAGGGTTTTATCAATGTCAGGCCAACAGCTTATCGGAAGTCTTTAATAGAGAGTCTGCTAAAACGTGAACGCTGAGAAAATGTGTCCCCAAGCATTTAGCAAGTTGTGAGATATGGGTCTGGAGGATAATGGGCGAAGAATAAACTGGGTGGAACGTACCAGCGATGAACTGTTGCTACAGCTTGTTCATGAAGGAAGATCACTGACTCATGTCATTTAGAGAAGGCAAAAGAATTAAAATGGTTGCACGCTTAGGTATGAAGCTCTCTTGATGGACGCAAATGAGGGAAGGATATAAGATGTCAGTCCGATTGGCTGGAAAAGGATGGTATTGCTGTACGATCTAAAGGATTAGCACTCTTACAAAAACTTGAAGAAAAACACCCAACACAGAGACCGGTAGAAATCCATAAGATCGAGCGTGAAATATTGGTGATCACCGAAGAAGACCAAAAAGAAGAATATCCGTGGATTAGAAAAATGTTGTTTTTTCAAACTGGGAGTATCACAAAGATTAAAAATGTTTGTAAATGGCGTAGCTATTACCATCGAAAACTAAAACTTTTGACATAGGAAAAGAGCCTTTAATCACATTCTTTACAATTTGCAATCATAAAGGAGGTGGTTATCATGGCCTTTTGCTTATTATGTTTTTCTCGAGGCATGTGCGGTACCTATGAGTATAAGTTGTGCGATTGTGCATTTGTAATTACCTTTGGTGAATCTTTTTTCTACGTATCTAACGCACCAATTGCAGTTTGTACTCCTATGGTAGTCATTTTCCCAAGCATGCAAATTTGGATCTCCAATAGATTTGTATTCCTTGTACAGGGTCCTTCTGTTGTTAAGCTGAAATGTGATAAAGTTATCAGTATGTTTGAACCTACCATTTCTGTATTTGTCGAATATGCAACTTGAACGACGACCACTGCATTGTATATGCTAAAGTTCTTTATAATTACGAAAGTAGTCGTTGTGTCTTCATAGAAATACAGAGCTAAAATATATTCATGCTCATAGAGCGTTCTCAAAAATTAAACAAATACCTGGCCTTCGTATAAGAGAAATTCGATCTTATCCATATTTCAGGGAAAGACGAAATTACTCTGATGAGCTTCATTCGATTCGTGAAAGTAGCATACACTCTTGACAACACTGAGTTGTTTGATTCTTACCATCAAATGTGCCTGTCCTTTCTGAGGCAGCGAGGGGCAACATACCTCGTTTCATTACGAGAGCTTGAGATTTGCCAGGCATTGTTTGAAATTACAGCAGGAAGATCGAGGAAGAAGGTATTAATGGCTGCTGATGACAAAGATGCCGAGGGCATGAAATCGACTTCAGGTAAGATGTAGAAGATTTGATTGTTTTATAGTCTTGATTGTTTTCATTCCACATAAAAGGATACAGTTTGGAGTTACTATATTTTACAAAATATAGAGTGCAGCTTGCAAAGCCAGAGGAACCGTCTTCACTTTGCCGCCGTCTGAAAGGGGAAAATGCGTCGTAGGTCCTTGATTGCCGGTTGGAAATATTCTTCTCATCCGCCTGTTAGACTACGTGAGTAATTATTATTGGTCCAAATCCATAAACAAGGAGCTTTGCCATGCCCTTGTTCTCTTTTTTCAATACTTATAAACCTGACTTGCTTCTTGTAAATATTCCTGGTGTATGTCGCAAGACATAAAGAGTCAGTGGTTAAAGTATCAGTTCCACTAAACGGGAGACAATTAGAGAAAAACAGTGTGGCAAACTACATGAACACACTTCTTGAGTTCTAATGATTAAACTGTTGGGATTTTGAGTAGCTATTTGCTTCCTTGCTTAATGCATCTGTTTCCAGATTGCAAAATGCAGGTTCAAATGGATATAACTTTGTTGTGTTTATACTTTCAATCAAAACACACCTGTTGTTCTGTATCTTCAAATATAATACAGGATTCCTTGTGTGCTTAATTTAATATTTCATGGTAAAGAAAAACACAACGTCTTGTTGTTAACGATATAAAATATAAGTCGATTAAGACTCTGTTCTTAAGATGACTTGAAGTGCCTAAAAGGCTAAGTTTGTTTCGTAGGTTTACTCTAAAGATCCCTGCTTTTGACATTTTATATTTTGTTACCTTTTCCTAAACTAACACATTTTTTGCATATACTTTATCCACGGTAAGTGGAAATAACTCTATAGAATGAGCTTCACAATTTATCCCAACGCTTTTTGTTTTAAGCTGACAGTTTTTTTGTTGAGGTAGCTTATCATTCCAGAGTTGCTAAAACATCATTTTAAAGCAGAAGAACGTACGGAAACGTTTTTGCGACTACAGTTTGATATTTTTCCTAATCTTCTCCCCTCGGATGCGAATGTTTCTAATTCTTTCCCATTTTCTTCTTTGTAAAATGTCCTTCCGAGGGCTGCCTAAATCCTCCCCCAGAGCCCAAGTGGACCTCTGAGAACCACTGTTTTACATCATCTGCAATTGAACATATCTCTTATGTCGACAGAGTTACGAATGAAGAGGTATTGGCACGAATGAACATGCAACGCGAACATCCTGGGAACCATTAAATAAGACAATTAAAGTTCCTTGGTCACTGAGTCCGATTTGAGACCCTAGAATACTTAAGTCTGGTAAAGCAACGGGAAGCGTGCCCGAGCTGGTCCAAAAAAACCCCATTTCCACCGACCTATGATCGACAACCGAGCCGCCTTCTCCAGACCTCCATACAACGTGGCGTTGCACAAATCATTGGTTCGCCAATGAACGTATCGTTGGCTGCACATAAGAAGAAGAAGGTCATCTGGAAGTGACTTCAGTATCTAGCAATTGAACACAGCCAATGGAGATCATAGAGAACCTGTCACTTTATTTGCTCATCTTCCAGCTTTTTCATTAAGCAAAAGATGCACCTGGCTGAGACCAACAATTGTAGCTGTACATATTTTGTTGATGTATTTCCCAAATTTTGACAGAAACTGTTACTTGAGTAGACACCGTTAATGTTGGTTAGTGAAGTGGCCACCGTACGTCATTGAGAACAACAGGCAGCTATCTACGGCAAGACAGAAATTTGTTCCTCTAATATCTCATAGAGAACAAGGCCATAATATCTAAGTTAACAGCCGTAAAACTTTTGAAATCTTGCTTACCTCGCTTAATTCCGGCAACCTGCAAGGGCTAGTGTCTCTGATAAAATTCAGGAATGGGAAAGGCAACTCTCCTTTTACTCCTGAAAATAAAACAAATATTGGGTTTGCATTAGTAAGCTATCTACAATCAAAAAATGGTTTTGACACGATCGAAATTTCCGAACACCTGTCCACAAAACTCAACAAATAGGAGTAGTTCATATCTTCGTTCTGAGGATATCATGATAAGACGATTCATTGTTCTGGTAATTGGTAACCACACTCTGAAAACGGCAATGTAGATACGTTCGTAAACAACTTGATTACACACAAGTTGGCCTTAGTACTGATCGTCTGTTGAAGGGAAAGATATTCGCTGCAGCCTCAACCTGTTGTGAATCGCCAGTTGCATTACTCTAAGGTGAATTGCCACGACAACTTACAAGATAATCGAGATAGTGTCGGCGACAGCGTGTGAAATGGTTTGATAACCAGATTTTTATCAAATAATCCATCATTCATTGGTGGTCATGCGCATGCGTCCAGCAAGCGACTGGTACTTCTGATGCGGCTTCCACCTGAAACGGCCTAAAAATGCTTCTTAGGAAATATTCCCAAATTTTCTGACCTTCTTAAGTGTGTTTCATCTAGCACTTCTTAGATCTATCAAGCTCGTTCCATCCACCAATTACAAACAATACAAATATTTATCTAACATGCCTCCCCCTTGATCAGGCCTTATTATCAGATTAAGTGTTGAATAAATCAACATCATCCAAGCATAAGAGTGATTGAACAATTAGCTGCAAAGGAAGCTACTGGATGCTGAATGGGCTGATGATCCGTCGATAGTATCTCTAACGTGATTTAAAATGTACTAATTGCTGTATGCCACTGAAATCAGGGCAGCAATAGAAAGAGTAGAGGATATTCAGAGGAGATATGACCAACAAATTTTGAGGTATATGGCTGGAATAAAGTGACAAGACAGAGTATCTGGAAGGGAAGTGGCAAATAGCTGTGGTTTAAAAGAGATACAGGTAAGAATAAGACAGAGAAGGCTGCAATGGTTTGGGCAGGTGAGAAGGGAGGCAGAGGGAGGAGTGTTGAAAAAGACAGAGGAAATGGAAATACAGGCAGGAGACCTGTCGGAATACCAAGGAAAACATGGAGAGCAACAGTACAATAGGATATGGAGCAAATGAATGCTGGAGAAAAGCTGGCACAGGACCGAGCATTATGGAGGAGGAGGATTGCAAGTCCAACCCCAAACAAGGGACAAAGGGACTCTAAACGAAGATGATGATGATGATAATGATAATGGTGGTGATGCTGATGGTGGTGATGATGATGATGATGATGATGATGGTGATGATGATGATGGTGATGGTGATGATGATGATGACGATGATGATGGTGGTGATGATAGTGATGATGGTGATGATGATGATGATAATGATAATGATAACAATAATGATGGTGGTGATGATGATGATGACAAAGATGATGATGATGATAATGATGATGATGATGATGATGATGATGATGATTTTCCAAATGAGGCGATTTTCCGAATACATGCAACAAGTTCTTTTGGTCGTTTCAGCTACAAATATGCAAGTAAAATGAAATCGTAGAACCACGTTTGAAGTGCACGAATACATTGGCCGATGCCATGTGCAGCGTTACCTCACAGCTTAATTTACACGGTTTTATCATATTGAATCATTAGTGTTCTTGTTACTTTTAGTATGGGTTTTTATGTCCTGTTAGGATACAATGCAGTGTCACAGTGCAATTTGTAAAATGGGCGCTGAGAGGTGCTGAAACCATTGCATAACATGTAATTAGCCTCTTTGTTTACAATCAATAGTAGCATGGAGTTATTCAATTCCTGCCCAGTTTTTTCAATAACTTTAGACTTGTGTTTGATTATTCGTGCATTTATGAGATTTCTTTCCTTGGGCATAAAGGCAGTCAATTAGACGTACAATAGCTTGATTCAGATGCGTTGTTCGACCTGCGCTCAATCGTCAATGCGAAGTACAGAGTAGACGGGACATTTCTTTCAAATCTCAGTATGAGCGATGATAATGGATGAGAAATTTTTGCATTTGAAAATCAAGAGTGATGGTAAAGATGCCCTAGTCCATGCAGCATACCCCAAAAATATGTAATGGAGTAAGACGTTTGGGGAAGTTTGTAACTAAAACAAAGAATCAGACCATCATACTTAAAGGGGCTTTGTACCGGTACACTTCTAGAACATTATCAATACCATCTGACTATTAATTAGACACACTTAAAATTTTATGAGAATTCACAGAGAAATGTATTTACATTTTGCCAACATAGGCATATATCTTGTATCGAATATAATGATACTATATGACAACGAATAATACTTTACGTTACAAGTTATAGTAAACAGCCAGCACGAAAATCATTACATTGACAACGTTTCGTGAAATCTTAAGACTTCATCAGGTTAACACTAGAAATTTTACGAGACTTTCCTAACGGTTCCCTTGTTGGCGTTATAACTAAAAGTTGTATTTCAAAGTACAATAGCTGCAGAATAGTATTGCATAGTATTGTGGTAAACTATTGCATAGTGCAATATGGGATGGGATGGTTTTGTATACAGAGCCAATAGTAAAGAAGGCTAGTTACACCGTACCGTATTTACTAAGTTTCTTTGGAATGGTACCACTTATAATTGTAAACTACTGCGCAATTGAATAAGTAACTTTTTTATTGCATGACATTATTTTATATTATAGAAGTTGTTGCTATTACTGAACGTAATGTGCTTAAATCATACAAAATTGAACACACTGTCATCAAAACCCTTAGCAGAAGACATATAATAAGCATAACATATAACAAAATAATAAACATATAACAGCACGGAAGAACTGTCTTAACTTGCAACGACCATTAGATCAGGTACTTACACTCTCCATGTTCTACGTTAAGATCTCTCTAACTGCCTTGGATCCACGGGCGAAACATAATTCACTGCATACTGCAGTAAAACACGAAGAGAATCAAATGTTTACTGCAGGAAGTATGACTTTATAGTAGCTCCTAGCTTGTAATATCCGTTGCCACAAGTTGTCATAAATTCAACACCTATCATCAACATACAGTACCAGGTCATTATGACAGAATTATAATGAGAATGCGTTGTGCACGATGGATTGTGCTTATTTCAATAGTGCCATTCTGCGTAGTTACACTGTTTTAATATAATGAGTATGCTTTGTGCACGACGGAATGTGCGTATTTCAATGGTGCCATTCTGCGTAGTTACACTGTTTGAATATAATGAGAATGCTTGTGCACGATGGAATGTGCGTATTTCAATAGTGCCTTTCTGCGTAGTTACACTGTTTGAAAATAATGAGAATGCGTTTTGCACGATTGAATGTGCGTATTTCAATAGTGCCATACTACGTAGTTTCCCTGTTTGAATATAATGAGACTGTGTTGTGCACGATGGATTGTGCTTATTTCAATAGTGCCATTCTGCGTAGTTACACTGTTTGAATATAATGAGAATGTGTTGTGCACGATGGAATGAGAGTATTTCAATAGTGCCTTTTTGCGTAGTTACACTGTTTGAATATAATGAGAATGCGTTGTGCACGATGGAATCTGCGTATTTCAAAAGTCCGATTCTGCGTAGTTACACTGTTTGAATATAATGAGAATATGTTGTGCACGATGGAATGTGAGTATTTCAATTGTGCGATTCTGCGTAGTTACACTGTTTTAATATAATGAGTATGCTTTGTGCACGACGGAATGTGCGTATTTCAATAGTCCCATGCTGCGTAGTTACACTGTTTGAATATAATGACAATGCGTTGTGCACGATGGAATGTTTGTATTTCAATAGTGCCTTTCTGCGTAGTTACACTGTTTGAATATAATGAGACTGTGTTGTGCACGATGGAATGTGAGTATTTCAATAGTGCCATGCCTTAATTCTTGACTGACACCTCACCAGTAATCACACGCACACACTACCTGAGAATAGGCGAGCATGAAGCGAGTTCCCTGATTATGGTTCATCGACGTTCGAGGTTTCCGTCTTTCTAATACCAGCTGGATACTAGGTAACAATGTGCCTGTCCGCATTGACAATATTAATATAAACGTGAAAACTACGACATCCTAAATAAACGAAAAGAAAAGTAAAAAACATACAAACTTATATTCTACTAAACAGTCAGGATCGTGTTGCTCTTTCAATCCACAGTTTTCTCTTTTCATTTCACCACCTTCTATTCCTGAGCTTTTACACGTATCTTAAAGTATTTCCCTGAGTCTCTGAAAGGGTTCGGGGTACAACAGTTTACTCAGCAAGAAAATTTCGCCTCGCATAGATACATGGTACGGGCAGCGATATCCGACGATATAGATTTGCGAAAGCGTGTCGTGCTACAGATTCAGTACAAAGAGGTTCTACAGAGGCTATACTGTAATCATCATTGCTATGTCAAGGTAATTGCATGTGGCCAAGAAAGTGTGGTGTGCTACAGATTCAGCAGAAAGAGGTTCTACAGAGGCTATACTGTAATCATCATTGCTATGTCAAGGTAATTGCATGTGGCCAAGAAAGTGTGGTGTGCTACAGATTCAGCAGAAAGAGGTTCTACAGAGGCTATACTGTTATTATCATTGCTATGTCAAGGTAATTGCATGTGGCCAAAAGAGACACAGGCCCCAGCATCATATTTCGATCAAATGGGCGATTTTCAATCTGCAACAACTGAGCGGAAAATATCAGAATAATTGAATTAGTAACCTGCGTACGATGAAGGTACACTCTCGGGCCATATTAAGCATGTAATTCAAAACGTTACTATAAAATTTCAATTGTAAACTTTTAGTCAACCACAACAGATGTTATCCTACAACAATTATCAAAAGCTTCCGATAAAAGTTGACTCCGGCGTATATTGATATCAACCCGTTTATGAGTGGATAATCTTAAATATCGAGTATAAATTTCCTACGGAAATATACATGACTGGTACACCCGTTGCAGCAAAAGTTTTCAACTTTACAAAGACACTGAGGTACGTCAATCCACAGTATCCCCCATAAAGTTCAAAATGCAAGCTAAAGCCAATGTACTACCTTCCATCTCATATCCACTTGCTATTTCCATGAAATAATGTTCTTCTCTAAAATGTTTGCCTTGAGATTCGTTATGGTCAGCACCTAAAACAGAATCGGATAAAAACTACATAAATAAATGGCACGTTATGACACAGTTGTAAAACTCTACTAGGCTTTCTCAAATACCAGCACTGGAAAGCTTATATTAACCTTGAGGTTTACACCCCGCCCTTAGTATAACGGTATTACTAATAGGCTCTCTACATTTTCTGTTTGGATGGAGCAAGCAAACAAAGGAAAATGCAGTTGACAGTGTTTCGTTTATGAAAGATTTTCACAGGTCGAATGAAAATAAGGCTATTGAACTCATTCCTTTACATTTCAAGGCGAACCACAAGGCAAACTGCAATACGGTGAATTCCAAATAGGAATTCCAAAAATCAAAGAGACCAAATGATGCGGAAAATATAGAGGAGTAAACACAAGCCGGTAAAGCTTAAAGCTGCACCAACAACCTTGTGTTGTGGATAATTGAATCTTGCGACTCGGTCACAGCAATTTCGGTTGATTGACTTCTATTTTAGATTAAAGTGTTATTAAGTATTGCTGAAAGAGAGTTTCTGAAGAGCGTGGTAGCAAGCAAAATATTTTTTTATCTTTTGTTAACATATTTATAAGACGACAAATAGTCTTGAAATCACTGAATAAATAAATTCTCACTCATTACAAGTATTTACCCCCATAATTTATTGTATGTGATTAGCAGCTAGTCCAGATGAACTTTTTTCTATTCTTGAAGATAGTATTTGCATTTGTATTAGAAAAAAGATGAGGATCAACATCACAAGGGGCAATAACGGTTACTTGAAATTAAAGGTCTACCATTGTAGACATTGTGAGGATATGGTGTCATAAGCTAAAAATATGTTGCTGTTGAATCTGGCCAAAAATATACTCCTGACAAACAATAGTGTCTCTGCCAACCACATTGATTTGATATAAGGGGCCATTCAATAATTACATAACGGTAAATATGGATGGGTGGGGTAGCTGATATTGTTTTGCATGGGTGGGTGGGGTCTGAAGCTACAAATTATGTGGCGCGCTAGAAAAAAAATTACATCTCAATATCTCCGTGCGCCAATCTAAAATCTAAGATCCTCTGGGAGATTAATTAAATTGCGTACATATAAATTGAATGTTTACATATTCCCTATTTAATTTTTAAATGTACTCCATCGAATATCAGAGCATGTTACATTTATGTTTATTGTAATAGGTTTGAGACCTGGGAATTAAAAGTGCTCAGAATGAGCTGAAATTAACACACAGCATTGCTTAGGCGTCCCTAGAGACCATGGCGGTCTCAAATTGCTCATTAGAGCACACGAGAGAAAGTGATCAATTGTACGACTTCGTTAAAATTACATACAATATTAAATTTGCTATTCTGATAATTTCTCAGCCCCATGGTCTTTGGAAAGACATTGTAAGTGTTGGGTGTCGATTGCGACTCATTCTGATTACTTTTATAGGTAATTAGGCTTGTTTGGTTTATGACAGGGTGTCCTTAGTTAATGAGCCCTTACCCCCTTTCCCCTCGTGGTTCTTTTAAGTACTGCACATGCCCAAATTGGTCTCTTACCAGACTTATTTGCGTCACCTCTGAACACAGCAACACTAATTCTTATGTTCTGTGTAAGACCTCTTGGTTTTCTGTATTGTACTGGACCACTCTGTCTAGTTTTAGACTAGGAGTACCAAGTATATGCTGTGTAGGACATCTCTAGTTTAAGACTAGGTAGGGCAGTATAGCCCTTCACCATCCAGTTCTATGAACTGTGTAGGACTACTCTAGTTGGAGTACCAAATGCCACCTGCTATCCCCCTTGTGACACTTAAGTCCTATATGCTGTGTAGAACCTCTCTAGGCAAGCCAGTATACCCTTGCAACACCCAGTCTTATGTATTTGGCAGGACAACTCTAGTTAGAGACTTGGAGCACCATGTGTCATCTGTCACTTCCTTGTGACACTTCAAGACCTATACACTGTGTAAGACCTCTCTAGTTCTACCAGGCAAGCCAGTATGCCCCTGTAATTTACGGAACGAGAAGTAAAGTTCTGAATTTATATTTGAATTTTATTTGTGAGCTACATATTCCATCTTATGCTGTTATATTTTATACTTTCCTTCATTTGCACCTCATTAATACCAAGCTAATGATTGTTTGATCTAATTGTGTGTAGTTGGGGCACCTCGAATGTGTCTCAGGAGCCAAGGGGGCGGGGGGCGTTGAAAGTTTGTGAACCGTTGGTTTGAAATATGGCATTTAAGGTTCAAACGTTAGCCACTAACGGCATTGTCCGGCATGGCTCCACTAACATTAGCCAGATAAATGTTTCTGTCTTCTTTCGTGTCATCATAGACATTGTTATGGCACTAACACGGGGTATGAGATCTTATCTCATTTGCCTGCCCCATAATGTGATAGACAGAGACTTCTCCCTGCCCTTCTTGTCTTCTTTAAGTTAATTAAGAGGTAAATGCAGTGTTGGATTCGTTTCTTCGAGTTTGATAAATATTGTTCACAAATGAAAGAGTGGTTTGCAAAGAAGGACCATAAGGTCAGTTTTACTTCTTGAGCGCAAGTCAGCAACTTATTTCACCACATTCTTGGTAGCCCCCCCCCCTCTCTCTCCCCGTAAGGGGTCAACGGACTCGAGGTTGTGGTTGGCTGGAGGTAAGGATGGTAACCACTATACGTTAACTTGATTTATCCCATCCTTGAAAATGTATACTGTATCGAAATTGCATATTAAAAGAAGCCAAATAAAATACGTTGTATTGTTATTTTCTTGTGTCTTCATTTATTCTTCTGTAAAGTAACAGAATATGAATAGTCATGATGAAAAGCATATTTTGTGGCACCAGTAATACCTTGGAAAATGAGATTTGACGTTCGTTGTTGACTTCCAATACATCACTGCATTTAAAATGGAAAAATCAAAGACATAATTATTGAGGCAGCCTGTCAATTAATTAGTATCCCAGCATTCTGCTTTTGTTAGACAGAACAAGGTTGCAGGTGAAAGTTGAAGAAAAATTGTACCTTCAGATTGTTTCAAAACTTTTGAAGCTTGCTGAGAGAGGAAATAGTTGTATTCCTCGCAGTTAGTCTAACAAATCAATATAGAGCTCTTTACCTTTCAGTACAAACAAGTAAATTGACGATGCAGCTGCCGTGCTTTGGTTGATAGATTAACCGTATCGTTTGTTTCTGATAACTCAACATTGCCATCCCAATATCTTTTAGGACCTAGGAAGCATGTGAAATTTGGAATTGTGGAGACATGATACATTAAGGGCTGTATCTTGCCTAACAGGGAAATCTAGCTGACAAGCGTTAGTCATGAAGATGAAAAAATGGTAACACACGTTAGAACACGGGCGGTCAAATTGAAGACAAGAACTCTCATGTGACCCGCATACATCTTATGTGGCTCGCTTAACAATGTATAGCGTTCGTTCTGATGTACCTCATGCAAAATAAACGGGCAGTTTCTTTACTAACATTTATCTGTGTGGGAGTCTTTTTGCGTCATCATTCTACTGTTTAAACGTGGCGTCAGCGTTTGTTAGTCTGCGCATCCTTATTTTTACGTTGCTTTTGTAGTGAGGCGAGCAAGATTTACAAAATGTCACAATCACAACCCTTTTTCTATACAAATTCTGCTTTTTACGCTTTAGCAGTTTGTTATGAACAATATTTGCATGAATTTGTATTCATCTTCCATTTTGTAATAATCACCGGTCTCTATTAAACGCGTCACCAAAAAGCTGGGGTTTGTAGTAAACGCCGCGGCGTTTATTATAGTCAATACTATAATTATATTGCTACTGAATTTAAGTCTTCCGTTAGGTGTCAGCGATCAAATATATGGATCGTAAAAAAAGACAAACTAGTAATAAGATGAATCAGTAATGCCATAAATTAAAGCCGTCATCAATATACAGTCTTCGTTCAAATCATGATACACTATTTGAACATCCCTATAATAAAATTGTAGCGAAAAGTGGAGCATTCAGTGGGGTTACACCATTGCATCAGAAGAATCTATCAAAAATACAAAGAACATAGCAATTACTTTTGGCTTTTAAAAAGAATTTAAATACTAATCTGTTCAAGAAGCCCATTATGCCCTCCAGGTAATCGGAGAAGACGGAACGCGATACTAGAAAGGGCGTTCGTGTTAAAATGCATATATTATTTTTGTATACACAATTTTGCAGTTAGATGGATTTTTTAGCCACTAGAATGTGTAGAACTTCAAAAGGCCTAAAGAGATGTGCCAAAATTTTATCAGATTGTTTGTATTTCCCATAACCTGCACGATCTAAAAGAGGCTGTTTTCAAAAAGCCCAAAAGAACTTTGATCAATATGTAAAGAAAGCATCTTGTTTAATAAATAAGTTCCTGTTTATTTAATTAGTTTCATCGCTGGGTTTTGTACCTTAATCTTGCACTATATTTTGTGATAGATAGATAGATAGATAGATAGATAGATAGATAGATAGATAGATAGATAGATAGATAGATAGATAGATAAGATAGATAGATACTTTGAACGTGCATACTTTGAAAAAGAGTAGCACCTGTACAACTAATTTCCAGCCATCCATAATTGCGAATTTTAAATACGCTTGAGTACTGACCGCCCAAGTTGCTGACATTAAAATAAAAACACAGAGAACCTCATTACCTTTTTTTAAATAGGAAAGTTCTTATATGTTGTATGCCATTGTTTAGCCTCTCGACAGTGTAGTATAGTTTTGGAATGTGGTTGAAGCACATTATTGTTTCACAAAAAAGGTGACGGTGTCGCAAAAATTTAACAGCTGCTTATTTGTGGTCTGTTGGTTAGGTTTTAGCCTTATAGTTTTTTTCAATACATACCTACTGCGAAGTTTACAAACAAGTCAACTGCTTTGGCCAAAGAATAAAATGTGTTAGTTCAACCAAGCAGCTGATTGCTTAAGCAAGAACACAAAAAGCCAAACGTACTTGATTCTTGAAGGTTCTTGAGAATTCTAGGCTTTCCAGTGTACCTTACAGCAGTGTTTCTCAGGCGGGCGGGACTTCCTTAGGAGGTATTTGAGATTTTCAAGGAAGAGAAATTGATATTATGGGTACTAGGGGTTCCAACTTACAACTAGGATGGTCCAACAGCTAATGGCATATTTTTCGTACGTCAGAATGCCAAAACCAACAATTGTCTCAGTTTACTCCCAAGTTGCCCACATTTCCTGATAAGCAGTTTAGGACTCTTTCCTAGCCATGTATTTCATTTAGCATAGAGTAGAGCTGTCGAATGTACTTTCTTCTCATGCTGACTTACAAATACGATAGTAACGTTCACTGAAATATCGTAATCGAAACTCATTAGCCTCGTCATGTTAGTCATAGAATGTTGAACAGCTCCAACCACTATTCACCGTTTGTCGCAACATCCAGCAGCTTTCTAATTTTCGTACTTGCTCTTGTTTATATGTACCATGTCTGAGTGCCATATATGGTGTAATTGCAATGCTCGTGAAAAGACAGCGACTCAAGACATAATAAACTCTACCATCTATGAGAACTCTTTTTTCGATTCTGGACGCATGTCAGATCGCGACTCATATATGGTACTCAGACATAGTACATGTAAAAGGGAACAAGTCGGATAATTGGAAAGCTGTTGGTTGTCGCGACAAACAAACCTCGGAAAATGTTGTCAGAAGCAAATACCATCTATGCCAATGACTGAGTTGAAAAGTGTTAGAATATTTAAAAGAGTTCTTATGTTTATATTGTGGTCAGTTGGTACGTGAGCAAGTTCTTTAAATTCCCCAAAAGCTCTTGAAACACGCAGTCCTGTATAAAATCAGCAACATTTTCAACCTTGTTTCCATTAATGGAAAACAGGGAATCCTTATTTGCTTTAGCATAGATGTTGAAGACCGGCGTTTTTGTTTTTGCAAATGAGATGCTGAGTCCAAACCTTGAACAAGTGTCGTTAAAGGTGTTTACGATTTTTGTTTTTTTCACAACACTGTTGTATAACATAGCCAGATCATCTGCATATAGCAGCCACTTCAGTATTTCCAAAACCATTAAAGAGGAGGGAAAGGGTGAGGAGGGAAAGGGTGAGGAGGGAAAGGGTGAGGAGGGAAAGGGTGAGGAGGGAAAGGGTGAGGAGGGAAAGGGTGACGTGAATAAAGGAGAGGTGGGAAGGGAGTGGAAGAAAAAGGAAAGGAGGCAAATGGAAAGAAGGAAAAGGCTGGAGGAGGAGAATAAGGGCATTGGGCTTTGTAGCTACAGCTGAATTTGTTTGTGATATGGTTTCACTGTTTATGGGTTAGAGGAAAGGCTTGTCATAGCCAACTTCCTAGCAGTAAAGATGAAAGTAACACTTGGAAGTTACATTCTCAAAATGGGGCCTTACTGCTTTGCATAGACTGTGGGATGGTAATCATAAATTCGCAAACCCTGACAGTTCATGGTGCAAAACATGACTATTTGCATATATTAGTGCAAAGTTATGAAGTTTAACAAGAAACACAACTATTTTAAAGATGCAGACACTTCAATGGTATCCTACCTCGATCAGATTTCCTAAACACTCTTTTGGTCCATGTTGGCAGTCAAATTGGTACTTTCCTCCTTCTTGTGATTCCTACATAAAAATACAAAAAATAACAACACATTATCTAGAATAGTATTCTGGGGCAAATATTTGTAAGAGTGAAATTAAAAGTATTTTCCTTTCTTGTTTATAGTTTGTGAGTTTTGTGTAAGTAAAATCTATTTCTGAGTCCACCTTTCTCCTGTTAATAAATGTTGCTACTCGTGGAGTGGAGTTCAGTTTCAATGGTGTAATGTATAAGCAAACTGATGGTGTGGCCATGGGCTCTCCACTAGGCCCTACATCCTTGTTAGTTTCTTTTCCTCCGCTTATTAATATGCTTAAATTCAGCGGGTAGTCTTGCCTGATCTGAGGTCAAAATTCAAGAGTAACGCACGGCCGACGTCGCCGATGTGCACAATCTAAAGGTAGGCATAGAGACGTTTTGCTGCCCTTTGATGTGCGAGGCTAGCCGGACTGTGGTTGTGTCACGCTACATGCTGCTCGATTTCAAGACACGCAGCACCGTGCTGGATGACGGCGGCCACGAAGTCTCAACGCCGCACTCAAACATCGCGGGGATGATGGGTGCGTAAGTCATTGTCATGACGCTCAGACAGACATGCTCTCCGGAGAACCGGGGAGCGCCATTTGCGTTCAAAGATTCGATGATTCGCTGAGTTCTGCAATTCACACTACTTATCGCAGCTGGCTGCGTTCTTCATCGATGCACGAGCCAAGAGATCCACCGTTAGAAGTTGTCTCTGACTTTTCATTTCCAACTATTGACTTTGAAAAAAGCCAACAATTCCAACTCATGAATTTCAAGTTTGAAAAAATAAAACACTCAACAAACTCCATGTGAGGCCGACAGGAAAGTGCCTGCCATTTAAGCCCAGACGACAGCGACTGCAGCCTGCCAGTCTGGCCTGTCTCTGGTCACCTCACACAGATCGGTACGGGTTCACAGTGGTTCGCATAGCCTTGACGACCCGGTCGATCAAGAGCTATTCGATGCTCTCGGAAGAGCTAGCCTCGTTTTCGGTAATGATCCTTCCGCAGGTTCACCTACGGAAACCTTGTTACGACTTTTACTTCCTCTAAATGATCGAACTTGTGCGTGGCAACAGAGTTCTAAAGTGTGACGTCACGATTTAATGAATATCAGAACTTTGATAATACATTTGACTCATTACTTTCTTCTTATTACCATAGATAACTTGGCCAACTTTGAAAACTATACCTCGAGTCATCGTTGAGATACGCCTTTTCAAACTTTCAAGTCATGCCTATCAAAACCTTGTTAAATGACCCCAGTTCATAATGCAGTCGAACCTGTTTTTAGCGGACACCTGCGGTTTCTGAACGAAGTGTCCGCTATAACCAGGTGTCCGCTATATAGAGGTTTTCAACTATATCTGCCTAATTTAGTTAATCTTAGTTAATTAATCCTAATAAATTAGTCTGCCTAATTTCGCTAAGGAAATTCATAACAATGTTTTAAATCTCATATATAAGCCTCGATAATAAAGCTTTAACAAGAATTTTGGGAGGTAGTATAAGTATTTTAAAGAAGATCGTCGGACACGTGCCGTTCAACTGGAGTAAATTTGCCTCCATGTTTCTCAAGGTTCCTAACAGTTCTATCCGTGCGACATTTACATGGAAAAGAGTGAATAGAGGTGCAGCACTTGGATAAGAAATACCAATGAATTATACTTTTATGGTGATGCTCGTGTGGTACTTTGGTTGGGAAAAGCATTCAAGAAGATAACTGAGAACATACGTGCAAAAGTAGCATAGTGTTTGAAATAGTTGCAGGGCTCAAAAAATACTTACTGTATCATGAATTTTATCGGTTTATATTCTTCTGCCACCTTAGGGACCATGGAGCCATAGGGCTAGGGGAGCTTAAATAGGAGTAAAATACCTGACGTGATTTGAATACATAGTATTAATGTAACCTTCCAGTGGTGACCCTGACGTGATTTGAATACATAGTATTCATGTAACCTGCCAGTGGTGACCCTGACGTGATTTTAATACGTAGTATTCATGTGACCTGCCAGTGGTGACCCTGACGTGATTTGAATACATAGTATTCATGTAATCTGCCAGTGGTGACCTTGATTTGATTTTAATAAGTAGCATTTATGTGATCTAAGAGTAGGGTCCGTGACGTGATTTGAATACATAGTATCCATGTAACCTGCCAGTGGTGATCCTGACGTGATTTGAATACATAGTATCCATGTAACCTGCCAGTGGTGACCCTGACGTGATTTGAATACATAGTATCCATGTAACCTGCCAGTGGTGATCCTGACGTGATTTTAATACGTAGTATTCATGTGACCTGCCAGTGGTGACCCTGACGTGATTTGAATACGTAGCATTCATGTAATCCGCCAGTGGTGATCCTGACGTGATTTGAATACGTAGCATTCATGTAATCCGCCAGTGCTGATCCTGACGTGATTTGAATACGTAGTATTCATGTAACCTGCCAGTGGTGACCCTGACGTGATTTTAATACGTAGTATTCATGTAACCTGCCAGTGGTGACCCTGACGTGATTTGAATACGTAGTATTCATGTAACCTGCCAGTGGTGACCCTGACGTGATTTTAATACATAGTATTCATGTAACCTGCCAGTGCTGATCCTGACGTGATTTGAATACATAGTATTCATGTAACCTGCCAGTGGTGACCCTGACGTGATTTTAATACGTAGTATTCGGAAATTTGGCGC
Organism: Alatinidae sp. Z8VKAUB7J3; assembly: GCA_010016025.2. Classification (NCBI taxonomy): domain Eukaryota; kingdom Metazoa; phylum Cnidaria; class Cubozoa; order Carybdeida; family Alatinidae; species Alatinidae sp. Z8VKAUB7J3. The sequence goes on from JAAAKM020073195.1 coordinate 218,006,810, forward strand.
GAAAATCTCGTGGTTGGCAGAAAAACAAAAACAGTGGAAGCTGCGGTGAGAGATTTCATCGGACGACGATCGATACTCGCATGGAATAGCGTTAAATTCGTAGCTTTTAAAGTAATATATCATATACCAGTTGTGTTATCGGACTTGCACATAGATTAAGCATGATATCATTGGTTAGAATCTCAGAATTCACGACAATAGCGGGTAATACAGCTATGGCACAAATCGATTAAGAGAAGGAAACTTGCTCGCGAGCCGATCTCTTACACAAGCTGAAGTTCCCTGTCTGAGAGATTAAATTATTACTCTGCAACCAACATGGCCCTTCGTTATAGCAGTTACTGTATATAGTTAATACAGGAATAAGAAGTACTCAGCTTAAGTAGAGTTTCATATATTTTGTACCGACATTAATATTTGGACGTTTGACTACGCACAGTACAACGACGTGTCTTCCACTCCCTCAAGACATAGTCGAGAAGTTCCAGCGAATATCAAGCACCGTTGAGGACGTACCGTGGCCATAAACAAACAGTTGATATTTGTTTCTGGCAATTTTTGACTCGGCAATTGACTTGTAATCCATGCTATGAAGGTTTTTGCTCCAAACAAAATGAGTTAGACATTGTTCACTTTCAACCGGAAATCAATAGCTGCATCTCTTTTCATAGACACAAAAGCGCTCTCTGTTTCGGTTGTCATCTTGACGGGAAATGCTTTCTTTAAACCCTGTTGTTACTGTTTGCATTTTTAAAAATTGTAATGGTTTTATCGAGGAAAGCAGAAGTAAGGTGCCAATGGAACTAATGTGGCGACTAGAGAAATAGGAGTATGTTAACATCGGAGGTCACCTAGCTCAGTTGGTAGAGCACACGCCGCGAAAGCGTGAGCCACGGGTTCGATCCCCGGTGATAACATATTTTTTATTTCTCTGGTGACCTTTTCCAAACAATGGCATTTGCAGGTCTTGTACTTAGTCACGTTTCACGAAAGGAAAGCTTAACCATTCAATATAACTGCCAGAAAATAGAATTGCAAAAGGTTAAATGTACACTTTCATGATTTCTGTCACAATGTGAACAGAAAACGTAGAATAGGAGGAAAAGTGATCGATTGTAAGGTAAGTACAAATCGCGTGATCTACTTATCCCAAAAAAATCAGTCTGTTAAAAATAGTTTGCTGATACGCACCTTGTCTAACACCCTTAATTTTCGCCATCAGACATGAGGTTTTCAGGACTCCTTTGTATTTACACTGGACACCAAGTCTCAGGAATGTGCCTTGAAACTTTAGATTCGATTTCTCTCCCCACTAAAACAATCAGGTATTATTAAATGATTACCTTGAGATCAAATTATAGCCATTAGAAGGAATAAAGTTAGTTAGTGGGTTAGAATAGAAAGTAGAACGAATGCAAACTAGAAAGTCAAACGAGTTTTTCAAAAACAAACAGAATAAGTAATACTCTTGCGATAGACATAACATTTGTAATGGTTAGTACTCAGAGAGGAGATATAATCAACTTGAAATCTCTCAGGCATTAATATGATAAATTGGTGCTTACGTAAACTAAGGAGGCTAATTAGAGAATGTAGTACAATATTTGCTACTTACGTTTTTTCCACTTTGCCGTTCTATAGGTCTGTACTCTTTTCAAAAAAGTCTCACCAGATCATAAAACAAGGCTTTAAACCTCTATCCCATAGCTTTAAAGCAAATCGATGTACATTTCCTCTAAGATTTTGACTCCAAAATGTGGACCTTTCTGCTCAACTTCACACATGTGATACAATATTTTGTTCAAAGCAGCCGCCTCTATCCTATCCATAACGGAATTCACATATATAAGATGCTTGAATGTGTAAGCTATTTTGAAATAATTATTTAAATCTTCGAGATAACTCCCTGCATGAATCTTTCACAGTACTTGAAATAGGATTTAAAAGCAGGTATTCCCGTTTTTGTTTTCGTGCCAGTGGCTTTGAATGTCAGAATTAATATTTTGCTCCATAGAGAACCTCAGCCTCTACGGTTAGTTCGGAAACAATGATAAACGCTTTTCCTTAAGACGTTTACGGAAGGTATTATCTTTCCCCAATGAAATTTTCTATCAAAAGAACCCTTATTCACAATCACACGAATGACAAAATCAGTCCGTAAACGTTTCGGTTTTTAAGCAACTGGAATCCAGGTGTACTGATTGTCCATTATGCGTTGGATCTGTCAGTTGGGTTAGGGTCGAACACTCCTAATGCAGGTATGGATTTGCACACTAATTTTCTTGACTCGGGAATGGAGAAAGAGCCATTATTTACAATGTTCAACCCTGGGATAACACTCGAGGGAAATTAAAACAATATAAATTGAGCTTTGTGAATTGAACTTTCCATGAAATGTAATCGTTTTAAGAAACCTAGAGGAGGTAAAGAGAATAGTAAATATTATAATGAAATCAACACTGACAAATTATGGTCAAAGCAATAAGAAAAGGAAAGGAAAATTTTGACACCGTTGAGCAGAGCAGAGGAAGCATATCCTCTCATGAAATCTCCAATAATATTGAAAAAATCTTCTTTTCATTTTGACAACCTTCTTACAAGACTTTTCAAACTGCCTGTTACAGTGCTAATGTCGACATTAAGATCGAGAGTAGGTACCACAACAGAAATATTTCATCACTTTAATATGGAAAACCTTTTTTACCTTCCTCTGCGAGTTGCACTTGCTTTCTTTGGGGATTGTCGCGTCTGAGATCTGATGGGAGGAAATTGTAGAGCATTGGATTATCGTTAAAAAAGATATATGTATTATTATCAATATTTGGCTTTTTAGGAAACTTTCAATACTGCTGGTATCTGGTGTCTGGTGACTCGATAAATCAGTAACTATATATATAACATAGTATATAACATAGTATATAACATAGTATATAGTATATAGTATATATCCGTACGTTAAAAAGATAGCTGTGGAGACCAAGCAAAATTGTACAAAAATTGTAGTTAATTTTAAACCAGGTACACAGTATAGAAAGGCTCTCTGTTAGATGCGAAGGGAAAAGAGGAATACAGAAGAACAAAAGGAAGAAGATGAATATAGAAGAACAAAAGGAAGAGGAGGAATAGAGCAGAACGAAAGGAGACATAGGAATACCAAGGAACAGAGGAAAGAAGAGGAATACCAAAGAACAGAAGAACGATGAGGAATACCCAAGAACAGAGGAAAGAAAAGGAAAACAACAATAACAACAATAACAACAATAACAACAATAACAACAATAACAACAATAACAACAATAACAACAATAACAAAAATAACAAAAATAACAGCAATAACAACAATAACAACAGTAGCGGCAATAACAGCAATAACAGCAATAACAGCAATAACAACATTACCAACAAGATCGGTGGTGGCGATAACGATAATAATGATAATAGAAAGATTCAGAGATTAAAAGGGAATGTTTTCGAGTTTGTGCGGTTTTGAAAACTAAGGTTTCTTCACAAAATAGAGTGACAGCCGGTAATACTTTAACTATCCCTGTTGTAACTTACAGCTTGAATGTAATCAATTGGACCTTAATATATAAAATTAACGTTAAATGTCAGAAAGTTGTTGACTTTCAAAGGATTCATCGCGTAAAAGCAGATGTAGATCGGTTTTATGTACAAAGAAGTGGTTAGGGTAGAGCAATGATTCAGTTGGAGTAATAATACAAAACTACAACAATTAGTGTGTACAAATTTAATACCTTGTAAGTAGTAAAAATTGGATGCTGAAACTGGTCGAATGGTGGTAAGAATTCATAGAGATTTTTAACAATTAATAAAGATAATGAGGAGTATGCTTATGATGTGAAACTTAATCTGGAACCCAAGGGAAATACAGAGCGACAAGCGGCAGCAGTTTCAAAGAAAGTTATATTTTTCATGCTACGGCTACTTTTTGCATAGTCGAGTTTCTGCGTTAATTGGAACTCGAGTAAGTCATCAGAGCGACTTAGATCCGCAGAGATAAGAGGCGGTGGATATTTTTCTAGGTGATATATGGTCTTCATTTATCTTCTGCGTTGCATTTTACTTTAGGTAAACGAAGCTCAATGTCAATGCACATTGGACTATACTTCCACATCCTGTGCTGCAAGGAAGAAAACATGCACCTCACAAACATGCATTAATGGTGGTAGCTGTGTCAATACTGCGGATGGTTTTAAGTGCAGTTGCCCAGTTGGATACACGGGGACGTTTTGCGAACGGGTTGTTGATGTAAGTATCATTTCGTGACAGTGAAATTGTCATTTTAACAGTAATTCTCCTTTGTGTTATTAACTTTTGTTGTCTGTATTTTTACCCTTTTTATTACTGTTTACTTTTTGTAATTGGTATTATTCCAATCGTATCTGCCACGTGTGCTAGTTATGTATGTGTATTGTAGCATCTGTGCGTCCTTATTCCATGTCTCTCTATTGTGCTTTTTCTGTTAATGTATAATGATGCCCATTCGTCATGTTTTGTTACCTCTATTTCTCTTAATTTCATTGACTAATTTCTTACTATTGTAAAGAACCAAAGTATATGGTCTAAGAGAGGTATCTAGTCAGAGAAAGAATGATTTCGTATGCTGATTGAGGAATGTTGTATGTTTTGTTTGATGGAGTTTGTAGATAGGTTTTGGAATGCTTTACGGCTATTTGAAACTTTGAAGTTGTTGACGTAAATTTTACCCTGTGAACCCAGTCAACCAATTTTCACCGTCACCAATCTGCAAAAGTAGCATAGGAGATTAGATCAACGATACATAGAATGTTCTGGCCGAGACATCAATATTTTTTCAGAGCTATCACGTTTTTTGGTTGTTTCCTCCCATTTTGTCCGTTTCTTTGTTCAAACCTTTACTAGGGTACTCGTATGCGCACAGGATGCCAAACATTTTTATCCGAAGGCACCTTTCCAAAGTCTCTCTATGACAAATGGGATGGACTCATGGATAAAGTCGATCACTTACAATTACCGAACGGCTAGAGAGTGGTAGTGGGAGGAAATACTAATGATTCTGTGCGACTGGAAATATGCAAGAAACGTCTCGCGGAGAAATAGAGAATACGCAAGATTTTGTGTAGTTAATTTCAAAATAAATTATTTAGACCTTTTAGTAGACATATTTTCTGGCAAGAGTAATCAACGAAATGCGCCAAGAGGGGTAAGGAAATCTATAAGAAACAATGAAAATACAGACGCACTGTGAATCTGTTCTTAGCTTAATTAGGATCTTAAATTGGTTGTGTTAATAGCATGAAAAGACGAGAAACATCCACTTCCATTGCCCCCCGAAGTAAAAGTTGAGAGCAGTTTTAAAACCTTGCCTTAAATACATCTCTTCCTGTCGTACTTTTAGAAACTGTTAAGCAGTTTTAACCTTCTTAATCTCCATCTTTCTCAAAAATTCCATGGTGTACGCATCTAATGTGTTAAGAAAGAACAAACCTAACCTTTTTATTACTTCTTGCCAACTCCTTCAAAATTGATCCTCATGAAGTAAAAAGAATATACTAGTGAGGGGTCCCACTGCTTATTAGGGGGCTAAACTGAGGGATTGGTAACAAGAATATGCTATTTTAATATAATTTTCTGCTCAATATTGAAGGCCTACAAATACAGTCGGTCTGCAAGATATAATTCGTAGAGAGAATTCTTTTATAGGTGAGGACTTTAAATCTGTAGGAATATTATAAGCGCATCACAGAACATACTGTGCTGAGCATGTCGTTGCCACCACGTAACCAAGGCCGTTCTAACTTGGGGTTTAGTAGCGTATACATCCGAACTCAGCACGCGCGCATAGCAGTAATAAATTGCATTATTTCTCTGGTGGGTACAGTAGCTCCCAAACCTACACCGATGAACATCAACGTCCAGCTATGCTCAATTTTGACGCAGTTAAGGTCCTTTGAATGGTTGGACGTAACCAAGGAGTGCATGCGATAAGGTCAAAACGTCTATGGAGGGTTTATTACAACGTTTTCGTGTGCTTTCTTGTTTTGTTTTTATTTGTGTTTTTAGTTATAGAGATGAAAACGAGATGGAGGGTTTGAAATGACAAGTTTGAAAAATTACTAGAAAAATTGAAAATAATTAAGTTTAAACTATGCATCTCAAAAGCGTTTGGGTTGAAATTAAACAACTTTTGAAGGAACTTTGAGGCGACCATTTTTGTACATCTGAGCAATTCCAAGCTATTAAGCTACGTCATCAAGTAGATTATTAAGTTCAGTGAGTGACTGTTGCAAAAATTATTTTTCTTTTCTTATAGGACTTGCCTAACGCTTTGCCTGTGGAAGAGATTTCAGAGAGACTTGGGTTGCACAAACTTTGCTGTGGTCGCAGTTGGAATATTTTAGGGAGCGACTCTCATAGTGGGCGAGGGTTACACGAGGGGTTAGATTGGTTGGCACGACAGCTTATGTCTGAATTCGCATCATAAAGGGGCTCTGGAACATAGCTCTCTGAAACGACTGTTTTAAAAATGATCGGAGGGGTACTGCTGGACAGACTTCCAAAATTGTAGGTAGAGGGTTTTTCGTGAGCCAGAGTCAACGGTCAACATAGCGTTTTTGTGAGAACTTTTGCAGTTTTTAACTTTATCTAATGTAAGCTATTTTCTCAAACTAGAATGAATGTCGACGACCATTTACCTATGTTAACTACCTAATAAACTTAAGAAGTTCCCAAAAATGTTAAGGGTAAGAAATGCGAGTGGGGGACAAAACATTTGCTAGGGATACATATTCTATTGTGTTATTATGTTTATGATCTTCTGTTGTAAGAGGCCGCAATCCAGGGGCCGCGGATGGCGGTAGCTAAAAAGGCCATACCCTTGCCATAAATAGTTTGAATGTTTATTTTAGTTGAGTAGAATGTGAGTAGAATGAGACGAAATACAAGGAAACAAAGTATGTTCTTATGACAAAAGAAGAGCACCGAAAAAAAAAACATGTGATTAGTAGAAGGAAAGCAGCGCCAAATTGGGTGGAGCGTCAACTCTTTTTATTTTCTTCGACCCAAAATACCTTATGCAAGCCCTGCCCCTGTGCACTGGTGTATTTCCCCTGTTGCATGCGTAGCTGCCTTAAGCACGGCACGTCCCTACAATATGGTCATTACCGTCGCCATTTACGCCCATAACTATAGTAGCCAGGGTCAGGCAACAGCTCGTCAATGGTATTCTTCATTTTGAAACTAGCTACGAACATAATACCAGAGGCTTTAACAAGTACCTAAAAGCCGTTCAGTCATTTCATTTTAGGAGTTAATGACTATGAGATAAAGGCACAACCGACATATTCGGTCTCTTACAGGCAAGAAAGACAGGAATACTATGGAAGTACACACGATATTTGTGATTTACTGATAAGACGTTCCAAGTAATATAGATTTAACCATAGGGGCACAGCGTTAAGACACTCTTTAATACTCGTCTAGTTTTAGTGACACTTTCCGAGGGCAGGTAGTTTCCAGTACGAAAAGAACATTTATGCAAGAATCCTTAGTTAGGATTTAATAGCAGCATTATTGACATCTACTGAATAGGGAATATGTTTTAGGGTATACCCTTCTTGTTTTAGTTTGGGTCTCAACAATCACAAATACAACGTAAACCAGATGTTCTCTAAATATACTCTGTGTATTTTGGGGCAGATCGAGCTCCAGTTTACGTATAGATCGAAATATGTAAGCTTACTGTATACACTACTCAAGAATTTAGTGCCGTCCCTTTCAACCACAACATCAAAGAGCGGGAAGGAATTGTTTTGCTTCTTCATCAAGGTAGAATGTAAGTTTTGCTGAAAAGTGAGAAAATCTTCTGAGAAACTTATCACGCAATACGTTTATTGAATATGGAAAATATGTCATCAACATGTCGATAGTAAACAGTAGGCTTTTATCGTCGAGATGAGAGGATTTGAAATGTTAGTAAGAAAAGAACACTAGAAAAATAGAAAAGCATGTCACCATCGGGGATCGAACCTGTGACCCACGCTTTCGCGGCGTGCGCTCTACCAACTGAGCTAGGTGACCTCCGCTGTTAACATACTTTTCTATTTCTCTCAACATTGATATATACTTGAACATTGCTTCAAAGATTAGCAACATACAGAGGCATACTTCATTGATTTCATGGTGCAACTGACTCCCTTGGTAGAGATACTTGACCAAAGATTATTTATTAGTCCATGAGCTAGAGAGCCAAAAATTGGCCAAAATGGCTCCTGCAGGGGGGACTAATTGCCACTGCGATTTTTAAGTAGCGAAACTCTTCTAGTTTATGGATCAAAGCATCATTTGGCCGAAATGAGTAGCTTTAGTGGAAAAATTGTTTTTTCACGTGAATTGTTATGACTAAATTCTCGGGCAAATAGATAATGACGTCAGGGAATTGAAATGTCTATATCTTTTGAAATCTTGGAATTAGACATTTACTTTTTGCTTTCATCACCCACTTGGTGCCAGTTTATTCCTCTATCTTTTCGTAGGCCTTCTTTTTTTCCTTGAAACAGTGTAAACACCCCTTTAATGTCTTTTGCGGTCCATCTTGCTATTATCAGTTCTTTGTAAATCAACATTTTCGCACCAAACAGTAAGATATAGTGTAGCACATGCTCCAGTAAGGTTTTAGTGTGAAAGTTACAGCACTATATTATATTATATATGAAGATAAGTGAGTTTTAAAGTTAGTAATTTTTGGTCGGAAATCGTAAAGGTCTTAACTTTTCTCCATTTATTTGATATTATGGCTTTACATAGAAATTAATTTAAAAGTGTTAGTATAACAAATATATTCTAATACTCAAAGCAAAATAGGGGAATAAAAGTGAATGTAGAGGGCTACACAGTTATAAAAGATAATTGACGGGGTTTAGTCTATTTAACTTGCTTTGGAGGGCATTTATTTTCTTGTCTTGCATCACAACCTGCAGGGAAGCCTTTTTGTGCTCCGAGGAATGTTTTCCGATGTCAAACCTAGATCGATTTTTCTTAGGAGCCATTTTGTTTAAAGCAGTTACTTTTTGTGCTTAATGGTGATTTTTACATTGAAATGCTTATAGCAAAACAAGCAAGAGATCAACTAGAGCAGCAGATACCGTGCCTATTAAAAACCTTATATGAGGCACACATTGTTAATACTGACTTTTTAACACTATAGGAAAAAGTTATAGGTTTATCTTCTGAGCAGTTCACGGTAGCACGGTAGCAGTCCACAGCTCCACTGTTTCTGAAGGGATGACTCGATGACAGGCTTATTAAAGCTGCCTGCCAGAAGTATGACATGTCTTTTAAATGCACCTTCATGGTGAAAAGCGATTTCATACTTGATTGTTTTACCTTTATCTTTTTTCGTTCTGGTGGTTCTCCCAAAGTTACTTATATGGTTGACTAAGCTTTGTACCAGTGTTTAAAGAGCTCTAAATGTACTTTGGTGCTGTATTTCACCTGCCAAGGGAACCTACACCGTTCTCTTATCGTTAAACGTCGATTTATTGCTGTCAATATTTCGATTATCTGCCACTCAAGAAGTTTCTTTACACTCAAGGTTGACTTATATAATTTTTCTTGTATGAGTCGGACACTTCCATTCACGTGGTTCCGTAACAGATATGTAGAGATACTGTAGGTGTAGAAATGTAGGTTAGTGTAGCATTATTTGAATATGTCTATACATATATTAGGTTTTCATTGACAACGTTTCGTCTAACAGACTTCTTCAGGTCACTACTGAAAATTGGCTAAACTAAACTCAGAGACCTACTAGATCTTTACTGTAGGTCTCTGAGTTTAGTTTAGCCAATATTTACTAGTGACCTGAAGAAGTCTGCTAGACGAAACGTTGTCACTGAAGTTTCCACATTTGGCGTTTTACTGATCATAAAATGGTCTTTGCCACCACGTTAACGAGTAAATGTGCTTCTGAACCAGCTCGGTAAATTCTTTCCTCTTCGGTTCAGCCCTTTTGCTTGCTCAATAGAGAGCACAAGCATTTTTGCTTCTTTAATCATAAGATCTGTACTATCTCGTTTTGTGTCACTGGCAAACAGCTTTATTTTCGTGAATGCTGTATTCTCATCTCTGCAAGCGTGACCTATGTACGTGAGGTATTGTCTATTGATTTCATTTCTCTAATGGTTTTGTGCCAATTATTTTTTCATCGAGAAAAAAAGGGATTTAAAAACTTGATATTAAAAAGGCAATTGAGAAATAGAAAAAATGTCACCACCAGGGATCGAACCCGTGACCCACGCTTCAACATGCATGTACCTGAACTAGACGAGATTTGTAAATACGGATCACGCCCACGTACATCATGGTATAGGTTAGCTCATGTATGAATATGTATATGTATGTGTCTATGTATTTGTATATGTATATGTATGTGTCTATGTATTTGTATATGTATTTGTATATGTATATGTAGATGTATTTGTAGATGTATTTGTAGATGTATTTGTAGATGTATTTGTAGATGTATTTGTAGATGTATTTGTAGCAGTTGTTATTAACATTGATTCATTTTGTGGACAATATGTCTGTAGGAGAGGACATTAAAAAGGCTGATAAACTATGGAAAGTTCGTCCTTGGCTAGAATTACTGCACTCCAACTAAGCATGGAGACAGCTCCATGGGGGGGGCAAGAAATCAGCTTTGGAGGGACAATGCCCCCTCTTGCTTCCCGTAGCTCTGTGCCTGACTCCAACTGTTTGGATATAACACCAATGGAAAATAATTCAGTTGATGAGATGATGGTGTCTTTCAAGGGGAGGTTCAGTTGCATAAAGCAATACATGAAAGGAAAGCCACATCCATTGGGTTTTAAAATTTAGTCGAGAACTGGTGCAGATGGAATGCTCTATTACTTTGATGTGTACAAAGGAAATACTTGCAAAAGCAGAAAAGATTCTGAATTAGGACTTGCAGGTGATGTTGTTCAACAACTATGCTATCACTACCGAGTGCCTAATAGACGTCCCCCCGCAAATAAATTTTTCAAACATTTTCCACCCAGGACGTTTTTATTCCACCCCCTCCTATTAATTTTGTGTAATCTCCCACCCATGACAATTTTTTGAGGAGGTACTTTGACAGGCAAGTAGAAAATGTCTTTATTAAAATATGAAAATCACACATTGAAAAATGACAGTGGGCTTTTACGAGGCTTGAAGCAGTGTGAAGATGCACATTAAAGATGTAAGAAATAATACTGTCATTGAGCAGGAGGACAAGGGGAACATTTTTAAAATCTTGGAAGCCAAGTAGAAGACTGCCATGACTTCGAATAACTGACTATTGTTTGTGTTGTACTGTACTAAGATCTTTATGTAGTACACAAATACCAAAAAAGAAATCAAAACATGTGCTGAAACTTAACATCTTGTATGCAAAAGCATAAAAAAATATTGCAAATTGTATATATATACTTCATGGATTTAACGGTTACAAAGTTTTTTTCAATCTTTTCAAAGTTGAGCTTAGTTCAAACTTACTCAAATGGCACTACTGATGGACACAAGTTCGCTAGTGCACATGCTACAACTACAATCTTGTCCAGCATCGGGCTTTCATTTGGTGACTTTGCCAGTACAAGACTTAAAGGGATCACACTTTGTAACATAGAAAATTTTTGACGTATGAGTCCTACAACCCTTTCCACATGGATCCTGACATTGGCTATTTGTCTAGTACCTTCAATCTCTTTTCCGCTTAATTGTTTTTTACCCTTGGTAAATGCAGGTATCTTCAGCACTGCTCCTTCCATAGCAACGAGTTCATCGATGTCAAACCCACGGTCGGCAAGAACTATGTCGCCATGCAATAGATTCTTGCAGTACTTTGACTGTATGGTTACGTGTTTGTCACTTGCATGGCCACCCCAACCATCAGAGATAAAACTGACTGAACCCTGTGGTGTAACTCCTATTAAATATTTGACCGTGTTGTGATGCTTGTAACTTGACCAAGTTTGAGCACGAGCATACATGTTCGACGGTCTTCCAATGAAGATTTCAAAACAATCAATTATCCCAACAACCCGTCTACCATAATTTACTCTAAAAATCATTGGCATAGATTTCCTTACATTTTCGCGATTTGGCCAATATATTAACCTCTTCAACTAACTATCAGACCCATAAGAGCAATAACAGTGTCTTCGTCAGTCAGTCATACATCTTTTTACTGAGCAGGTATTTTTCAAACATGCGACGTGGCATTTGCCACTTCAGTCTAAAAAGAACAGTTTCGTGTGGCATCTGCGACGTGGCCTTTGCGACGTGCCACTTTGGTGTGTAAGCTCCTTTAGAATTGACAATTACAAAGCAGCTAAGTAAAATAGGCGAGGTATTGTTCGAGAGGCAGAAATATTAAACCTTTTCAATCAGGCGGGGCATAAGGGATTGGGGTTAGATATTTTGGTTAAGATCGTAGATTTGGTAGATTGAAAAGGGCGTAGCAAACGTTTTTTAGAAGTTGGGCTTAAATGTATTAAATCCAAGGTGTTTAACCCTAGAGAGGTATAAGAATAAAATGTGTTTAATATGTTCTAGTTGCCAGTCAGGATGTGTGCCTTGTTTCGAAATCGTGTTTCCGTTCGTGGTTAAGGTGTTATTAGCCTGGTGTTTGTTGTGAATGTGAACTGTTGTTTTTTTTGTGTTATTGTTGTCTTGCTAGACACGACCAATGACCTTTGACAGGTTAATAATTGACAACAAATCAGCATGACTGCCGGATGACTTTTTTGTTGATGTGTATTATTAGAAGTAAATGTAAAGTTCCTATCCTATGATGAAGTTGTGTATGTAGATTAGCGTTTGATTACCAAACCTTATGCCTAGTTATTAAGTAAATATGCGTCGGTGGCCTAGCCACAGGGTGTTGTGATGCGTAAGTGTGAGTGTACTGAGTGTATGCGTATGTCTTGCACGTCTTATTTTTACAATTTATTAAAGTTATCTTTCATAGGTCGAAAGGTTTCGTTTATTTTTACTCAATAACGGTTAAGCGTTAGGATTCTTTTTGTAGTCGTAAGAGGGGAATAAGAACAGCCATTGTATCCCAGGCAGATATTAATATCGCCTATTTACGACACATTAAAATATAAGCACTATATAATCTTTCCATCAGATCGCGTCAAAATACCATGACCATGACCAGCTTCCTGTTATGTTAGCAGGATTATTTAGGGAGGTTAGCAGGATTATTTAGGGAGGTTAACAGGATTTTTTAGGGTTAAATTATGTTACTAGACTTTCATTGTTTATAGGGCAACAACTTTCTATTTTGTATATACAATTTTCTATACGATAACAAAGTCAAAAGTTGGATGGGAATTTTTTAAAAAGTGTGAAGCTTTACATCCAGTTACTTCTGCAAGTCCTACTTACTCATATTCTGTTTTACAATAGTACAATAATTACAAATACCTGACGAGGGTTTAAAACAAAATTTATCAAAATAATGGAATATTACAAACGCTTGCAAAATAGATAAATCTTAAATTGCACAATAAAGGAGTCGCATATATAATTTCTTCTTCTGCTTTCTCTTCTTCTTCTTCTTCTTCTTCTTTCTTTTCTTCTTCTTCTTCTTCTTCTTTTATAAGCTAAACTAATGCTAAATACGTTACGCTAAGCAAAATCTAGGAGTTGTTGATGGCAGTTTCACGGGAGCGAAAAACGTTCAAGGGGAAGTACTCCCTAGCCGCCCTTAGCTACGAACTTGTGCTTGATCAATAACGTACTGAGCTGACCGAAGAGGTGTCACCCTTCTAATGATTGCCAATTTTGTCAAAAAAGTTGTTCAAATCCATATCCTTAACAAGTAACAATAGATCATTTTGGTTGAAGTGATGAAGAAAGGTGTCATTGTTGCTATTGTTAATTCAACTATAAGGTTCGGCGCATGAGAAGAGCAATGTTTGACTTGGGCCTTAGCAGATCTTCTGACATGGTATCAGAACGTCTCGGTATTTACCTTAAACCTCCCCTCCGTGCTTTTTCCTCCTTTTCCAGCGAAAGACATCCCTAATCTTCTTAGTAGAGTAGCAAAGTAAAGATGCTCATGTAGAAAATTTCTTTGGACTCACCTGCCCTTAAAAACCTGCAATATCTAAAGGATTCGTCATAATCCCCAATTTCATGGGCAAGTTTACGATGCAACTTTTACCCTCGCCTTCTACAGAGGATAGCAGAAACTACATAGGTGAGATGACCAATGCCTGACTATCTTAGATTCATGGGCTTATGACAATTTGTTATTCACTGCCATGCCAGGCCGTAATATCCTTGGACACCATATCTACTCTACGGTGCTTTGTCGTGCAAAGTTGAAAAACTGGGACGTGACTATGATGCTAAAAATAAACCTGAGGCAAATTGCTGAATAACGGCTACCGTGGGTGGAAAATATTGCTCAACAGAGTGTCTTTAAGTTTGTATCGCATATAAAGGAAATAAAGCCTGCTGAAGGAAATAAAACCGTATTTGCAAACCTTTATACTGGAAGACCAATAAGTCAGTGATTTTCAACAGTATACTTACTAGGAGCAAAAGGAGAATACGAAACTTGACGCCATACTACTTCGACAGACCGTTTTCTTTGACGATATAAACTTTTCATCCTGCTTCTATACCAAGGGCTACATTCAAACTCAACTGTTCTACGTTTGCTAACATTGTATTAGACAGGCCTACCGCACCGATAGAGAAATAGTGTATGAGTAAAAAACCTTCTCCATAATCTTATCATTCTATTTCATTTAATTTGAGCTAGGATGAGCGTAAGAAGATGAACACAGTGGGCAAAATATCAATGTCAAACAGTTCCATTCGATGTGATGCAATACGAGATTGTGATCCTTCCGATAAGAAAGATAGGTAGAGCACGGTGTAATAATACGGAATCCCATCCCAACATTTAAAATCAATAGCTAAAAGGTACCATATATAAGAAAACTTTTCATACCAACTATTACGGACAAAACAGTTCCGTTTTGACATAACAAATTCTAGCACCTGTGACACTTCGTGAGATCACGGACTGATTACTGTAGCGTTCTCAAAATACTTACAGCCGAAGAAGCTTGTACACGGAACTTGTAACCATATTGTAAGGTGTCCTTTAGCACAAATAAAGCAGACCGGGCATGATCGTAGTACAACTATACACTTTATAGGATAAAAGCACTTGCAATATCCCTCGATCGTGTGGTTTGTTGAAGAGCACTGGCACAGTGTTAAATTGACAAGATTTATCTTTCTAACAAGCCTCTTTTTCAAGTGTGGTTGATCTCGATTCTATGTGCCAATCTGAAGACGTTTGCAAACAAAAATGTAATGTCTTCGCGATATCGTACGACTTTTGCATAAATTCATTGCAAAATGCTTACTTCTTACTTCACTCCACACGATTGCTGCGATCAGTGTATGGCGAAAACGTTTAGCAGAAAGAATCCATTACTCAACGCAATATTTGAAGAGAAACTAAATAATGACTTTTTGATTATTTATGATTGTTTTCAAAACATAATAGTTTTGGGGGCATACCCATTACCAATAACAGTCAATGAGAATTAAATATAAGAAAATGTAAATGAAGTGACAGCCGCTACAGCATTAGCAACAATACATTTATGACGTCGTATAAACTTCCTGGTTTTCAGACCCCTTTCTCCCTCCTTGTGGACAAGAAACACAAATATATTCTGTAGTTCCAGAACAGATAAACTATTCTGTAGTTCCACTTGGGAATATTTCCGTTGAAGCGCAAAAATCGCACGTGGATGCGCTGTCTAATACCCAATAGACTGGCTACATGTGCAATGGTTGTAATATTTTCTTGCAGAACTCCTTGGCGATAGTCTAAGTCGCACAGGCATAAAATATTGTTTTAAAACTCAACGAAGAGTTGCTCAGCTGTAAAGGGTAAAAAAGCTTTTGAAGCTCGGCTGTAAAAAGGTAGCAGATACCGTATCATTCATAATCATTCATATCATTAATTAAGGACAATTAGTGATGCAGATAGATGCCTTCCGGTTTGAATAAGCAACACGTCAGATCACAGCCAGCAACTCCTGAATTCCAGTTTCGCACGAGCGATTGTGCCGTTGAAACAAGTCTCAGCATGAGCGATTTTTCGCTCGTGATGTATCGTTGCACGTTTGTATAACCTTCTTGTATAAGGTTAAAGTGTTTACCTGCCTGTCGTGAAACTTTGCAAAATCTTTTATCAAAATCTGCTTCAGCATCTCAGGGTCAGAAACTACAATCGTCGGAGTTCCCTGGAAGTCTAGACCATACCAATCTCCATATTTCTCTGTGTACAATAGAAACAGGTCATGGAATCGAAAACCATGCTTGAAGTATTCGACCAGATAACCCAAGAAGGGCAAAGGTTCAGGTCCTGGAATTCCCAGCTTCTTGAAGACGCGGTATTTCTCGAAGCCATACCAGTAAACTGCAACAAGTAGCAGAGGTATTAAGATGCACCATATCAACGAGCGCAGTGTAATTGAAGAGATATTTTCCACCAAGATTTCACCGACTGAGGAAATCATTCTGTTATTGACAGTCTTGACCTGGACCCAAAAATGATCAGAGAGCAAATCGAATCTGAAGACAAAACACAATACCACTTTTCTTCGCTCAAGGTCTTTTCAGCTTTGGTTGACAATAATGGTTAATTCAGATATGTATCCTCTTCTAACAAAAGACCTATTGTGTGTTATATACTTGTCCCGTTTCTCTAACTCAAAACCACTGTTGAAGCACCCACGACCTTTCCTTAAAGTAGTGTTGCCTACGTCACGGAGGGTATCTTGGAATAACGGGGTTACCTGGGGGATATTTATAATTATCTTAGCCTTTTATTGACCTAAAAAACCTGTTTTATCTACAGGCTTGGGGATAGAATTTGAAATAATAGAGACAGATCTGCTCTACTCAGTTAAAAAGTGGGGACAGCCAGGCTTCGGAAGAAAATTGCAATATAGCAATCTTTCTGTTATTAGCTTTCCATGGAATTCTTGATGCGACATAATCAGCTTTTGTCAATAACTGCCAAGCTGTGAGAGACAACAAACAAATATCATGTTAAGTAATATAGCCCACGGATAATTGTCATTTATGAAAACCAACGATTTCCATGAAATTATTAATTGCGCCTGTTTGATCTAATTAAATATTTCGTGCTTTACAACGTTTTGAAATTTAAAAACAAGCAGCATTGTAAGTCGAAAGGGAAAAAGCAAAAGATTTAAGGATTAGCTTAAGCGTGAACTGCGTTGTGTCGCCCAATACAACACTATCATCGATTACGTAATGTGGCAACCAAAAGTCAGTCACTACGCGAATATCTTTCTCGTGTCAGTAGGAATACGAAGTTTCAACCTTTAGGGCAGGACCGTTGAAAATACAATAACATTTAAATGTAATTATCAATGAAATACGACAAGAAGTACAATTTCATGCAAAAGTACCTTTGATTGCTCTTCCATCTGCGTGTCAGTACAGGAAATAATCAAAAGCTGACATAATAAGCGTCAAACTTAATCGAGTCATTTCATCAATTTTCATCTACAACTGTCATAAATGTAAATTGCTTTCAGATAGGCAGGTGCTTAAGTTAAGATCTTCTTAAAGTCAGCTCGAAATGCGAGATATTTTTGATAAACAAGACTGCAAGAGGAAAATCTCACTCGTTACCCAAAAAATTGTTTCTACATTTCTTTGGTTGTTAAAAACTTTATGGCAATTAAGTCTGTACCTTAGAACAATAATTCTAGCACCCACAAATTCTTCTACACGAAAAGACGAAAAGAAAACTACCATTTCCTGAAATACAGTTGCTGATAATTATACTTCTTCTTGCATATTTATTTTCCCTTCTTCTCCTCTTTCTTATCCCTTTTCTCTTCCGCTTCCTTCTTCACTTTCTTCTTTTTTTCTTGCTCTTCCTGCCACATCCTATTCAAGTTTCTACAGTAGCTTCCGCACCTTAAACCCCACCCCTTTTTACTTACTGATCATTTACGGTTGACATCCAAAGCATCCCGCCCTCCCCTTACTCCCTCTCTCAGCTTTTCATCTCCTCTATTCTCTAACCTGCTACAAAAACCATTTGTAATAAATAATTGTGTACTGCATAAAGCTCAGGCTCTAAGGTGAACGATAGAGACCTATGCTTGCACATACAATTATTGTATGGCTTCTTTTTCCTCTTTCCCCTTTCCCCTTTCTCTCCCCCCACCCCCCCCCCCCCCCCCCCCCTCCCCCCCCCCTCCCCCCCCCCCCCCCCCACCCCCCCCCTCCCCCCCCCCCCCTCCCCCCCCCCCTCTCCCTACTCTCTCTCCTTGCGTTCCTCACCCCATGACAAAACCCTGAAAGCTAGATGAGTCAGATACACTTGATCTTCCTCTTCCGTTCCTCTCCTCAATCTCCAGAGGGAATTATCGTATAAATAGATAGGTTGATGCTCACAGCCAAACAAACAGACGGTTGTTTCTACGTATTTCTATGTATAAACATCAAATTTCATATCTTTCTACTTACTTCTTCCCCTTCAAACGAGCGATCGTAAGATCCGTAGTAATCGTCGTATTTGATAATTCGACAGTCTCGCATCACATCATTCCAAATTATTGCTTCCCTACAAACTACAAGTTTCCCAAGGACTATAACATTTCATAAGAGTAATGACATGCTAGCATGTTGATGTCTGTAAAACATAATGGATTTCATAATTCCTAGGTGATGTATCAAGACTATAGAATCCTAAATTAAATCTGAATTATTTTCCGCATCACCCAATTTTATAGAATATATATCAGATAAATAAAATTGTCAGAGAGAAATTGTTTCAATAAAAACAATTTTCAATACTTTATCAAACATCCAAAGCTTTCTTGCCATTATGAAGACGAGCATTTAAGACATATCTTAAAGAACTTGTGGGGCAACCAATGAATAACGTTATTTGTAGAGTTTCTGACCATTTTATTCCTCCGAGCTAAGAAAACATAATCAATAACTGCAATTCAATTTCAGAATATAAGCAGAAAAAACAAAATCCAACATTTATAAAAATGGTAGCGAAGAGGTCATGAACAGTTTTTAAAAGCCTTGTTAATCCATGTAGCCCTTGGGTTTTCAAGGGTCCTCTCTCAGTAGTACGATATCTTAAATCATGCTGTTATTAATACAATATGTCAAAAATTTCAGAGTAATGGTAGAAACCAAGGAAAAGATTATAAGAAAGTCTACAATTCCGTACAATACGCCTTCACAGGATCAAGAAACCTGCGGAGACGAGAGAGGAAAAATAGAGAGACGATATTAGTATCAATAAACATTAATAGAGCGAGCAGATCATGGACACAAAATAAAAGAAGGAAAAAGTTTCTCAGCATGGTCCATCAGGATCCGTCGTCCCATATCAAAGTGCCATTTGGACATTGTTATGCTTCCAGGTAAGGTACCTTTTCAGTTATTGATATCTGTTTTACCTCGAACTCAGGGTTTTACGCAAGGAAGTAGAGACAAGCTTCTAGATGTTGATCATCAGGGATCAAAGCCAAACAATTTTGGCTCATTGATGTTATTTATGAAGGTTCCTACTTTCTCCTAACAGCTTACCGGTGGACACTTTCAGTTCCTGACCTTTTAGATGCTTTGAAATGTATATTTCAGGCCAGTTTCAGGTCAGTCAAGTGGGAAAATAAACATAATTTACAATAAGCGTGTTGACACATTTTCAAAGCAATTGTCAAGGCATTCAACAATTGAACCAAAACGAAACTTTCAATAAACCCTCTGAAACCCTTTGATGATCCTTTTCAATTTCAAAAGGTTTTCACCTATCACCGGTTGTTATCTCAAAGCCAACTCTAGTAAAACCTAAGGCCTTTAAATAACCTTTTACTGGCCCGCTACACTTTAAGTTCATACAACATGGGAAAGTAATAGAATCGGACTAAAATTTTGAAACAAGTAGACGTTCTAGTAAAACTATTTATGTTAAAAGGTCCTTTTAGGCTTCATGACGTGTACTGAAAAACCAAGCAAGAAGAGTTCGTGTACCCTGTAGACGTCCATTCTAAAACAGATTGCAAGAGAATCTCAGCTAACGTATAAGGGCACTTGACAATGCAGAGGAAAATATGTCCTGTATTTGTGTTATGTATTTGTTTATCTTGTCATTCTCTTACTTACCTCATACCGATTATAAACGTATTATTAAAAGGATGAGCCTGGGAACCCTGGAAATGTTACTGTGAATGTTATGAGATGTATGACCTTGGTGTAACTGGTCTTCATTCAATATATGACGCTTCATATATTGGAATGCTAGATTTACATAAGGCATGTATGGCAATATTCCGGTGTAGAATTGTCAGGGAATTTTTCTAAATTTCGTCAGGGAAATTAGGGAATTGTCAGGGAATTGTTTTTCAAGGTGAGGCTGGGGACTCTGTCTAAGAATTAAGACAAATTATCTTAGCTGCGACACGGTCGTGAAGAGTTAAAATTTTTGGTGCAAAGGAGGCTTTGTATGTAATGGTTTTGTGATAACTGTAGGAAAGGCTAATACATACTGAAAAAGGGGGTTGTGCGTGGATGTGAAGGAACGTTTCTGTGCTGACTAGCCTCTCTGCATCCGGTCCTTCTTTCCCAAGTTCATTATTGAGATTAAGGTATGTTTACATATTAGGTGATGTGAAGGTAGGGTGGGGTGATGCTTCTTTTGTTATAAACTTTTTCCTACAAGGTGATGTGGAAAACCCTGTAGCATCCAGATTCTGCCTTTATATATAGATAATGTTGGGTATCGATTCGAACCAGAGGTTCATTTCACAGTATTTAGATGGTTTCTTCCACGAAACAATATATTTCTATAGAGTAATTGATCTATTTAATGACATTTGATATATTATTTGGGGATTAGTACATTTAGTAGATACGGGAAATGATGGGTCAGGGTTCTTCAGCCAGAGTGTAACTAAACGAATAAGGGGATAATGTCTGGGCAGTATGTTACTCACCAATGTAATACCAGAAGAAACCCCGTGTACGCCACACCTTGGGGCCGTGAGTAACGGCCCTTTGAACAAATCTTTGAAAACCAAGCCATAAAAACACCTGGACAAAAAATCCCCATTCTATAGCACTACATTATACCAATGGCTCAAAGAATGTCGTGAGGATCAAAAAAAATAAACTGATAGGAACAGAAAAACAGTTTACGTCGGTTTAAGTACATTTTTGCAAATGATCATCTTGCACCGAGGCAGCAAAGGACTGTTTAAAATAAACTTAATTTTACTGTCGTCGTTAAACTGAACCACGAGAATAGAAAATACTAGCAGGATTGCCCGGGGTTGCTCGGGTACTGATTTAGTAAGTAACACAAACGTTTGTAGAAGGGGACCCGGAGTCCCTTCCATTGTCCCAATTCGAGGGTGCTAGAAGTTTTGGTCTTTTTCAGTGACCTCATATTCGGCCTCCTTTGCGATGAAAAAACAGTTGCAAAGTTGACGCCCCCTAGTCAACCCTAAAGAGGGTAACGATGGCCTAAAACCTGCTCATGGGTCCTAACATTATGTCTACAAAGTTCGATTTGATTGGCTTTATCATGAAAAATAGTTATAAAGTTTCTGACGCCCCCTGGTCAACCCCCAGGGGGGTAACGTCCGGCCTAAAACCTGTTCATGGGTTCCAACATCAAGTCCGCAAAGTTAGGTTGCATTTGGTCAAACAGTATAGAAAAAGAGCAACATACATACATACATACATACATACATAGCTCGTCGCTCCTTTACGTAAGTTTAGTTGAGCACTCTATGTTGAGACGGTACCATTGCTGTTTGTTAGCAGAATGTTTAAAACGTAGGTCATAGGTCGGTCAGATCGGTAATGCGTCAATGTGTGAGTAGGCGAAAGAAATAAAACTGAGTAAGCGAAAGACTGAGTCGGTCAGTGAGTCAACGAGCCAGTCAGTGAGTCAGTGAGTCAGTCAGTCGGTCAGCGAGTCAGTGAGTCAGTGAGTCAGTGAGTCGGTGAGTCAGTGAGTCAGTGAGTCAGTGAATCAATGAGTCAGGGAGTCAGGGAGTCAGGGAGTCGGTCATTCAGTCATTCAGTGAGTCAGTCAGTGAGTCAGTCAGTGAGTCAGCCAGTAAGTCAGTGAGTCAGTAAGTTAGCGAGCCTGTCAGTCAGTGAGTTAGTGAATCAGTGAGTCAGCGGGTCAGTGAGTCAGTGGGTCAGTCAGTAAGTAAGTCAGTGAGTCAGTCAGTGAGTCAGTGAGTCAGTCAGTCGGTCAGCGAGTCAGTGAGTCAGTGAGTCGGTGAGTCAGTCAGTGAGTCAGTGAGTCAATGAGTCAAGGAGTCAGGGAGTCAGGGAGTCAGGGAGTCGGTCATTCAGTCAGTCAGTGAGTCAGTCAGTCAGTGAGTCAGTCAGTCAGTCAGTCAGTCGGTCGGTCGGTCGGTCGGTCGGTCGGTCGGTCAGTCAGTCAGCCAGTCAGCCCGTCAGTGAGCGGAAGTGTGAATGGGTGAAAGAGTGAGTACTTCAGTAAGTGAGTGAGGGGGTATGAAGAGAAAGACTATGGGCACAGTCTTGTTACCTGCGATGGCCCATGGGGTAACCTGGACACTCAAAGGAGAACACAAAAGAAAGCTAGCAATGGAATCGTGACGTCACACTTTAGTACTCTATTACTGCCTGTATAACCTGGCCTCTATCAATAAATGAATTATCTTTTCTTTCTTCATACTCTTTAATTTCATCCCATTCACAGTCTTGGCAAGTAACTTTTCTCTTTTGTAAAGAGAAGGAAGAAAGCTCTTTCAAAAGGAAAAAAAGATTAATAGAGAGTGCCTTGTCATCTCTTCATGCTTAAAAGATATTAAATCTTTCATGAGAACCAATAGAAGAAAAAGAGAAGCCTTTTCTTATCCCTGCTCCATTCACTTTTAAATGTCTTGGCGCCGTCCCTAAATGTTATGAAGTAAATATACTTTCGGGCACATATTTTATTGAAAGACAGTGAGGCATCGGTCTAAGGCCCCGATTTGGCGGCAGCATTATCACCCTTGAGGTGGGAGCACCCCTCATCCTCGCCCAATCTGATCATTTCGGCCCACAAAACACTAACTGATAGTACAGATTAATATCAAATTAACCCATAACGTAGTGTAAATTCTAATGTGAGTAGCATTGAAATAAGCATTTGTGCTAAAAATAAATTTGTTAACATATGATCATCAAATATATTTTTAGTAATAGCTTGTCATGTCATTTCAATGACGGAGTCAACAATTTCACTTAAAACCTTAATTAAGTAGATTTATTATTGGCTATGTATCAGAAGCAAAGTATAACAGTCCATGGACATCTAAATATCATTATTATAAAAATTTGAATGGAACAATGAGCTCATTAGCTCTTTCACTTTTCTAATTTCTCCTATGAGGCTCTTTAATTTTTTCTTTGTTATTAATAAAAGAAATCACAACAACAGCATAGTAAACCTGATCCCTGAGCGGTTTCTCGGTCTCAATACACGGTGAATTCTCATCATTGACAAAATAGCAAGGATTATCGACTCGTTATTCATATTGTACAGCTAGGTCTATGCCCCAGACACAACGAGAAAATGACGTCACAGCTTTTTACTTCGTTTCCACCGCCCCCCTCTGAGCAGCACCGTGCTATGGTATGTACCTTTCGAAAAGTGCTGTTTTTAAATTCGGCGGATGGGCTTAACGGGGTTGGGCCTCAGTTTACATAAATTAAAGTCCCCGATTGTAGGTGCAAATTCTAAAAAAACATTGCACGTAAACTACACTCTAGAAATCACTGTTACTGACGCATCCTTGTTAACATTCTTAACCCTAGCTTACGTAGGCTTCTGGCATAGATTTACCAGCAGGTGAACTAATAAATCTATGGCTTCTTGACTCTTCTTGTACATGGGGGAGGGGGCTAGTAGACTCGCAGTACTTTGACGTGTTACAACTGCTACAATTTCTAAGATCTTTTGCACGATTATAGTTAGACAAATTTAAAAAAACGCGGCGGAACTCGTTATCAGAAACGCCGTGAACCCTATTATCAGAAACGCGGTTGTGATCCACGAGAGGTCAAAGAAAGTAAAAAAAAGTGGAAAGAAAAACCTACTTTGGTGAAAAACAAATAGGCCAGTTGGTAGAGCGCACGCCGCGAAAGCATGTGTCACGGGTTCGATCCCCGGTGATGCCATATTTTCTATTTCTCTAGTGTTCTTTTCAAAACTAACATTTCAAATCCTCGGCAATAACAAATGCTAGTTTGATGTGAATAGGATAGATATACAATACACAAAATTATAGAGTAGCTAGAGCTAGGTTGTAAGGGGTAACATGAGGGCAACAGGGGTATCATATTAAGTGTAAAGTGATTGGGTCACACTATGTCTTAGGTTTTTTATGTTAGCTGTTGAGAGAAAGTCATTTGATTTTAATAATACACAGTTAATAATTTTGAGCCACTGAAAGGACAAATATCCCCCATACTAGAGTTTCCACTTTGAGTTAAGTTGTTTATAATTTTTTTGTAGTTGGACATACAGACAAACAAGTGTATGTAGGCCTATGCCTGCATGAGGATACCATTAGGCCATTATTTTTATGCTATTTGTTTGGCTTGAACTTTGCTTCTTCAACTCCATGTTGTGGCACACCCCACTACTATTGTACTATCAACTACACTTCAACTATATATATTGCTTTCTTTTGACAATTTTAGTCTCTCTTTTATTTCAAACATAACTAAAGTCAGTTTTGTTAACGTAAAGTGCATTTAACTTAGTGGACTGGGCATTGGGCAGATGGGGGTGGGGAATTTGAGAAAGGGGGAAGCCTATATGGGGAGACCAGATGACATATGAGGGGGTAACTGAGCTTGGAGGATATTGTGTTAAGTCTTTGTTTGGTTTGAGCATTTTAAAGTGAAATATTTAGTGGAAGATGATATCAGATTTGTAAAATCAATTTGGTTTTTAATAACTCCACCAACTAAAAATATTTCATATGAAAATCTTGTTTTGTCCCTTGATACATCCTTGAACCCCGAGTATATCGTAGCTCTTGTTATCTAAAAGTTAATACCTGTTTACATTGTGTATGTATGTTTAGCTTGCTCATACTGACATGATTTCCGCTTATCGTCGGGTTCAGATTACGGCAGCAAATTGATATCAGTAACAAACTTATTATCTAGCTGAATTTGAGGGTTCTGAACTATCTTAAAGACACCATAGACTATCCCATTGATTTCCTGATGTTTTCATAATCTTATTATCCACTTCTTATGTAAAATGGACATAAACTCCTCGTCACCGAATCGATTACCCTTTCCCCCTCGCTACTGCTCAATACTATTTCAAATTAAACTTTACCCTGCAGTCTCTTGTTCTCCAAACGCGTCACGGAGCAGCAAATGTGTCATTTTTTAAAAGTTTCACGCATCGAGGAAAAAGGCATGGGACGAAGCATATGGCGTCAGGGGTTTCAGATGACGCTTACCTTATATAGGGTGAGTCGCAAAAACGCGTCCAGTGTGAGTTCAGCTTAACAATTGAAAACGAAGTGTCTTCCAATTGCGTTATTATGAACACATAGCCTCTGAAGACCAATCTTCGGTTCGGTAAGTACATTTCGATTTAGAAATAAGATGGGCCTATTTTAATAGTCTACGACGTCTTCCTGAGAATTTTAAAAGAAGTGCCACCAGACACTCAGAATGAACCTGAGCTCTTAGGAAATCCAGCGATACCTATGTATATTCTGTGGCCAAAGCTACATTGGTCTTCAAGGTTGCAAGACATCTCGATTCCCGTCTCTTGATACGTTCAAATAGTTCTGTTTTAGGTGTCCACAAAAAAATGCACCCACCTGCTGCAGACTTCTGCCCTGGACAGTATCTTCAGGTACAGTCTCCAGAGATGGATGAGACATGCTCATAGGACCCAACTGTGGACTTGGAGATGTCAAGCATTCCTATTTGAGGAAAGAAGCAGAGGGGCTAGTCCCAAAAGAGCATGGAATGATTCAATAGCTGAGGAACTCTGAGATTGCCCAACCCCCTCAACAAGGGGCAAAGACACTTTTAAGTGCATAGAGGCGAAAAAAATCAATGAGACCCTGGTACATTGGGAGTTAGGGCAAATGCGATTATACAGAAAGAGATAAATGATTCAGGAGCAGACAAATAAATTTGTACTTTTGGCATCAGATAGTGCAAAAGTTGTAATAACAGACAAAAGGTTATCTGACTTTTATCATTCATTTCTTAAGTCTTCATCTTACCTATTGTATGGTATAAATCACCTTATATGATATATAAGAGTTTTTATGAGGTAACATATTGATAACAGAATTATCTTTCTTAATCATTTCAGACATGTAGTACCTGTATAAATGTGCATTTGAAATAGATATTATAAACTATAAATTAGGAGTCAGTAAAACCATCTTAACTGTTAGTTTACTAATCAGCATCCATACTTGGGCAAATCTGGGAAGTGGTCAGCTGTATTAAGTAGAGTAGCATATATATATTCTAAAGGATGGACACCTTTGTGTTTTGAAGAGCTGAAGAAACAAAATGAAGAGTCCTGATTCCTTTAACCTAGAGACAATCTTTTAAAGGGTCGTCAATGTTTGCTAAGCTACTTACCCATAACCATTTGACAAATCAATTTCTCTCCTGACTATATAGACATTGTTGACAATTAGTTTCTGGAGGAAAGTAACAAGACTTCTATACCCTTGTATTGACTGAAAAGTGACAGTAACAATAATGGAAGGGTAAACGTAATATAAGAGGAAAACTATTTCTTGTAGGCCAACAAGTTTTTTTTTTAAGCAACTCAGTTGCTTAAGTGTGAGCCTCGATTTTGCCCAAACTCTAAGCAACAAGCTAAGCAACTCGAGGCCTCAAATTCAGGAGGGAGACTTTTCAAAACGCCTGAAGAACAGCATTCCACCCTCCTTATATCACAGTAAGTGGCATGAAGGTGTTAAATACACAACTGCCAGAAGCTGTATTTTGTCAACCGACAGCAAAACGAAATTTGACGAATCTGTAGTGATACCTAAGCAACTACTTAAGGAAGTCCAGGCCTGATTTTGAAAAATTGCTAAGCAACTCGAGGCCTGACCCCGAAAACGGAGTTCCTTATAAAAAATGAACGTGTGCGCAGTTCCACTGTCATCACTTACTAAATATTTTGCTGACTCAACAACTTCCTAAGCTGTAGAGAATCATTTTTCCTACTTCAGAGCTTTTGTCCGATTTTTGCATCCCACACTGTATCTTTATAAAGGGCTCCATTTCAGAGACCCTAACTTTATTAATGTTATAATTAACGTATTCAGAGCGATCTATGGGTGCGTTTTATTTACTTATCATTAAATAGAGTAATTATTAACAAATAAAGTTATAAGTTAATCAACGAGCTCTTTCCTATAATATAAACTTATAACTGTAAATGTCACATCGACCCTCCCCTCCACGATCACCGGACATACTGTCTTCAACTTCATTCGATTTAAATGCATTGAGGTTAGAGGCCATGGAAGATTCAGGAGGGTAATAAGAACGAGGCGATTGAGATTTCACGTGACGTGGTATGATTATTGGAGGCTTCCATTTACCCACAAAGTCAGATATTCCTTCTCCGTCCGTTTGCTGAACACTTTTGGAAACTTTATTTGGGGATAGAGAACTGATAGGTACAACTTCACACTGAAGTAGCACAATCTTTGACTATGTTGCTTTTTTCGATTTGGACACTTTTCATCTATGCTACTTTTGCTTCGTATCGTTATCTTTGTTCAATTTAGTCGAGTAGTGCAGAGTTAAGAAACCTTTTAATGTACATACCTTTCT
Organism: Alatinidae sp. Z8VKAUB7J3; assembly: GCA_010016025.2. NCBI lineage: Eukaryota > Metazoa > Cnidaria > Cubozoa > Carybdeida > Alatinidae > Alatinidae sp. Z8VKAUB7J3. The sequence continues at coordinate 218,034,779 of JAAAKM020073195.1, forward strand.
TTTATCATAATCAAGGGTAAATAAGTCACTTGGCACACGTAAGAAACTCCGACTAACCGCCACACAGCAGTGAAACGACCGACTGATTAACATGAGTGAAGAACGAAAATAATAAGTATGATTGACGTCAGTCTCGTAGCCGTAACATTGTCGAGTTATGGTGAAATTATCGTTGTTCGTAAGTGTCATGATTGTTTTCTGTAAGCGTTTCAATACTGTTGGGAAAGGAGTTGATATTAAAATCATTTGGTTTTTTTTTTCTTGGACGTACCTTTTTAGCATGTTGTCATAGTTAATATGAAGCCAGGTTCCGACCTATTTAGAGACAAATTTTACTTGATATCTTCCCCACGTTCATGTGGCATTGCTGATAGATAGTACAGCAAATTGTTCACTTACTGTTTTACTGACTTCCTGGGACTCCTAACCCAGATATATGATGGTGGCTATCAGCCTAGCCAATTTCATTGTGCTGACAAGTATATCTTGTTATGGCATAGTAACGCCCTATGACCCTTTCCTTATGACTAGTTTACGTGTTTCTTTCTCTGATACCGTTACTGTTTGGCAATTTGGTAGGAGAGAGCGCTGCAAGTACATTTAACGTACCTGAACGTTAATTTGTCTACACGTGATTGTATAACTGGTGCCCTGCGTGTTTGCGTTCGTGCGTAGATGTCAGCTTACTTCCGTACTTACTTGCCGGCTTTAAGATTTACTCCCTACTGATTGTCTGAGGTGCGTATCTCATTTACCCCATTCTGATGACCCCTTAGTCTCTTGTATAAAATATCTATTACAAGTTGCAGCTGCTAGATTGACAACCGTGAAGTATAATCGAGAAGAGAGGATTTGAAATGTTGATTTTGAAATGAACGCTAGAGAAATAGAGAATGTGTCATCACCGGGAATGTAACCTTTAAGCTACGATGCTTTTTTCCAGATGATATTTTCTACGGTCAATGGACTTTGGACAGTATGACGGGCCGGATGGCATTCCTTCCATGATCAAACCACATGGCGCAGAGAGGCTGGTCTCCAATTGCGTAGAGGGGGATGTCGATGTCCACTGGTGGATAGTTAGGAGCTACTGTTGTGACTAGAGAATGTAGTAGGTTAACATAGGAGGTCACCTAGCTTAGTTGGTAGAGCACACGGCGCGAAAGCGTGAGTCACGGGTTCGATCCCTGGTAGTGACATATTTTCCATTTCTTTAGTGTTCTTTTCAAAAGTGTTAAGTGTATTCCATTTAGTTAAATCATATAAGTAATTATATCGCTATCATTAGGCAGGCGTATCGTCCTTATAGATCCTTGTGATAGTCCGGTGAAACGAAGGCAATACTTACATCAATGTGCCGGGCAATAGTATACGCAATTTTATTTCAGTTGTTTACTTTAACAAATCTTTGTTGACCCTAATATTGTAGAGTGGAAGCTAGCTCCACGTTCCTGCTGGCGGAGGAATATTTTTTTTATTTTTATGAAACTGATGTACTTAACACATTAGTTTAAAACTATAATATCTATTAATAACATGCTTCTGATGACTATTATAATGATGATGATGATGATGATGGTCGTGGTCGTGGTGATGATGATAATGATAATGGTGATGATGATGATAATGATAATGGTGATGCTGCTGCTTCTGCTGATCCTAATGATAATGATGATAATAGTGATGATAGTGTTAACGATAATGATGATGATGGTGGTGGTGATGGTGAATATGGTATTAATGGTAATAATAATAATTATGATTACAATGACGCTAGATGTATAACATAAAGATGCTTTTGCTCTCCTTCTAGTTTTGTTATCTCTAGCTAAACTCTTCATGCTAAACGTAAGCTAACAAAACTCTGCATAAAATGATAAAACTATCCGAGCATTAGAAACGCCAGGACTAGCTATTATACTACATTATGGAATGATCTGCTTTTATTTTTTTTTGTTTAAATAGCCAATATTAATATTGAACAACGTCATTGAATCAATTATTTGGACATAAATGTACATTCAAAGCATAGGTACTAGATATAAAGTCACCAAGTTTGTCAAAAAGAAAGGAACAAGAAAAGGAATGTGATGCTTAAAGTATAGCAATTTGCTTCATAGTGTCGCGGTGTTTCACAGGTAAAACAAAGGAAAAAGAAAGGAATGTAATGCGTAAAGTATAGAAATTCGCTTCATAATGTCGCGGTGTTTTACAGGTAAAAGAAAGGAAAAAGAAAGGGAATGTGATGCTTAAAGTAGAGAAATTTGTTTCATGGTGTCGCTGTGTTTCACAGGTAAAAAAAAGGTAAAAAAAAGGCATGTGATGCTTAAAGTATAGAAATTTGTTTCATAGTGTCGCTGTGTTTCACAGGTAAAAGAAAAGAAAAAGAAAGAAATGTGATGCTTAAAGTATAGAAATTTGTTTCATGGTGTCGCTGTGTTTCACAGGTAAAAAAAAGGTAAAAAAAAGGTAAAAAAAAAGGAATGTGATGCTTAAAGTATAGAAATTTGCTTCATAGTGTCGCGGTGTTTCACAGATAAAAAAAAGGAAAAAGAAAGGAATGTGATGCGTAAAGTATAGAAATTTGCTTCATAATGTCGCGGTGTTTCACAGGTAAAAGAAAGGAAAAAGAAAGGGAATGTGATGCTTAAAGTAGAGAAATTTGTCTCATAGTGTCGCTATGTTTCACATCTAAAAAAAAGGTAAAAGAAAGGAATGTGATGTTAAAAGTATAGAAATTTGCTTCATAGTGTCGCTGTGTTTCACAGGTAAAAGAAAAGAAAAAGAAAGGAATGTGATGCTTAAGGTATAGAAATTTGTTTCATAGAGTCGCTGTGTTTCACAGGTAAAAGAAAGGAACAAGAAAGGAAATGTACGCAAAACTAATCTTATTGCAACTCTAGTTTACCACGCTCTTTTCATTTGCTAAAAAGTGAACTCGGTAAGGAATTTGAAGCCATCGAAAACTTTTTCTCTTAAAAGTTGGTCCCTAGAGAAAGATATTATTCCGCTAAAAGTTATTTCCTGCATCCCTAAGGACGTTCTACCTATCACACATAAAAGTCTATTTATTTACGGCGGTTGGTTCTATGTTTATTATTGCAAGCATATAATTTTTATGAATACTTTCCCGATAAGTATAGCGCTATAAGACAAATGCTTTTGCACGTAAAGTAATAGACACATTAATTTGGGATCATTTACTGTCTCAGGAGGTAGTATCTATGTCGACTTTGTTGAAGTCCTTCTCTTTGATCATCCATTGTTTGATTGCAGCTTGCCTTTGGTATTAATTGCTTGCTACATTTCTCATATACTTTGTACAATTCTCTTTTGAACAAACTTTCATAGACAATGGGATTCTGCTGCTTGGCTCATGTAATCGAAACCTTTTACCCGTGCAATCGACGTAAAACTCAGTCTGAGTTCAAAACTATTGATAGATCAATTCTCCATTGTTCTTTTCAAATTATTACACTTGTTGCCTAAACTATTCCAGGCACTTAGTGTAATCTTAATATTAAAATTGAAGTCATTACGTGAAATGCCTAGAAGTTTCAGTCATTACACGTTATGAGTGAATAAGTCTTTCTGCGTGAGTCTGAAATCACTAGGCGTAATGCCTAATTTCACTAAATGCCTGTAACATATAAAGAATGAAACACTATCAAAGCATAAAGCCTGGTATAGTAAATACATTTTTACAACGCATTAAGAAAAACACTGTACTAAGAGTGTCGTAGGCACAACGCAACCAAGGTTGGATATTCTGGGTTATCAATGTTTTATTTCGGAACAAGATTTTTACTCGTATCGTCAGCCAACTATAACCAGTTCTATTTGATATCTCAGTAAACTCTTCAAACTTTCAACACCTTCTGTTGGAGTCTTTGATGCATATTCCATGTTTCTCTGTTGCTCTCTTAATGACTAAATGGTGTTCAAGTCAAGACTAAAATAATGCCAGAGAAAATGACAATAACTCATCACGGGGATTCGTTCTGGCGATGAAAGCTTGGCTTGACTGTACCAAGTGAGCTCTAATGAAACCAATCATGACAAACGCCACATCTCTATTCGCCTTATTAGTTCCCAATTCTCCGTCTGTGAATGTTGTTATGCAACTCTTGTTTATGAGTTTTATTTAGTAAAATCCGAAATCAATTTTATGAAATGTCGTGGTAATTTAATATTTCAATTTCTATAGATAACGGCGATGCCACTGTATTGTTTTAAGGAAATTATTTTACGTGCGAATTAGCGTCAACAAAGCATAATAAAGAGTCGTTTCATTGTTCATGAAAATATTTTCGTCATTTTACTGACATCTTCAGACTTAAATGAAAAAGAAAATTATTAATAATAATAATCAGTCAGTATTGTTCCCAAAATTCCCATGGGTACAAACGTTAATGATGGTTATCAGTGGAGTGACTATAACAAAATTGTCAAAGTGCTGCTTTTGTACTCATCCTTCGTATTCAACATGGGCCCCACTCTATGTAGCTAATGTTATTTGCAATAAGGAACGTAAAAGAGTATTTTCTAGTGGGAAGTTCACAGACGTTATTCATTCTTTCAATGCAAGATCGAACTGCCTCTCGGCGCATGAATCACGGTTGGCATTGATCTAAAGCCGACGAAAAGTAAGAGGTTCCCAATGCTAAGGTTATTTAAAAGTACTACGAGAGCCGCTAAACAGGCTTTTTTGGTATAGCAAGATGCTGCATCTTAGAAGTTCGAAATGGTAGATTTCGAACAACTACTTATCTGAAGCCATTGAGTTCAATCAAGTACTGAACTAATACACCTTGATTTCGATATAAAAAAATGTCCTACGATTTGATTCCACCCTGGCCGATTCCTTAAGTATTGGAAATCAGTATGCCTAGAACTTTCTCTCTCTTTTGCTCTCTGAGTGTTCTGCATATTGACAGATTTCGTCTCATTTAGACTTCCCTGTTCAAGGCCCATTTTTCAAAGATGGAATATGATCCCAAAAGACAGTAATCCAAGTGCCACTCTGCCTCTAGGGGTTTTTTTTCGTTCAAATCTCTAACTTTCTCACATAATTGCAAGTAAAAGTAAGTAAATAGTTCTAAATTTCTTAAAACACGGGGAAAAAGTGTTACTGGAGTCTTACTCGATCACGTCCCAAGTAGAATTCTTCGTCTTTGCAAGGTCCCTTCCAGAACGGTTCTAGGTAACTGCACATACAAGTTGCACCCTCTTGATTAAATAAGCATTCAGAAATTGAAGCATTGGACTGGACATTTCGCTGGAAGAAATGACCACAGGTTGAGCATTTGAATTACAACAATGGCCACCTGTAGACCAGTCTGACATGAATTTCACGATCTTACCTTCTCTAAACTCGCTTGCCGATTTTCGGAGAATCTGCTGGCATGCCTGCAATGGTGCTGGGCTAATGGATTATTACGCTCGGAAATGGAATGTCCTGTGTGCAATTCACCATGTAGGGAACAGAATTGTGCAGATGCCATTGATGGCCTTACATAGAGATGTTCAGCAACAAGATGTAAACGAAGGCATAGCATTCGCGAGGGATCATTTTTTGAGGGCAGCCACCTGGCCCTTTGGAAAATCCTTGGTATTACCTACTTATGGTGCCAGAGCTGTGGCAGTACCTGTCGGCTATATCACAAATTTTTAAAAAAGGAATTTGATGTATCCGATCACACCATTGTAGACTAGTATCAACTTTGTAGGGATGTCACCGTACAATATTTCCATAACCACGTCTAACAGTTAGGTGGACCAAACGTGGTTGTGGAAATTGATGAATTGTTATTCGCCTGCCAAAAGAATGGTGTTGGAAAACATATACCGGAGCAGTGGGTTTTGGGGGGTAATGGGCCCCAATCAAAAAAGGGGTATTTAGTGCCTGTTCCCTGGAGGGATGCAGTGACATTGCTGCCCATTATCCAACCGTGGATTGTGCCAGGGTCCAGGATATGGTCCGACATGTGGGCAGCATATAACCAGTTGCAAAACTTTGGTTATAACCATGGTACAGTGAACCACCACCTCTATTTTGTGGACCCCGCCACAGGAGTGACCACAAACCAGGTGGAGGCAATGTGGCAAAGGGCAAAGGCTAAGGAGATCGCTTCTTCACATTATGAAACGGAAAGAATTTACGAATGAGAATAGCATTTTTTAATAACTGAAGACAGTTGAAAATGCTCATAAAACCAGACTTACCGCTACGTATTTTGAGGGGACCCAAAACTTTACCTCGACATTGCGACAAAATATCAACTCAGTTGTAAATATTTTACACTTGTTGTTTAAGTATGCAGAGTTTCATAGTTACCATGATTCCTTCCATACTTGTAACCTAAATCTGTACTGTAACGGGATAAGCTTTTAATTGGGAATGATTCATCTCACTTAAAATAGTATTGACGCTTGTCTTTTCGGGCGATCTCCCGTGTTACAGCAAACGTTCATTTCATTGCGTAGTTACGTCAAACTAAAGTAAGATACCTATGTGCGGTAAAAAACCCATGATGAAATAATGACCTTTTTGCTATAGAAATAAGGGAACAAAGTTTGACCTACCACTTCCCTCTCAGCTTCTAATACGTCCCGTCGCCTCCCGACGGTTGGTCATGCGTAAGCTTTTAATTGGCAATGATTTATCTCTTTGAAAATAGTATTGACACTCGTCTTTTGGGGCGATCTCCCTTGTTACAGCAAACCTTCATTTCGTTGCGTAGTTACGTCAAACTAAAATAAGATGACTGTGTGCCGTAAATAAACCTGATGAGATCATGACATTTTCGCTATAGAACAGAGGTAGCAAAGTTTGGCCTGCGGCTTCCCGGTCAGCTTCTGATCCGGCCGGTCACCTGGAAAAGGCTGCGCATGCTTGAGCTCGACGTTATGTACTTTGTTAGAAAACTTTATTTCACCGGACATACTGTCTTCAACTTCATTCGATTTAAATGCATTGAGGTTAGAGGCCATGGAAGATTCAGGAGGGTAGTAAGAACGAGGCGATTGAGATTTCATGTGACGTGGTATGATTATTGGAGGCTCCCATTTACCCACAAAGTCAGATATTCCTTCTCCGTTCGTTTGCTAAACACTTTTGGAAACTTTATTTGGGGATAGAGAACTGATAGGTACAACTTCACACTTAAGAAGCGCAATCTTTGACTATGTTGCTTTTTTCGATTTGGACACTTTTTAACTATGCTACTTTTGTATCGTATCGTTATTTTTGTTCAATTTAGTCGAGTAGTGCAGAGTTAAGAAATCTTTTAATGTACACACTTCTCTCTCATCATAATAAAGGGTAAAAATGTCACTTGGCACACGTAAGAAACTCCGAACAACCGCCATACAGCAGTGAAACGACCGACTGATTAGCATGAGTGAAGAACGAAAATGATAAGTATGATTGACGTCAGTCTCGTAGCCGTAACATTGGCGAGTTATGGTAGAATTGTCGTTGTTCGTAAGTGTCATGATTGTTTTCTGTAAGCGTTGCAATACTTTTGGGAAAGGAGTTGATATTATAATCATTTGTGGTTTTTTGTATTGGACGTACCTTTTTAGCATGTTGTCATAGTTAATATGAAGCCAGGTTCCGACCTACTTAGAGCTAAATTTTACTTGATATCTACCCCACGTTCATGGCGCATTGCTGATAGATAGTACAGCAAATTGTTCACTTACTGTTTTACTGACTTCCTGGGACTCCTAACCCAGATATATTTTTTACTTAAAAGGGTTTCGCTTTTCAATAGTTCGTTGTATAGGAGGTACTTGCTTTTTGATATCTTGAGTAAGGTATTTGTGACCAATTTACTTACAAAACTGTTGCCGTTTAATAATTTACTTAAAGTAGAAGACATTTGTTACATAAGATTACAATTTAACTCAAGTTTGTACCATTACTTAAAAAAACAGAATTCCAAGTAATACAATTCCAATCTGATAATAAAATATTTGATCTTTTCCATATAAAAATGAAGGCGCCCTCAATGCAGCACCTTTGAGGTATGATTGTACCAGGAGATTGTCCACTGGTCCAAGCAACATTCTTAAGTTTCTCATTGAAGATTTTATTTTTCTTTGCGGAGGTGGCGAAAGGTGGCGTGGTTTAGATGTCTTATCAAGAAGCTCTTGGTTAAATCGTTCCCATTTACATCAATTGCACTTCGGATCAATTTCACACTGAGATAGACCACAAGGTATTTTCAAAATATAATTGCACTGTCCCCGCCAAATATAAGATTGGCACCTATGAAGGCTCAAAGCAAAAACAGAATAAACATCTATAACTAAGAAATAGCCGTCTACACTAAAGATGTGGAACATGTCCGATCTGATGGAAAAATTCACCAGCTACTATTAGTATGTCCACTTTTTTTCTGCTAAAATCTCAGCCTACTATGGGACATATAGAGATGTACACATTTTTCTGCTAACTTAACGAGCTATACAGGTATGTCCACATTTTCAGCTAAATTTTCAAGGCCCTCAGTAGTAAGTGTCCTCGCTTTGCTCGGACAATTAATCAATTCTATTGTATCCTTTGGCAATCTTCTATGACCTTCCATCCTTCTCTTTTACATCGAGAATTAAATTTTTAAATAAAAAAATTGTGGACAGCATTTAAGCTGCGATGTTTTTCTACTTAAAGTTAAAGAACAGTGTTGATTTATTGCTTTTGCCTAAATATGCCTCTATCATGCTTCGGAGGATTTTTGTCTAAATCACTCACTGTCTTTGAAGTATTATCATCATTGCAATTTTCTTAGAAAGTCTTGTTAGCCTCCTATTCTCAAACCGCGTCAACAGCACGGTTATGATTCAATAAATGATAATGTGTTTTTAAGATACCTAGATAAAAGGAAAAATAATATCCTTAAGGGTATTAAAGAGACAACACGCATTTTAGCAACAAAGCATGAAACAACAAAGTGAATACTAATAAGATGAATGAAAAATATGGCGAGCCTTGTTAATAAAAAGTGGTTCAATACTTGTAGAAAAATCTGAACCAGTTGACTCGTCTAAACCTGTAACAAAATACATAATATATAAAGTATAAACTCTGATATTAGGGTTGATATCAGCAACATCTTGTGATTTGTTCACAAAAAAAAGTGGCTGAAGACTTTCAGAGCTAGTATGGTCTTGTTGAAACTATAGTAGAATACAGAATGTGACTGAAATACATAACCTTATGAACTCTGACACTAGCATGGGCGCACGACCAAAGTGGCTTAGGGGGGCTGCACCCCCCAGTTCGTTACAATGTTATATTTTTTCGGGCAAAAGGCAAAAATGTTTTCATTGCCGTAGTGTTAAAATTTTTTTTTCCAATTCAAGGACTGGCTGCTATGGTTCCTCCTGAAGACTGACACTGGGATGGATCCAAGAATGGAGCTACTATCTGGGTACGCACACCTTGTTTATTTTTCCCTTTTTTTCTTGTAATTGGATTTTCGCACGTAAGAAATGGTACTAACTGTAACTTGAAAGTTGTCATTTGCTTGGATTTGCACCGCTCAAACATTACAGTACGATGTACTGTAGTTTTTCTGGTGCCAGTTGTAAATTCGGTCTGGTAAAGGCGCTCGTCTCTACACTCAAATGAAAGCCAGCTTCACTTTTTTAATAGTAGACCAGCCACTACAGAGAAGCCCTTCACATCCAAATATGAACTTCCCAACGACAAAACCAACATGTTGACTTCTTTCCAAAGTTGAGGATACTTATTTACAGCAATTTATCAAATCAACTATAATAATTACTTCAGCAAATTGATCTATTTCCTGATCATTTTGAAGATCGACAAGCTCTTTTGAAATAGAAATTGGAAGGTTTATGTTGCCTGCAGTAAATAGCTCCACTACCTAATCGAGAATATTAAAAATCCATCAGTTATACTTCCATGTCTTTCTAAAGTCACTCGAGATGAATGAATGTTTGACGACTTTGTCCTTCATAATGTCAATTTTGTTCAGATTTGTCAACTAGGAAAGATGACGACCACCCTTGTTTCACTTAAAGACACCTTGAAAGCTTCCTATCAGGCAGGTAGCTACAAAGGCATGCCGGGACAATGCCCCTCCAAGTGTAAAGAATTGCCCACATATTTTGCTCCACTCAATAAAATTTTGCATACAGTTATCGTGATCACGATGTCCATAACCACATAATCATTTAAAATTTTATGGTGTACCTAGGATATTTTATGATTGCGTCAAAAGCTTTAATATCTGATTTATACGAGAGGCCGTCAGGGCATTGGCATGCTCGCATCAGTCAGAGCTTTAAATGAACAGGTTTTTGTATACAAGGCCCACGCAATCGTAAAAGTTCGAGAGGAGGGACCTGACCCTCCACTTTCCCCCAAGGTTTACCTCCCATGAGCTCATTGAATAGATTTTGTTAACGATAAATGCTGTTTCTTTGAATAATGAAGCCGTATTGACCTCCGCTGATGTAATTAGTAATGAGTACTTACCGCAAAGGCAGCGCCTTTTTCTGAAATCGCGTTAAATACTTTGAGTTAAACCCCCCCTCGAAGAAGCGAGCTCCCCTTTAGAATAAATTTTTAGGATATCGTACGTTTTAAAACTGTTCTTTGAATGTTTATGCTTTTAGTAATTAAAATTTCATGCGTTCTAAAGACGATATTTGATTGTAGGAAGACTCTTTAATAAATTTCCGGTAACAAAATGTGAAGTGGAGATGAGTGATGAGGATGAGAAAAACTGCTACTTACTAACCTATCTCATAAGTCACGGAGCGACTATTTGTTGTTTGTCCCAGACGTTTATCATTGCAATTGTTTTTGATGATTTTGAAAGGTCCAGTTTTGATTTTGAAAGAACAGATTGTGATTTTTTTTACTGTAAATTTTCCCATTTAAAGTATCAGTGACATAACATACTTTTAATTTTCGAAAAATTATTATTTGGTTTTGTTTAAGGTTCGGCATTTGCGGATTTAGTTATTGTATAGTAATGATGACCTTTCCTTTTCAGGTGCTGCTTTGCGCGTATAAGTAGTTAGGGTAGTAGTTATTTTTACCACAACGTAGTTGTATTAGTGACTTTTAGGTTCCCCAATAATCTGTGCGTCCCCTTTTTCTGAAGGTTTAGTTATTGTATAGTAATGATGACCTTTCCTTTTCAGGTGCTGCTTTGCGTGTACTAGGAGTTTACGTCGTGGTAATTTTTACCGCAACGTAGTTGGATTTCTAACTTTTAGATTCCTCTCAAACCCCTACGTCCCTTTTTCCTGCTGTTTTAGTTATTGTATAGTAATGATGACCTTTCCTTTTCAGGTGCTGCTTTGCGCGTATTAGTAGTTAGGGTAGTAGTTCTTTTTACCGCGGCGTACTTGTATTGCTAACTTTTAGATTCCGCCAAAACCCCTACGTCCCCTTTTCCTGTAGGTTTAAGTATTATATAGTAATAATGGCCTTTCCTTTTCAGATGCTGCTTTGCGCGTATTATTAGTTAGATAGTAATTCTTTTTACCGCAACGTAGTTGTATTGTTAACTTTTAGATTCCATCAAAAACCCTGCGTCCCCTTTTTCTGTAGGTTTAGTTATGGTATAGTAATGATGACCTTTTATTTTCAGGTGCTGCTTTGCCCGTATTGGTAGTTTACGTTGTGGTTCTTTTTACCGCAACATAGTTGTATTTCTAACTTTTAGATTCCTCCCAACCCCCTGCGTCCCCTTTTGCTGCAGTTTTAGTTATTGTAAAGTAATGATGACCTTTCCTTTTCAGGTGCTGCTTTGCGGGTATTAAATAGTTGGGGGCAGGGTTAATGGGGTGGCACAGTACCCAGCCACCAAAATATGCAAATGTGTGATCTCTGGCATTGTCTACCATCCAGAGACCTCAAGTGGCACGGACTTTAATATGTACATATATACCTCTGTTTATAAGCAACTCTATTTTCAGGGTCAGGGCTGAAGTGATAAGGGTATGATACACTTTTACAGATAAAGTTGCTTAACAGGTTGCCAAGGGTATTTTTCTCTGTGATAACAAATCATGAAATCACTGAAAAATTTCGAATCATGAAAACACCAAAAGTAATAAGGCATCGTAATGCAAAACGTTCCAAGTGCAAGTTTCCTATGTAAAGCAATGCAATGGTTTCAGAAAATAGATTCGAATTCTAAGAATGCAAGTTTCTTAAGTCAAAAATCATACGATAAGTTCAGAGGTTGTTTGAGAAACGGGTTGCTTGAGCAGGGCAGATGGCAGTGATGACAAGAACATCAACCCTGAAGGTCTCCCTGAATATAAGGTGTCACTTCGCATTCCACTTGAGCCATCAACTGATCCAGCAGAACCTTCAGTAGTACCAGAAAAGGATGAAGAAGGTGAAGAAAATATATTTGATAATTTTGAGGTTAAAAATGAAGTTGATGATGACACAGAAATTGTGGATGGTAACGAAGTCAGCCCAGATCGCTGGGTCTCAGACATTTTTAACGATCAGTGAACACAACTTACAGCCTCGGACATAAACATATACAATATCTAGTTTTTCTTCTGTCAACTTACAGTGAGTTATACATGTAAATAATTCGCTATGTATTTGTTTCAGTCATAATTTTATAAACTGAGCAAAATGAACAGTGTTTCCTTAAGGCCTTTTCCAAATTCAAACAGCCGTTTCTCGCAGCTGAGAAGAGATTCGAACGCGATATTTTGCATACGGGCATTTGGTGGCATAGTTAACACTGTAATATAGTTATAATTGCGATTCGTCGAAAAATGTTTTTTGTGACGTCATCACTTTATTACTCTATCAACAGAAGTTTCAAAAAAAGGAATTGTCAAAAGAAGATAGGCGACCGTGTAGGTCAAAATGGTATTTTGATTTGATTTCTCATTGTCGAAATTATCCCCTTCTCCGACGCAGCCCAAGCTTGGCTACGAATCTTATTTTCTCTGACGCCATTAGCTTTAAAATTGCTTCCTGTGGCAAAACATTTGCTTTCATTTGCTCAAGTATGGCTCTGGTACCATAACAGTTAAGTTCTTTCGTAATAAACGCTTAGAAACCAGCTGGTCTATGGGTATTCCTGATGATTTTCATTTGTCTACTTGTTTGAGTCATGTCTATAAATGAAGCGAGGAAACCATAATGCAAAGCACAGTGAAGTGATCTACGGATAAAAAAGTTGGTGCACGTCGCAAATAAAACTCGTTTCTAAATGCGAGTTCGTTTATTATTTTTGACTTCCTAAATTTGATACCCTTCAAGATTGTTAATTTTTAAAATTTTTGTATACTGGCCTTCTTTGTTAGTCGTGGCTATAACTGAAGGAGGCAACGATACTGTGAAGCGCCTTGAAGTGAGCTAAGGGGAAAAACATTGACCGGTTGGTAGACGTCGCAAATAAAACTCGTAGCATAGTAGATATGTTAACTTGATCCAGGAACCTTGTTTGATTACTAACAGGAAAGCTAGACCAGAGAATTAAATGCCTACATCTTGATTTTAGGAGCATTGAAGAGGCGAAAGCTGTATTCTTCGTACCAAGATTATTAAAAATAGGTAACGAATATGACAATCACACAGCATCCTACATGGTGTATGGTGACAAATATCAATACATACATTCACAAAACCAAATCTTTGAGATCAAATTATAGACTGTTACTAACCGGCTTTGCAAAGCCACAATAACCCAGACTCAGTGCTTAATGATTTTCCTTGCTGTTGGAACATGATATGACAGGGCGCAGTACATGCGACGGTTTTCTCTTCGCTCTCGTCTAGACCAGCAACTACAAGTCATGCAAAGAGGCAAGGCCTTCTATTCAAAGTCATCGAAAAAGGCAGCTAAATGGACCCCATTTTGGACTAGCAAAATATTACAAAAACACAGTAATGGGAAATTTTAGTCACTCTGTCTCAAACGGAGTAGATTCCCGAATTGGAAATAGCGATGCAAACTTGCAGGCTGCTGAGCGATATCGTAGTCATAGTTACAGTCATTGTAGTTTAGTTAATAATGATTGATAACGAACGAGGTTGTTAATACATATGGATACTTAGTTGTTGCTGAAATTTGTAATGGTTCATACAATTCCAAATACACTTGCTTTTCAAACGGTGTGTTGCCGTTGCATAGTATCAAAATGTCACGCTTCTAAAACTCCACTTAAATGATAGACTAGTACGGAAATAGAAAAGAATTTGAAAATAAACAAGAACTTTAAGGATGGTACATGCTGCTTAATTCGGTCAGCCAGCCTCAACGTCGTGCAGACAACATAGCCAGCCTCGTACTGGCATGAAGCACAAGCACTAAGCACAGAGCTAGAAGTCACACGATCTTTTTGGGTGGCTGATAATGCTTTTTTGATTGTATAAACTACACATGGAGCGACAGCGCCAAAACACTTCCCTAAGGCCTTTTTGATCTGGTTTTCAAAACGAAGTGAAACGTTTCCATGCCACGGTAGTTTTAACCATACAGGACATTTTTTAGGTCCGAAGCATTTTTCTTTGGAGACCAGTGAAAGTTTCAATTTTATAGTGCTGTCAATTATGTCTTCTGGATAGTCATTTAAATGAAACGTTTGTCTTAGAAAACTGAGTTCCGATTCTAATTTTATATCAAAGCAAATCATGAGAGCGGTGAACCAAAGTTTTGATGAGGTTAATTTTACGCGTTTTGGGGCAGAAAGAATTCCACGAGATGTATCGGCCGGAAAATGTAAGCTGTCTATACACGCAGGTACGGTATTTAGTACTCTCTAAAGTAAATTTTAGAGCTTGGTGTAAGTTGTTTAGGTTTTTGAGGAATTCTTCACATTCGGACTCCCTTTCAAATATCACAAATGTGTCATCAAAATAACGGAAATAAACAATGGGCTTTTGGGAGGATTAAAAAGTACATAAAGCCAACAAAAATATTAGCCAATGCTGAACTATGGACTTCTAAGTAAAAGCGTTGTTATACGGTGAAATGTCAAAGTAGAGCAACCCATTGATGTTTTATAGCCACTCTTACAGCCTACAAAAGCCAAACTTTACGTTTGAAAGAGCATGTCACAATAAAAAAATGACCGCTTCCCGAAGTTTGGCATCAGTTGCTGAGTTATAGACAAAACTTCCCATAAAACAGCCTTATTGTTCTAGCGTGAAATGATGCATCTATTTACAAATTTCAGCCTTACAACAAATAAATCAGCCTTAAAACAGTTTACTACAAATATCTTTCTCTTCCTTGCTCCTTTTTACAGACAAGTTTGAAACAGGGTTTCAGCATAAAAAACGTTTGGTGGAGTATTATTCAGTCGCACGCATGGGCGAACGGCCGAAGGGGCTGATGGGGGCTGCAGCCCCCCCCCCAGTTTGTTAATATGTTATATTTTTCGGGTAAAAAAAATATTTCGGCCCCTTTTAATTCCTTAATAAGGAATAAAAATGAAATAATTTTAAGTCTTACCAGCCTTCTGAATGAGCGTCAGCATTCCTGCCGAACTGAAGTGCTTTTAGTCGATTCACGTCCCAATAATTTTAGGGCTAAGGAGTATTTTTCACAGCCCCCCAATATTTTTCGTCCGTTGCGCCTATGGTCGCACGTAAATACCAAATACCAAATAAACAGGGTTTTTTTTACTGAGTCACGGTTTAAGTACCTAGTTCTAAAATTCTTTAAACCTGCTTGTAAAAATGGGTTGTGTAGATATTAAAAACGACCAAGACGTTAAGATTCAAAACTTACGTTGTGTAGAGAAACTTTATTAAAATATTTGATAGAATATATTAAAATAGTAAAGGATAGTTAAGCCTATACACTACACACGATCAGTGCATTCAATATCCTACATTTTCTTCCTACCCGTGCCTATAGCCTTCCTGCCCGTGCCCATGTGTTCTTCCCGTGCGCATT
This sequence comes from Alatinidae sp. Z8VKAUB7J3, assembly GCA_010016025.2. NCBI lineage: Eukaryota > Metazoa > Cnidaria > Cubozoa > Carybdeida > Alatinidae > Alatinidae sp. Z8VKAUB7J3. The sequence goes on from JAAAKM020073195.1 coordinate 218,050,705, forward strand.
GCCCTCCTGCCCGTGCCCATTGTCTTCCTACCCGTGCCTATTGTCTTCCTACCCGTGCCTATTGTCTTCCTACCCGTGCCTATAGCCTTCCTGCCCGTGCCCATGTGTTCTTCCCGTGCGCATTGCCCTCCTGCCCGTGCCTATTGTCTTGCTGCCCGTGCCTATTGTCTTCCTACCCGTGCCAATTGTCTTCCTCCCCGTGCCTATAATCTTCCTGCCCGTGCCCATGTGTTCCTGCCTTTGCCCATTTGTTCCTGCACGTGCCCATTTGTTCCTGCCCGTGCCCATTGTCTTCGTCCCCGCACCTATTGTCTTCGTCCCCGCACCTATTGTCTTCCTCCCTTTTGCCCGTTTTATGAACCAACTCATGCACCTTGCTTGTTCTGACAAAGTCATGAAACACTCCATTAATGAATTGATAAGGCACGTACGTATTCATAACCTTTTTCTATTAAATAAAAACATAATGAAAGCGTTATCATTAAGCGTTTTTGTCAAAATACGAACATTCCTATAAGTGTACGTATTCGAGTTAAGACAAAACAAAAATCCCTTTCTATCTATAGAGTCATAGGAATTCTTGTAATTGATGATACTACGTGTGTGAGCGCTTAAGACACGTTAAAAACCGCTTACTGTTTGATTTACTGAATTGGGAGCCACGTTTTTCACATGCTGAAGTGTGTTGTAAATTCGACCTACCTTAGACCCTCGGGCAAGAGAGGAAATAATTTCCAATTACAGACCATAATCTAAGAAAGGTCCCCCACGTTTATTAAAGATCAAGACTAGTTTGGTTAATTTAAAGATTGATACAAGCGGAATATGATGTCCGTATTACATTAAAAGCTTGGTTAATTTGATTTCTTTTGTTTTATTGTTTGATGCTTTCCATGCATATCCACATTTTTGCTTGGCGTTGCTCTTTGAAAATATAATAGCCATCTCTAGAGATTAACTGGCAAGATCTTTTGATGATTCATCTCTTATACCAAAGTATTTAAACACTTAACAGTTATAATAAGTCATTGTGAATCTCTAATTTATTGCAAGCGATTTTCAACGATCATCGGCTGATGTTTTGATCTCTGTACTTACTTATGTACATTCATATTACTTATTCCTACGTAAAGCAAGCAATAATAGAGAAATATATTTTGTTCTCCAATATTTTCAGGTCGTTTAAAATCAAAGGAGGGTGAGTCTGGTTACAAACTACCACACCAGTTGTTCAATACACCGTGAATCATGTCATTACGACAAACGGTGGCCAAAGTACGTTTGGGAACCCCTGTTTCTGCTCTTGGTATTGTAATACCTTATTTCTTTCAAATTTTGCCTCCCTTTAATTTTTAAAGTTCAGCAGGGGGGCAAAATTAAAGGCAATGAGGTAGGCAAATGCATAGATAAATTGGCATTGTGAAGAAGATAGGCATGTCTACTTCAATATCACAGATAATAAAATTACATAGGAGACTGGTAATTTTTTAAGGGGTGCGATTGTGTACACCGTCATATAAGCCAGCGATGGTTTTCCCTACTTACTATATATATGACAATCCCACAAAGACAAAATACAGCGAATTGTAAACAAAGTCTCTGGCCAAGTAACTATACACCTAGTGAGTCAAGGAGGGAATCGTATTTGCGAAGATCCACAATCAATATCAGAGAAGTGAGGTCAATGAAGACATTTTACTAAAACACCAGCAGTATTGCAACGTTTACGTCAACAAACTGATGCAAGCATAGACACAAATACGTCGTGATAAGAACCTTTGCAGGAAATGCCGTCCTTGTTTCTTTTGTAACCATCCCGGCAGCTGCAAGTGTAGGATCCAATGTTATTCTGACAAAGTTGTTGACATAAGAAAGTTTTCTCTGAACATTCGTCAATATCTGAAATTTAAGATGAAATACACGCCTTTCACACATCAGTAATAACATATAACGCTAAAAATAACCACCAACATACTATCGCTGGAAACGAACTACGCTGCGTGTTACGGTTTCCTTATTTGATTACGTAAGGTTGTAATCTAACCGAGAGGTATTTGGGAAGATTCATTGGTTAAACACGGGTAAGAAATCTTTACATTATTAAGCTATGATCATTAAAGGTCTTGGATGCCCTTTAGCATCACTCCAACAAATAATTCGTTAATTTTGAAAAGAACACTAGCGAATTAGAAAAGCATGTCACCAACGGGGATCGAACACGTGGCCCACGCTTGCGCGGCGTGCGCTATACGAACTGAGCTAGGTGACCTCCGATGTTAACATACTCTATTTCTCTAGTCGCCACATTAGCTACCAATCATCCACCAATGGACATCGGCATCCAGCTCAACGCAATTGGAGACCAGCTTCTCTACGGCTCGGTACCTAATTCAGTTAGGTGCGTACCTAAAGTTAGGGTTGAACGAGAAACTCATTTAAGTTTAAGTGCTCACCTAGAACTTAGGAGTAACCGAGAAACCGGGCCCTGGTTTCAGCGCTACGCCACTGGGTGCTAAGGGGGGGGGGATGAGCCCATCCACTTTTTGTCATGTAATGTTTTCTTCTGTTAAAGAGAGCAAAGAAAGGAAGAAAAGAAAAAAGAAAAGAGAAAGGAAAAAGGCAAATAGAGTCCTCTGTCGAATTAGATCAGTAAAAGATGCATAGTCCTCAATGGCCGACAATTTCTATGAAAAACCCGTAATCTCTGATTATTTGTCAATCTCCACCCCCAAATTTACTTTGTGGCAACGCCCTTTGTTGCAAAATTAGCGACCCTACAACCAGATTTCTATTATCATTATCTGCTATCAGGTGCAAAGTTAGGTGGTTTGAGCCCGTCGGCTTGTACGTTGGAGCAGGCTCCAAGAGGGTGGTAGGGGATAAGTAAAAAAAGGCAGGATAGATGTTTCTTCGGATCTTGTCACAATCTTCTTCTAATTTGGAACTTTCTATTCATAAAGTCTCTCTATTTGTAAATTTACACCTAGTATGAATTGTAAACTGTCATCTTTCACTGTTCTATTGTAATTATTCTAGTTAGACCCTTTTCGTGTCATTCTATCTTCCTAAAAGCATTGTTCTTTCGTAACGTTGTAAAATTTAACCGTGGATGATGCAAGGTAGCACCAAAAGCTTTGAAAATGTATACCGATATGTCTCTCAAACTATGTGTTATTTCCCGGGTTTTATACTAGTTATGGGTATCGGTGTGTATAAATATTCTTTTTCGTCTTGAAGCAAGGCAGTTAGTCAGAAAATTAAGTATCGTATTTCCTCCAATAAACGCCGCTCTCTGATAAACGCCGTTCTCTGATAAACGCCACTCTCTGATAAACGCCGCTCTCTGATAAACGCCGTTCTCTGATAAACGCCGTTCTCTGATAAACGCCGCTCTCTGATAATCGCCGCCCTTCTAGCCGGATATTTGTAGTAAATGCCGCTCTCTAATAAACGGCGCATCTTGAAAAGTGGCATTTATAAGAAAACAGACCGAATAAGAGTGACAAATTCTGCTTTTTCCGCAATAATAGTTTGTCGTAAAGGAACTTTTACATGGATTTTAAATTATTTTCAATCTGCAATAAACGCCGCCCTCTATTCAATGCCACCCCAAACGCTGGTGTTTGCAATATAAGCCGCGGCATTTATTACAATGGGAAATACGGTAATTTCTAACAAAACTGCATAAAACGGGGTAATTTTGGTAAAAGCACTTTTATGGTCCTTGGGTGTTACTTTTTGGATGTTAGAACTTGACGCCAAAAACGTACGAGATTTTCGTAAACATAATAAACGCTAACGGTAACACAACGCTAACGCTAAAAAATTAACGCTAACGCAATTTTTTCAGGAGTTTCTTCGCTAACGGCAGGAAACATGCCATATCCATTGGGAATGATTTTTCTAATTTTTGTAGGGCTTTCCTCCTCTACATATATGCCTAAACACCGGCTTTATCTTTAATTTAAAGGCAATGAATCCTCTTTCCATGTACACAGAGTTGATTTGGTTGATATAAGTGTTGTATAACCTTGTATAACCTGTATAACCTTAACAACAAACTGAATTGAAATTCGTTGAACGTGTTTGGTCACTGTAAACACAACCGGTACGTCTTTCTTAGATTACCAACCTCTTTTTCCACACGGTAATTAATTACATAATGATCATATGAGAACGTAGGGGTTACGGAAGGCATCTTGGATGGGAGGGACTAAAATGTGGGGTGTTTAGTCCCTCCTCTCTTAGGCTAAAAAATTTGTCATATCATCGGTGTTTTTCTTTTTACACAATGGTATAATCTTAATTCTGCACAATCACTTAATTTCTGTTCCTAACCCACCATATTTCGAACTCGCATTGCATAAATACTGTGCATTGTTTTCAATCTTATTGGAAGAACTGTAAACCCACTTAGAAATCCCTCATGGCCCTTTAACTTCTTCTTCAAGGGTTAAGAATTTCTCATCCATCAGCTGCAACTGCAATTATTTCACTCAGATTATAGTTATTCGAGAAGGAAAGTGGATCGATAAATTTGTGTACTATCTTAAACTAAATCATGTGTAAATGGAAAGGAAGCATTTTCTTGAACTCTCATCAATTTGTTTCCATTGCTCTGGTTTTTAATGCTTCTGCTACATAGCTCTTATAATAGATTTACTTACACTTAAAAGCGCTCAAGTGAAGTTACACGTCTTTGGTGCTTAGGTGTGGATCCATTACTTAAGGCCATCTGCCGCAACGGTTTTCTTGGTGCTCCTTGTAGTGAATTTTCAGAACAAATTGCGAGACTTCTACCTACTGTAAACTAGACTTACTCGACCCAGTCTTTTTTATATGTTGTCATAACAACAAATCTTTCCAACACCGAGATCACCACGATCGATAGAGGAAGCAGAGGTGATAAATATTGTGGCAGCCATATTCACGGTGCCACATTTGAATAGTCGAAAATGGTAAGTATTTTACTGCTAAAGTAATGTGTCAATTATACAACGCAAGATTATCTTTTAAAATTCGATTCGAAATTACATAGCAACAACGTTCCGCTGTTGATGTGAACATAAACGGTTCTTCAGCTTACATGTAGACACATCTGGTTCAGTTGTTTTTAATGTCTGTTTGGTAACACAGTAGTTATTGTTACTATCTGGTTTGAAATGTATCACACATGGTTCATATGTGATGCCATAATCCAGACATTTTATGTCTGACTTGATTTTTTTGAGACTTTATGAATTACACAATGCATTTGCTTTTGTTCCTAGCCATCGAGCACTGTCATTTCTGGAGCATCATCAACCAGTTCAACACAAAGAAGGAGAAACTATCCTCAGTATCGAACCATAAGCCAAACATCTTATGTAGTAAGTAAATATAACTTACGTGTTATATATAAGTTATACATGCTGTACATTTATCTGTGTGTACGTGTGTGACAGTATTGTTGTGGATAAATAGATCTTCTTGCAGGTAAAAATTAGAGAATACCTTTACAGACAGTGAATATCTGGTAGAATGCTACTTAGGATTTAAACATTAAACTGGAATATACACTTAAATAAGATAGTTTGCCAGCATCATAACATAACCGTAAGATTTAATTTGATACAAGTAGAAAACGAATGTTAGCTAAATAACTTCTCTCTCTCTTTCACTTGAAAGGCTGCTATGGGTAGGTATTCCTACAACGCATTACAATACTATGGTTCCACTTGGCGCACGAGTAGTAACAAGGGCAAAATATTTCTACCAAACATTCTCGGGTGAGAAACAATTACAACATATACTAACATATTCATAAGCAGTGAGGAAGGGGGTTAATGCATTAGGTAGGTGGCATTGCTCTTGTTTGACAAGTTCAAACCATACGCAACAAGTTGCAAATACTCTTAAATGACGTTTATGTTAGGAAGCGATTATCCAAGATATCCATTAGATATCCAAGCTACACTATCTAACTAATCTATGGAGTCCTTAAAACAACATGCGGTTATTACCAGTGCTATAATACGCCGGTTCTCCATCTTGCTTTATAACCACGAAATTTTAACGACATACTGCAATCGCTGATTGATTACCAAGGCACCACATGTACGTGTTGGCATTCTCACAAAATGATAGACGTTTAAGAAGTCACAGGAGTAACAGGACAACCGTAGCCGCTCAGTTTTGAGGACTGTCATGAACTACTGATGCAGTTCCTGAAAATGATACGAAATCATGGGGTGGGCAGCCTCCTCCTTGTTAACGTATCTGCAACGTGACTTGTACGCCGTTGGCAACTCTTAGAGAAGATCAGCAATTCTTATTACAATATTTTTACGCGTAAGCACCTACCTTTACATTGCCCTTTTGGTAAGGCTAATGCATCACCATAGTAACCATCCTTGCAAAGTTCGCACTTTCCACGATTGCCATTTTTCGTATTGTATGTCATTAAGAACTTGATGTGTGTGCTATACTGTCTGACTGTGCTGCTCAAATACATTAGGGCATCGTGCAGTGTTCTGAAACAAGGAGTTAATGTATGGAACACATGTGATTGTTAAAGTATGTCAATGTAATGCTGAAGACATTTGATTCTTTATTTACAAATATGATCTATCATGCTACAGCATTAAATTGACATTGAAAATTGCTGCACACTACAGTACCGGTATCTATGGAATAATAGACCACGCAACACATTTAGAAGGCAGTTTAGTAACTTGTTGTACTATGTAATAAACTACCCAATAAAATGAAACAGTCAACCACCAAAAGAGTTGTGTTTGTACTATGGTATAATCTTATCAAGACATATAGACAGAGAGTTGAAGAAAAGGAGGTGTCACAAGACTTACCTGTGCCAAAGATGCAACACTTTGTGAACCTTGCATTCTCTTATTTATTCTTTTCAAGTAATCATCAATACTGTCCATCCTAAAATTAATAAGAACTGCTATTGTCAACACGGAAGTCCAAGCACAAAATGCATTGTTGTACTCTCACCAATAAAGCTGAGGGATAGTATTAACTCAGAAGTAACTGGCAGTGGTACATTTGTTGTAATGAGTCTTTGCACTCATCGTTACATCATACAGGTATTGAAATTTCTGGTTGCGACTTGCACTGACATTTCACAGAAATTACACAGTTATAAATTCTCAATGGGCGCTTTCCAGTCCAATGATTATATTGAAAAGTGACAACATGTGACATTGATCAGCAATCCTACCTGCTAAAGGACTTCTGGTGAATCTTAGAACTTGCAATCAGTAAGAGTACAGACTTGTCAAACTGAATACTGTCATATTTTAAATATTTTGTTAAAACAATTCGTGATTATCATCAATCTTACTTCAATTTTACAATCTTATTCAATCATATTCTTTCTTATACTGTAAATTCACAAACATTTTAAACCTTTGCTGTCCACCTTAAAAATTGTCCCCTGTTGTTGTAAGTATGTTGACGTAATGATCTTGAAAGGAGCCAACTGAAGAGCTTCAACTCAGACAATAAATTTACAATGTGTTTGCTATTATTGTCAAACTTCATGCTGTGTATCACCATTGATATGACCATATAATACGCAATAAAACCTATAACCTTCCCAGAAAAATTGCCACCACTCAATCTATGGATTCTGGACAGGGTATTCATGCATACTCCAGCCATTTTTTTGCTCCTCTTCACTTACGCAACTGTCATGATATTCACTTCACAGTAGAACTCTGTAAAACAACCACAGTATGGTGCCATAAATCTCTCACCTGCAGTTCTCCCTTGATATCTTGTAGAAATTCTTCGACGTAACCTCTTGTGACATTCTCTTCCTCGTCATCGGTGTCTGATTCTGCCCCCACTCTAATGACTACAGGATCATGTTTGGGAAGCTGGATGGTTGGCAAGTCATGTTTTGGCTATAGAAGCAATATGTTAGTAAAAACTGCTGAAAATTCAAACAATACACCAACCAAACAAGGAAACACTTTTGAATAAATTGGCAAATCTTACAGAAAATGAAATTAAGCATATCATGATACTACAACTTGCGTAACTTGCCTTGCCGGCAAAGCAGAACCACAAATAATGCACAGGGTCACCAAAAGTAATTTAAAGATAAGCGATTGGCTAAGTGAATTAAAAAATAAATGAATGAACAAGCAAAAACAGCTTTCGTTAAATTTGTTAATTGTCCTGAATTTCATGTGGAAATTATGACTTGACACATTTTCAGGTATATGTCAAATGTAAAGGAGAAGTTAACTTTTCGTTGGAATAGGTTTCTCAAATATAGTAAATATCATCTCCGCCAGTGCCGTAGCCAGACTATCTCTGTAGGGCATGCTTATTACCTATGAGCATATTTTAGGTCATGCTTCATCAATAAACGTAGGGCATTCTCCATAAATAAACGTAATTTTTGTGTAAGCCGTTCTAGAAAATCGGTTAGCCCTTTTAAGTTTGGTGTGACATTTGTCGATATATCTCTGTATTTTAGAATTATTTTGAGGGCCCTAACATAAAGGAACAAGACATGAACAGATCTAGGTGTGCAGATTCGAAAATGTAGAAAAGATATATGGAGCAGGGCATTCAACAAGTCTGAGAAATGCTCTGACACATTTCAAAACTCTAGACAGACGACCATAAACTAGGGGGATGCTATTTTACCTTGAAGTCCACTTATAGAGGATGCTAAGCATACTAAGAATCGCCTGGCTACGGTACTGATCTACGCACACATGTGTATAGTTCGCTTCACATATCTGTGCCACTGCGGCTTTAAGTAAGTTAATAAGACTGAAGGAAAATTAGCACCGTTCCATTTGTTTGTAGTTTTTCTGAGATTGCCTGTAGTATTGATATTTCAAAGCGGTAACTGGAAATATTTGTATAAAAATCTCACAGCAATTGTTTTATAAGAATCTAACAAATAGATTTACTTCATCAACTAACACACTGTCTGTATATACGTCACAGGCCGAGAATCCTCCTTGACTATTGAACTCAGTAAGTTACTTGTGGGCCACCTTGAGTTGTGGAGACCATAGACAAGTCGACGGTCAGCCATTAATTTGCTACCAAATAAGTAGTTGACTTGTCGTGGACAACCAATACAAACTGCAAACGTTATTTAAAGAAGTGTACTCAAGTAGGTTAAAATCAAGGTAATGAAAACTCATGTGTTTGTAGCCTCCGTTGCAGCCACCTAGCCAGTCATATTTCAATGGGGAAAGGGGGGGGGCAAATTCAAAGCAAAACCTCTTCCCTCCCTTCCTTCCTTTCTTCCTTCCAAGCTAGTCCACCATGGTTTTATTGGCTGGAGAAATTTTGTATTTTTATAGTCCCCAGAAGGCTTAAAATTGCATTTGAGAGACTTAGTGTTTCATTTAACTGGAAAAAGTCAATTGAATGGTCCAATTGATTCGGAAAACATTGCAGAGGTGAATTAAAATAAACAAGTGATACATCATTTAAATGCTCGTAAGTATTTTTCGGGTGGGGTGTGGGGTGTGGGGTGCTGTATCTGCGAGAAGATCAATCACTTAGAACACAGATCTTACTCTTGTCATGAATCTATTATTTCTAATTACAAATCACAAAAATAGTCGCTTAAATACAAATACTTAGATTACGTCATTACATAAATTTACATAAATTTTAATAATTATTTTACGATACAACAGGGGGTGTTGTTAGTAGTCTCTCTGATTGGATACCTAATGGTAAAGCTTTTGGCATACACAAGTTACCTGTTAATCCAAAAGACACTCCGAGTATAAGGCCCCTGTATATAAGCCTCCCTGTATATAAGCCCACCACAAAATGCTTACGAACCTCTATAAGCCCAGGGCTTACATTCGGGACTTTGGTCCCACTGCAAGACGTCTTCAGGTCTGGAACTATTACAAACCTGTTTGAGTTCGCTTACGATGTCTAAAGATAGGACGAAACGAGGTCATGCCAGCGTTTCACTTACAGAGTACTAAAGTGATGGCGTCATAAAAAACGTTTTTCGAGAAATCGCAATTATAACTATATCACAGTGTTAACCCTGTCACCAAATATCCGTATACAAATATCGCGTTCAAATCATATATCAACTGCTAGAAACGGCTGTTTGAATTTGCAAAAGTCCTCAAGGAAACTCTGTTAAATTTGCTCAGTTCATAAAATTATGAACTGGCTTCATTTAACAAGGTTTTGATAGGCATGATTTAAAGTTTGAAAGGGCGTATCTCAACGATCGCTCAAGGTATGGTTCTCGAATTTGGACAGGTTGTCTACGTCAACAAGGAAAAAGCAATGAGTTTAAGAAAGAATCAAATTTCTGATATTCATTAAATCGTGACGTCATACTTTAGTACTTTATTTTTTAGCTTTTTATAGATCATGATTTTAACAATTCTCTTCGGTTTCTTAGCTGGACAAGATGGCCACATGTGCTCCACAAGTTCAGCGGCTGCACCAGAATTTATCCTTCACCATGGTTTTATTGACAATATACAAACATCTCTGTTTGGGTCTTCGAATCAGATAGCGAAAAGTCGTCTACGGCTTTACAAGATTGGTTTAAAGTTCGCGCAGGCTACATCTTATCAACAGTTACTAAACAAAGAAAATGTAATTTGACTGTACCCGGGTCGATCGATTAGTGCGTTGCCACACATTAAAGCACGTTGCACTCGATTGGCACGATTCGTTGGTGTGACGGTCCTTGGATCAACAAACATAGATCAACAACCAAATCACGTGCAAGCATCGTGACTACGAAAGCCTGGACGATGTTTCCCTGTCTTGATTCGCAGACCCTTAAAAAAATGTCTGTTTGGCTCTGCGCGCAGGTTATAAAGTACCTTGTTAAGACCCTGTTTACGCGGGTATGGATCCAAATGGATCCGTACAGTACCAGAACTGGTACGGATCGGCCTTGCGTTTACACGGGACCTGGTGGGTCTTGTGGTAAATTTGACGTTATCCCTGTTCAAATTCTATTTTCCTTCTTGTACTGGCACGTTTTTCATAATCTCCTATTGCTCGTATTTTAAACGTTGCATTTTATCGCAGCTGGTAGAATACAATGAACCGTTGATTTGCTCATTAGATTAGTATACAGATTTCTGGATCCAAATGGATCTGGTCCCCCTTCTAGGGTGTTTATACGGGATCGGATTCGTTTGCATCTGTACAAGTATGGATCCGTACCCATTTAAAGAGGGTCCAAGCTTGCCTTCTTAAACAGTTTTCTGGTAGGCTACTGGAAACATTCATGCCTACCTTATTCCTTTAAAATTTCGTCTCCCTTTTATTTTCGTGCATAATCGGGGAACATTGTCGTCAATTCCAAGCCATTTTAGAGGCAGACCTTTCTGCACTATTTTAATATGACAAAGAAAGGATTGTTATCAGTCTTAAAGCTAAAAACAATTGCTCGTTGTAGAGAGGATATCATATCGTAACAGTAAAAAGATTGAAAATAACGAAATCAGACAAAAAAAAATGTTTACATCCCGGTGATTGTATGCTGTAATTTTATTCAATAATTCTTTTTAAGTTATCAACTTAATTTTAGTCGTTAGTTTTCATCTCAGTAAAACAAATTTTAAGACTATGGATGCCAGACATAGAAGTGGGAAGCAACTAGAAAGAGTAGCAATCGATATCAATGTCAATCTTTATTCATAAGTTTCCACGGTTGGACTATGGATTAATATTAAAAAATAAACTCTGCAGTACACTGCAGCGTATAGAGAATCATCAATATTCTAATTAATTGACAATAATTGTATTGTTTAGTCTATACATACAACCACATATTACACTTTGCTATGAGAAACATGAAGTAATTTTGAGATCGTGTCAAAAAGCGGATTTTCAGACCCAATTCAAACAATTCATATTGAGGAATTTATTGCGAGACTGTATATATATATATATATATTAAGGTAGTCATCGTACCACAGTCATTGTACAGCCAACAAGTTTAATGATTTTGGAATGTTGTAATTTCAACAAGATAAGAAATAATTGGTGCATATGTATTTTGTATGTATTCTTCACGACTGATTTATGGGTTGATTATTAGAACAGCGAGCAGTTGTAAGTGAGCAGGAGATCCTGGAGATATGATCTAACTTTCATCCTCAATATATCGGATACCAGCCCTATGCTAAATGAACAGTGCAAACGTAAAGAACCTTCTTTAAAAAGCGGATAAACTGTAGGGTTGAGTTTCCTAGATCATAGACCTTAACAAGCGCGGACAATTGATCAAACCAACAAATTATGTAAGAGTGTTGAAAGCCCTCCATATTGAGCTTTATAGATTTGACCGACAAAACTACAGTTATCAATGGCTACACCATAGGTGTAAAAGACACTCGAACATGTAAAATCGAGTAGATTCTTTATTGATAATACAATCCGAACTGCCGTTTGGTGCGACATCCAGTCTGGAATTTGAAAAAGTTTCACTTGAAATTCATGTTGACGTTTCTTGGTAAATGCATTTATAAATCTAAAAGCGGAATAGGGAAGACTTAACTTAATATCTAACCACTAAATCAAGAACTGAGCACCGCTAAATCAAGAACTGACCACTAGACGAAGTCAGTCTAGCTTTTCATCTCTACTAACTCACAAAACCACTGTCACAAGGAAATACTCCATCCCTGCTCGAACGGGCATTATTATATAGATTTCTTTTATATAGGAGTTCACTCATCACAGCCAAAATATGAAGGCCAAGAAAGATAAGAAGAAAGTGGCGTATTTTACATTTATCCTTTCATACTTAACTGTTGAACCTTGGCATTTTGACTTACTGTCTTATTACTTCAAACTTTGCTTGTTAACATCTTTTAAAGACTTGACAAGTAAGTGGTGCAAGGAAATATAAAGGTAGGATACAACTTAAGAAAGGAAAAGGTATCAAATAATGTTTTAAACTCATTTTAATGTTGAACAATTTGCCTTTTAAAGTTAGCAAATTTTCTCAAGGCCTATTATTGTATATTTTTTCTCTCTCATAATACTTACTATTGTCTCATACTACCTCCTGTTTCCTTAGACGCTGCAGACCATACCTGTTGTCATTTTTTATTCTTTTTTGTCAGTATAGGCCTACGTATTCTAACGTTGCCCCAGATTTTATAAAACGTCAGAACGGATGTAGGCAAAATACTTACTTAATTATAAAGTTATTATTCAAAGTACAATACATTCCCAATTTACTCGAACCTTTAAGGGATCGATAAGAATAACCCAAGAAAAGGTTTATGTGAGTTAAACACGGTAAACAGTACGAGGTACTGAAGGCTTTAGTTATCCTGTATTAGTGTTACTGTGATACTATTGTATGATCACGTTCTGTGCTGCTTAAAAATCTATCAAAAGCAGCATTTTTGAAATATCAGAGGCTTTAGCTTTGAATCACGTTTGTGGATGGATCACAACCTTCACCACCGTTCCATCTTCCTTTACGTTCAGTACCTCTACACTTTCAGCCACACTATTATTTTATGCTGTGCAACATTTGAGCCAATTTTAGCCACATGGCTCCGCACAGCGTCTTCCGTATAAAAAGAATAATGTTAATTTGGTTTCCAAAACTACCGTTGTAATCAATAGCGGTCCCTTACGACAAAAGCAGAAAATTTTGTCTTTGTATTCTTCACTTCGCTTAATGGTTTCCTGCTCCAATTGTGTGCCTTATACGGGCATATGTAAATAAATCTTCAGAAACAGGATTCGTACCCTCTAGCATAGAAGGCAAGTGAACTATTCGCTGGACCATGACAGCAAAGCATGAGAATTACTTAAGGGAATAATTGACGATCTTGTACCAGATCATTTTGTTATCTATGACCTTAGCCCATTATTATTTTTTTCAGGTCTTTTCTCTTCAATATGGAAGAAACTTTACATGATCAAGAGTGTGTTAATGTACAGTAATTATTTATTCCTTGTGTCTTTGTCATTAGATTTCCAAAGTTATGTATTTGTGTAGTGTTTTCCTCCATTATAAAAACTTTTTTGATACAAGCTCATTTGTAAAATATTCTTCCAGCTGGACTTTTTCTGGAGAAGACTTAGAATTTTGCTCAGAAATCATTCTTTCTGCACTCTTGCTTACGTCTTGAAATTCTTTTGCCCATGTTCTGTTGCCCATATTCTTTTGTCTATCTTCTTTTGCCCTTATTCTTTTGCCCATATATAGCATCTTAATGGTCTAATTGTAACTGGTCATTACATTTTCGTGTCAGGAAACTTTTTATTCATGTTCCTTACTGCCGTGTTTCGATACCAATTCTTCTCATGACTTCAAGGTCGTATATCTCACCAGATGCCACTAAACGCCTAAGATAAGTCACATGCTAAAGCTAGCGACATTTTCTGTAGCTTTTGTCATATTACAAGTACAGGGTTTTTTCACTATTTGTTGAAGAAAAACAATATTTAGATACAGTGTTTGTAGATGTGCACATTAAGTGCTTCGAAGCCTCTACCCAGCGGACGTGTTCATAGTCATACTACCGCCCCACATTATGGGGACGGCAAGCAAAAATTAGAAAGAATAATAACTAAAATTTGAAAGAAACAATATGTATTGCTCTCCGAATTCCTATTGATGCGAGATGAGTTATTTCCATATTTTCGATAGCGTCTTACTCTTTCTTGGATTAGCAACAAATAGTCCTATTAGAGAGGACCTCGAGGTACTTTTTGTTCAGGTAAAACTTCGGAAAGCCGTCTCATATTTTGCAAACATACTATAAATTTCCGTTTACGATTCCAAGCTCTTGTACTTTATTCTTAATTGTGGAAAGACGGTTGTATGTTGTTAAAACTTAATGAACACAATATTGGTTTGTTTTTTCATTTAACAAGAGATTTGGAGGATGCAATTGGAAGGTGGAAGGAGTAGGATTCAATACAGTAAGTTAATATCTAATATTAGTCAGCCAAGGAGAAAAGAAAATGGTTCGGTAATGGCGGTAATTTGATTTTCATTTTGTAACCTTTGCTTAGTAGTATGTATGCATGTGTACATTTTGCCATTGAAATAAGTCATACCAAATTATACATCAAAATACTTTCCTTTAGGGTATTAGTACATTTACAGAAACAAATACAACCAGAATATTAAACTTATTAAAAAGGCCCACCCGAATCCACCTCAACAGTTTCACCAGTATTCGTGACTGCTCGTTGCTTAAAACAACTCGGCAAGAGTGATCAATGCGTATTACTACGAGAGCTTGGCGTAGTGCAGCTTCGGTCTTCCAGGGTCTATGTGAACGTACTATGGCTTCTTCAGGACCAAGTGTGCTGCCGCCTCATTGCTTTGCAACATTGACCAGCAAGTTGAAGTCTATGTTGACTACTATTAAAGACTGTATCCTTAAGTTTACACCGAATATCATTAATAAGGCAAATGTATCGAGTACGATATTTTATCGAACTTTTGATTTTCATAAACCCAGTACGCTGTGCACAGAGAAGTAATAATGACGTCACAGACGTACTAAAAGCACGTGTATCGTGAAGCGTCCTATGCTCCATTTCAATAAGGCCTAAGTAGAGGTTAATTAACTTCTGAGTAAAATTATTTTAAGTAACTACATGGATAAATACGTGAGAATATCTTATAAAATGGACATCAAATGGTACTCCGTTGTTTATGGCATATACTTTGACCCAAGGGTTCTTACGGTTAACATTTTGATGTGTATCTCTACAAACGTTTCGTTGTTGAGAAGTTGTGTTCAATTCATTCTCCTTTCCGAAGATCTTGTTCACGTGATGTTCAAAGAGAGGCTAGGTTTGCACTTGTCATACAGAGTTCTACGTCTGGAACTACCAAATAAACTTTTTCGAAATGTGACTGCAGGGCAAAGACGTACATTTATAGAAGGCATCTCTCAATGGCCATGACCACGCTAGTATTTCATGTCAGTTCCAGATTCTAATGAATTGCAATGTGTCTAAAGATGTTGACAATGATACCAGAAGTGCTTTACAAACTCGTAAGCACTATTAATCACCCTTGGTCATGGAAAAATTCATCGACGTTTACAAACTGCTGTGAAAAGTTTTCTTCTTTAATAATTGATCAAGCACTTGAAGAGTTCACCCCAGTGGATTGTGCAGGTTTGTTTGTTTGTTCCCAATTCTCAGCCTACATTTTGGGAGGAAATGGTGAAGGTAGCTGAAAAGGATTTAAAATTTTCCTTAGCTGAAGAATGACTTCAGGCCGTGAGTAGGGTGAGAGAGATGATTACCGTCGTATGTGTAATCAAGGCAATACCAGCAAATTCATCACTTTCACACTGACAAATTACTCTGACAAGAAACGTACAACGCCCACAGGTAAAGCACATAGCTACTCATTCTATGATTCCTATTAGGAGAGGGGGGATAGGAGGTAAATAGATGTAAGGTTGCACCTACGTTGTTGTCAAGTCAACCGCATAACAAATAAGGATAAAAATAAATAAAATAAATGACGAGTTTTACTCTTACCTCTTGTAGCTGATCTTTTAGACTCTGTATTTCCCTCTCCATTTCTATGATCTGAGGTTGGTACGAGAAATAGAAAACCGTTTCAGATTGATTGAGGAGACACTATTAAAATACAAGGATCTTATCATCGTAGTATCTATAGTTCAACTGGTTGAGCGACACAATGCGACAGGTAACACTCTCGGGTTTGCACCATGATGCTTATCTTCCTAATTGATTAGCAAAGTTTCACTATGATCCTCAAACCTAATGACAAACATTGTCATCTTAAAACATCCGACCACACTAAGTAAGAAAGTCGCAATCGTTAAGTTGAAAAATTTTACTCGGCAGCTCATCTTACGACTTTAAAACTCTAACGACTGCTTCTTCGACCTAACTGCTCCTTCGTGTGGAAAGCCTGATACTAAGATTTGGACCTTCTCCCCAATAGTGGGGGGGAAAATCAGTGGGTAAAATTTATACTTATAATACCATCTTAGGCCGGCCAACAAAATCTGTTATAATTCGTTGCGCGTCATGGTCTAAGTAAACTGTAAAGTTTGTAAAGATTTACCTCGGTTTGTTGGAATCAACTTTTGTTAGCGTTCGTATATTGATAAAAGATGCCTAAATTTTACTCAAATCGCGGTCAGAAGCAAGGACGGACCTAAATATGTGGACATGTGAGGGGTGGCTTACGGCAGGGGCGCTTTGTTTACTACACTTAGCGTCGGGAGCGCAAATAAACTCCAACAATGGCAAGGAAACAAAATAACGTGAATTGTACACAAGACAAGGCAATGTATCTGATGATGATCAGCGTATTCAACTAATCCAAACTTGGCAAAACACGATTATATAGACCAAGTCACAATTAAATACAATAGTTGATTAAGATAGGATAGTTATGTGCCAGTAGTGGCCAGGTTGTAAATAAAACGTCAAGAGGGGTCAAGAAATCGCCAGTAAACGACTTCCTTGCACTCGCATAGTTCGCCCCCCACGAGGCAGATGGGGGGGGGGGGGTCAAGCTTTTTCCAAAAGTCACAACAGTCACAACAAGTCACACGGAAGGGCGATATGTAAAAGATTGCAAATAATTATCTACGCAATTTCTGGCACAATTTTGAAAATTTCCAAAACGTTTTGTTTAGGTGGGGTTGGCTCGAATCGCATTTACAGGTTGGAGTTGGCCTCTAAAGTGGGGGTTGATATTTGCAGGGGGGGTGTATACTGGTCTAAACTAAATTTTGTACACGGTGGTATCCACTTCAAATTAAAAGTTATATTAGCGATTCTGGTTCATGTTGAAGAGACTGACGTAACTGGAAAAATGCTGGGTATCAGAGAATACGTAGAGGTAGGTATGTCACAAGAACAGAATAAAGTAAATTTCTCACTTTCATATCTATACTTCTGGTACTGCATAATATGTAGATAATATTTTTTAAAGAAATCATTAGTGAAATGCCCATTGACCAGTTTCGTTGCAGCCTCATCAGAATGGCTCGTGCAAAGAACGAGTTGTTCGAACATTGAAGCATCATTTATGATAACTCGCAAACAAAGAAAGGGATCGAAGCAAAATTTTTCGACCGCTTATTGGACAATCATAAAGACCTACCAACAATTTGGAGGCGCCAAAATTGTTGGAACAATTTCAGAGAAAACACAAACCTTTTGTCGGCAAAGTAAAGGATTCCGGGGTTCGATGAAAACCGCTTTTAAAACTTTCAGATAGAAAGCTGATCTAGCTTTAGCTAATATACGAAAGCAATTGTTGGTATAGGCCCACAAACAGTCATGCTGATGTAGTAAATGTGTACCGATGGCAGAATTACAATCAATCAGACTTAAATTTGCTTTACACTTTCGTCGAGTTTGTTGACGCTGACGAACGGTCTTCATATTTCTCAACACGGATGGAATATGTTGCGAGATACGATCTGTAAGCCTTTGAGACGTCCTTCCATACCTAGCGTCACACTGGCATCTAAATTCATAAATAACATTACTGTCCTGTTGGTTGAAATGACGTCCTTCTAGACTTTAGGCAACATGCGTTGTTTGCGAGTTATCATAAATGATGCTTGAATGTTTGAATAACTCGTTCTTCATAAAGCCCAATGTTGTCTTTCAGAAATAGATGCTGTAATGAATTAATGATGTATAGCCTGACAAGCTCGCACACTTCGCTCCACTGAAGCTACTTATTGTAATGTCGAATAACATAGTATATATGATCTGTTTCGATCCATGGTTGCTCATCATCAAACAAGAAAGAGTTGCAACAATCTGCAATGATTTTCCAGCTCAGTTTTATTAATAGGGGAGAAATTTCTGGCCCAGTCAAAGGCTGTTGAATGTTAAGTCTCACTAATGGAGTGATAAAAGTTTACTATTTCAAATGATAAAAACACATGTCTCTCTTTGCTATGGACCAATGTAAACAAATGGATTATGGATTGTTTGTCCTTGCATTGATTAAATCCTGTGTGCAGCCTGAATGCTTTGTTTACTCAGCCGAGAATACACTTGCCATTTCATATTTTGGTGGGTTAATTTATCTGTGTATAGGTTGGGTAATTATCAAAGTTTTCTTTATATATATCCCTTAAGTGTAATAAACTTGGGTTTATGCAACATTAATTCTATTTTGTCAACAAGGTTCAATTTGATTGCAATATGGTTAAGTTCCTTCTTCACTTGTGTAATGCCTGATTCCTCTGGTAGTTTATAGGCTTTTATAAAATCTTCTTTAGGAGCTTATTGTATTCTTCACGTGATTGTTGTTAATGTTTCTGGTAAATACATAAAATTTTCAGTTGAATTATGTTCTTTTTATTCTGTCGTGATGTCCTTTGGACGTCTAAATCTGTTTTTCTAGATTTTAGTTTCTCTATCATCTTAAGGAGGTCATCTTTAAATTCTTTTAATGCTTTCAGTCCGAATTTGTCTGAAAGGTGTACACCGTCCTGGGTACACCAGAGGTTAGTTTGGCTTTTGGGAAGAAGGTATCCATTTGCATGAACTATGTAAAATTTTTCCAACATACCCTTTTCAGCATCACTTTGTATGCCATTACTTCCCAGGCAAATTTGTCCAGTCTGGGAAGTATGGCAATCCAAGCGATCTAAAAGCATGAATGAAAAAGAAATTTTAACAGCGAAGTGATATAAAGAAAAATAATTTACTGTTTCATTGTTATTATATCTACATACATATTTCTTAAATTGCAATATTATCAATTCAGTCACAATATAAAAATATAAGGTAGATATAGAGTTTTCGTAACGTTAAGATTGCCACGAAAAAATTGCGATGTCTTAGAAGAAAATCATGTTTGGAGGAAGGGTCACTCAAAAAGTGTAAGAGAAAAAGGTTTATAGGAAAATGGTATTCCACAACTAGAAAATTACTTATTATTAGTCACAACAAGATCCGAATGAATGCCCATTCCCATATGGGCCGATCCCCCAACTTCTGAAAAATTGATTATATTAAAATGACTTTAATACCTTTATTTTCATTCTGCTTTAGAAATTACTTAGACAGGTTAGGCAATCTGACTGCACTGCCAATGGTAATGTATGAGGAATGAAATAGATATAAGACAGGCCTGCAGGTGTGAGTCCAAAATCCATATTCTTGTGAACAAATCTTTGGTGCAAATTATCAACAGTTTATCTCTTCACTATATTTCACCAAGAAGGGACATGATTGCTGCAATTATATAACATTACTATATAACACATCGTCGTAATTGTAAATTCTATTCTGAATGTCTTACATTCTGCCCCTTACCTCTCTATAATCAGCATGCCCAGTCACTGGCCGTGCTGTACAATCTGTTAATGTGCTCTCCTCTGTAAATCTTTCCTTCTTCTTCCTTTTCCCCGTTGCTCTTTCGTCCATTCTCTTATTTTCCTCTTCCTTTCCCATCATTCCTTTCGTCCTTTACACACTTGTTGTAGTGTTAAACTTTATTGTTTTCCTCGCCTGACTTTTCGCTTTGCCCCTTTCTATGGTTATCTATTCTCAAGCTGGTGTTTTTCACTGTTTGTCTCTTCGCATCTTTGTTGTTTTTGCCTCTGTGTGTGGACCATTTTTATTGACTGACCGTTTAGTTTTAGCGTCTCTGATTAATACTCTTTTCCGTTGTTGTTCACCTTTTATATCTGTCGTTGTTCTTTCGTCCAGCTGACTGATGATATATACTTGTTTGTTTTTTCTTTCCTCCACTTCGGTTGTTCTTTTGTTTCTTCGCTCCTCCCTTAAACCTTTCCTGCTGCTCTTCCTTGATTTCTTGCTACTTTACTTTCCTTGCTCTCTTGTGTTTGAATTTACAAATTCTAACAAGTGTGTGTGGAGGTCTGTGGTCGATATGCGTGGCGGTTGGAAAGAATTGCATACCAGCAGTAAGAGTGGCCTGATGAAAAATCTTTCCACAATTAAGTGAGGGGCATCAATTAGGTACCCTACAGCGCATTGCTATGGCTTTGGCAAAGTCGGCCTTAAAAGTAGCAGTTTCTTTATTTTCTTTAGCAAATTTAATCATCCACCGGTGGACATCGACATCCAGCTCTACGCAATTGGAGACCAGCCTCTCTGCGCCATGTGACTTGACCACGTTCAACTACACCTGCGATGACATTGCTATACCTGGTGTTATCGTCTCGAGCACAAAAGAATAAAGTATAGCCGAGTAGCTGTGGCATGTCACGAACAAAAACGTAAGAAAAGTGTAGAGCTCAGGGTACCCATTATGCACCACAGAAGAGTTTCTCAGGAACGTTTAAGTATCTTGTTGTAAAGGTAGCTATGAGTTGAACGACACGAGGAAAACCCAGTCTGATATTTGTAGAGAACCTAGTTTTGCACAGTGTATAGGAATAAATTGCTATTAATGACTTCTCTGCATAAATTTCTGTAAGATCCTTGCACGTTTCTGCTCCACAAATCAGTTTTCTTTAGTCTTCAAAAAGCAGTTGGGATCGATGTGCCCATTAACATTATCAGAGGTCTGTGACTCAACAGAACCTAGGAATACAAAATTTTCCATTGGATTGCCGTCAGTCATGATGCTGTCATCACTTTCAGTCAGAAGTTTGCATTTCTCAGAGCTAATTTTCAATCTGTATGTTTGCTGGCAGCTTCAAACTCCTTAGTTGAAACTCTTTACTTCTAAAAGATTTATGACATCATTGTCATGTCTTCTGTATATCTTATGCCTGAAGATGAGACTCTGGTTTAGACTTACATTTTACCGAAGCTTTGGGGAGTCATGCATGATGAAGTCCAAGAAAATGTTGAATAGCATGGTTGGATGCTTCTTGGTCCCATTGTTTAGCGATAGGTTTGGGAAAAATTAACCAGCAGGTTAGGTTCAGTTATTGATACCTCAATGGCAACTCAGCAGTGGTTTGTTAAGGGCTAGCAACCCACTCACTACCCCCAGGACAGAACCATATTAAAACTGTAATTCATTGATTTCAGCAACTACAGAACTGACATATAACAACCAATCCGTAGAGAATAATGGTTCAACAAAACATGGTGTTGCTGTGATGGGTTGTGTCAAAGAACTGTAGCCATACTCACAGTCTTGATTATAGGTCTCAGAACACCCTAATAGCATCACTGCCTAACTTAATCACAAAGTCACCAATGGTGGAACTCTCTTCAGAACTGACATGCATACAAGAATGTAGAGCTACATCTTAACCACGGTGCTGTGAGCATCCCTCTGAGCCTGTACATGGTCAAGATCCCTACAAACAAGTTAGCAAATTTCACCTGGCAAAGGCTTGTGCATACTGATGAAGAACAGGAACTTCATATATATAGAACTTATCAATCAGATTTTCTGACCTTCACAATGAGGAAGTTGTCAGTTGTGCTGCAGAGAAAACACTTTGCAAGTGAACTACAAATGGGTAACAAACCTGTATCTCTGCTATTACAGACAATCATGAATAGGAGCAACATGACATAAAGCACACCTTGATAATATCAAACCACGTTCCCCTGCCTGGTACCTGGAGCTGCTCAATCTTAACAATTAGATTAGCACAAAAGGAGCAACAAACTTTTAAGATCTTACAGAGGCTGACAGGATTAGCAACTTAAGCACTTCCAGGAAGATAGTTCTTACGTTTGATGGTGGTTACATGATAGGAACCTTTGTAGGTATGTAAAAAATTCAGACAGGAACGTTAATCAAGAAGAAACTCACTTGTGAATGTGCGTAGTAAAAAGTGTTGCGTAGACAAAGAGTTTCAAAACTGTTGTGTAGACAAAGAGTTTCAAAACTAAAAAAGAACATGGAATCATATCTGCATCTGACTGAGAACATATTTGTCAGGCATTGCGTAGAACACAACTATCAGAATGGGATTGGAACGGAAAGAACATTACTTTATACCCAGGTGTGCATTTAAAATAGCCAATCAGAATTCAGATTATCTGCCTGGTAATGTCGGTGGAGCACTGAGCGTTGCTAGAGCTGTATTAATTAACCTAAGAGACTCAGTACAAAGACAACATTTTCGTCTTCAAAGTTTATGAAATGCAGACTTATCCATGTCTATGATATGAAATCAGTCATCCATTTACATTTTGGCAGAGTCAAGATTTTTAATAGAACTCTAGCTTATGAAAAGAGGTGCTTCTTATGTCTTATGTCAAGATACAAAGAAAAGATGCAAGAAGAAAAGATCAAAGAAGAAAAGATGCAGGAAGTTGCTGATGGCAAAACAAGAACAAGAGAGGAACGATTACGCAGAAATAAACAAACAAGTATTTCATAGTGTTTCAAGAAAATCATTTTATGTGTAAAAAGATATTCCCTTTGGATAATAGGATATATACCATTTTAAAGTGAAAAAAAAGTAATAGCACTTTACTCTTATTTTTAAAGAACGCTTTACAATATCAATTTTTAGATGCAATCTACTGGCGTGAAAATCCAATGGCTACAACATTTGTTTTTGCAGATACTGCAATTATTGAGATAATTGCTACTGCTAGAATCATGGCTGCAATTGTGCCAAACTCTGGGACTACCACGCCGTCTTGAATATCTACTTCAGCTGAAGCAGTATATTTTGGATCGTTAAATTGCTGTGCTGTAACAGTGTAAAAACCATCTTGTGTCCATAATGGTCCACCTGTTGTAATAGTTGCTGTGAACTCTCCATCAAGCATTGGTGATACTTGATCAACTGAAACTACATTTCCGTTTGGAGCAGTTACTGTTAATGTAATATCTGCACTTACTCTATCTGTATTTCCTGTAACTACAATTGTATCGGATCCCATTTCGGTTTCGGCGGTACTAATTTCAATTCCTGCATCTACTGTTACAACTGGTTTGATTGGTTCAAACACATCTGATGTGAGATTGGATTCGGTTACAGAAGTTTGTTCTGCCATTCCTCCATTTACTTCAACAAGAACTGCTATTGTATACATTAGATTACTTGCTTGTTGTGCTTTGATTTCATAGAATCCGTCTTCAGTCCATGTTGGACCAATTTTGAATTCTGCACCAAAATATCCATCAGCATCTGGGGACTCTTGATCGATACTCACTACATTATTTCCACTAGGGGATGTAACAATTAATGAAACATCAGAGAGTTTTGAAATGGTTTTACCTTCCACGATAATTGTTTTGGAACCGCCATCTGCCATAGCTGTTAGGGTCATTCCTTGTGTTTGAGCAAATGCATCTTGCTGAATTGAGGTCACTGAAATTAATGACACTGCCAAAAGGGCTATTGCCATTGATGTTGTAGACAGATGAAATTCTAGTCCGGACTGAGAATTCTTCGAAGAATTCCAGACGGATGCGAAATTAATTCTGCATACTTGAGATTTCGGACACGCTCATGATATTGATGTTAACATGATGTACAACAAAGCTATTTTCTGTCGTCAGAAGACTGCGAAATTTTGACCGGATTTCAACATTTCGCAAATTGAACTTCCGCCCAAGAGCGGTGCAACACAGCCTAATTCAAACAACAACATGAAGTGTGCCTTTAAAGGCAACAAATGATGTTGACCTAATCAAACCCCTTCTAGTGCTTCTTTCAGCCAGGTCATTTAGTGTAATCGAGAAGCACGATGAAGATGATTTAAGGAATTCAGTTGTTACATTAAACAGCTTGAGGCAGTCTGGTACAAGTAAAGGAATCGACAAGCAAGATTCTTGTTTAGAAGTCATGATTAAGTAAGATGTGATTAAAGTTATTAGATAGAAAAATTCGCTTGGTATATTTTCTCATTAACCCACTAAGATGAGAGCTAAGAAGACGTACCTTTATAATAAGAATTTCATCCTAAATCCTGAAAAGCCCGTCTGCTGAATAAGAAGAAGAAGATGGAAACGGATCAATTGACCTAGAGCGTGTTCCAGGTGAAGAATCAAGTAACTTTAAAGTAACTAGAGAAGTTACTTAGGGTGTATTCCAGCTGATGGTTTTTCAGTAACTGCAGTTACTGCGCGGTAACTGCCCATTTTTAACTGCAGTAGAGCCAGTGGGAACGGCACAGTAAGCTGACTAGCAGTAGCGTCATTTTCGAATTAAATGCACGTGTTTAAATTTCCTCTATACTATTCTCTATTTTTTTATTCTCTGCTGTCCTACTAAACTTTAGACATGTTACTGCAGTAGCGTCTTAAGTGATTTCAAAATTCAATCACCGAGAATAGAGGATTTGAAACTTTAGTTTGAAAAGAACACTAGAGAAATAGGAATTATGTCACCAACGGTTATCGAACCCGTGGCCGACACTTTCGCGGCGTGCGCTCTACCAACTGAGCTAGGTGACCTAGGATTTTAACTTACTCTATTTTTTACTGGGAGTGGGTGCATTTTGCGAAATGAACTTGTTAGGAGCAGGTGCTTATTTGGAATAGGCTCTTATTACGAGTGGGCACTGCACAGGACTCGAGCCCATATTACATATGATACCGTAACTGCTTTAAGCCCTGTACAAACGGGCTCGACTTTTCACCAAATTTTACTCGACTTTTAGCAATATTGTCGAGCCAAGTCAACCCTTAGGTGAACAAACAGGCCCGATTTTTTGCTCGATTTTTTACCAGACTTTGAACTCCTTCCAAAGACTTCACGTTCTTTTCCTTATCTAGCGAGAAAGTCTGTTTTTGAATCGGATTACTCAGCATGCGTAGGCACTAGTTTTTAGAGTGCTCGGAGGTTTTAATAGAATTATTAGAGCATATTGAAATCTCTGTAATCGAGAAAGTTTACAAATGGGCTCGACAAGACTCCACACGCTTTGAAACAGTTTATCTGTAGAGTGTACCCGCTGGACAAATTTCATATTTTGTAAAAGAAATTGTAATTGGCCAAATCCAGAGCTTCTAGCTTGGTAAAAACGTATATTGTACCATGGGTGGAAAATTTCTAAAAAATTAATTAGCATGGGGGGGGGGGGGGGGGGTATCTCTATTAGGCATCTAAGAGTAAATAATTGCAAAGACGATGATGATCGTCTCCATAGCATTTAGATACATGCGTATCGTCTAGATGTCTTTAGTCTGCATAAAATATATTTATCGTAGATTGTTTTTCTGTCATTACCCAAATCCTAGATAAAAATATCATTTGGCTTTTCTAAAAAGATTCCACTTCTGAAGATGTAAATATGGCCAAGCTTCAGAAATTTTTGCGTCAACATAGCGTGTTATGGTTATAATCGAAGTGTCAAGATAAACATGGATAAATATCTGGTAAGGATAGAGAATCTTCTTCTTGAGTAGATCAAACATGCTGTAATGGCGACAAGTCGAGTTCATGGAATTTAATTGTACGTAAATGGTCTGAACACAATTCTCAACACTAAATTTCTTACAGAAATGTCTTTCTATCCTAACACGATTTTCACCTGAAGATTCCCCTCGGTTACATGTTTAGTGTATTGAAAAGGAGGCGAGCCTTCCTTTTATATTCCGCAAATGTTACATGAAGGACAAGGACCGTTACTTTTAGCCAGTTAGCACCTTTCTTAGATGTTATTCCAGGTCATTTGGCATTTTTATTTAAATATCTTAAAAAAGGCCTTGCTAGGAAAGGGAAAACAAACAATTGTAATTAAGAAACAAGGTAGTGTTATTTAATTAAAAGATGTATTCCAAGCTCTAAAACAACATGGCGTTGAGGATAAGTACATCAACGTCATAAAAGAAACATACAGAGAAGGCACTTTTATACCGACAACTATGATATGTAAACGCCATACAGAAGGGACTTGGATATTCCAGTTACAAACTTTAGCACCTATTGGGAGACTTTTGAAGGAAAGTGTACTGGAACTGATCCCGCGAATGGAAGTTTTGCAGATACCAACCAGCATTTACTTTGCGAAAGTGTTTGAATACGAACAGATGTGCTGGATCGTGTACAACTCTTTACCTATTGAAATGTACCGCCTTATCAAAGAAGCCTATTCCTAACATTCGAATATGTAAAGCGTTGGTGGATGGATGTCTCTCGAAGCTATGAGACGTAAAAGTCATTAGACCATTGGTGATAGAATGTCAAATCATTCTGCCTGTGTGCCGTTGTGTCAGTGTAGAATGCAAGTAGCACCTAGACGTAACTAGTTTTAATTTTGTAAAAACACGGTTCTGCAATTTCATAATAGAGCACTATTTTTGTAGAACCAATTTAAGCAGTGGTGTATGGTGATAGAGGAAAATAAGTTATCAATGAAGATCGCATCTTTCTTAATGAGACACTTGTTTGATGTCTTTTTTAAGTGTTGAAATGTCTTCATTTAGCTGAGTAGGGAAGAGGTAACACTGCGTATTGCCGTTCATCATCCTGAAAGGTCTTACAGGCCTCCCACTCTGTTATAAAATCATGAAACGTCGTAAAAAATTAAAATTTTGAAATTTTGACGTAAATGTCATAAAAAATGGCCAAATGTCATAAAATATCATAAATGTTTGCATGAAAAAATCTTTGTCATAAGTAGTGCCTTGATTATTTCATTAGCCCTTTTGCAAACAATTGCCGAGGGGCAATTTTCTTGGAGGGTAATTCTCCAGGGGGCAATTCACCGGGGGCAATCATCCGGGGGGCAATTCACCGGGGGCAATCATCCGGGGGGCAATTATACCGGGGGCAATTTTCCGGGGGGCAATCTTCCTGGAGGTAATTTGATGGGGGGCAATTCACCGGGGGGGCAATTTTCCGGGGGGCAATTTTCCGGGGGAAAATTCACCTTGTATCTTTGTATTGATAGACATAATATGATAATCTGTAATGTTTGTTGCATGTACAGCATCCATTTCTGGAGGTAATGTTCACTTACTGTTGACTTGGAAATATGTGCATCATGCTCAATCTCATGCACATGTACTCACCTATGTACTTGCCACTCACGAAGGTGAGGGGGGCAAGTATGGGTGCCACCCCCATCCCCTGAGAGAATTTACCAGTGTATTCACACCCTCCCTGACATTCTGATCGTCATATATATTTTCACGTTAGTTATATCAATGCATTGGAAACAAAAAACGTCGGACCTATGGGATGATTATGGGGTGACTCTTGCCCATATGTCCATAGTTATGTGGATTGAAAATTCCTTGAAAATGCCTTGATTCATTCCTTCACTAACCGACTCCTTTTGTCTCCTTATCCAGTCATTTACTTGTCCTTGTGCTGACTTGGTTGCTGATTCACAATTGCACTAGACAACATAACAAATAATTGACAACTTTTCATTTTCTTAAAGGCTTCTTAATGGTAAATAGGTTTAACTTTATATAAGTACTTTCTTTGTACTAACATTTTGTTATAGGGAAGGCAGCACATGCTGCGCTACATACACAACTCTTTTACGTACATGAATTTTTCGCTAATGTGGCGACTAGAGTAATAGAAGTATGTTAACATCAGAGGCCACCTAGCTCAGTTGGTAGAGCACACGTTGCGAAAGCGTGGGTCACGTGTTCGATCCCCGGGTTTTGACATGCTTTTCTTTTTCTCTAGTGCTCTTTTCAAAACTATATGAATTTTATGTGATTAACATGGTCATTTTTTAAAAGTAGACGTACTACCATACAAGGCTAACATAAGCCACCAGGACCAGAAGAGAGGTAAACAATTTAGATAGTTAACAGAGAAAGAGAGAGGAACAACTAACCTTAAAGAAACGAATTCACGTTTGACTTAAAAGCATTTAAGTTATAAGAAGACGGAAAACAATCAGACCGCAGTGAGTTTTTCAACTTAGAAGTTTGCGGTAAGAATCTAGTCTCGAAGAAAAACTTTTTAGCACAGGGGAGAACAACAGCATAAGGATGAAGATGTTGGGAAAACGGGATCATCCGAGATGTAACAGACCAGGCTGGAACCAATGACAACAGCTCATTGGAACACTTCCCATGGTAATATCTGTACAAAAAGCTAGACACATTTCGCTGATGAGATAATTTGTGTATTGGAATTTACGTTAAGCATATTTTTCAGGCTTCTTATTGCGACAACAATACATTTAATATGTACAAGATACGATTATATTTAGAAGCTGAAGGGGGAGGGGGAGGGGATTTAAATCTATTTGAATATTGCATTATGTAAAGTCACTATTTTGCCAGGCACTGGTTATCGTAATATCATCTGACGTAAACTACTACTACTACTACTACTACCACCACCATCACCATTACTACTACTACTACTACTACTACTACTACTACTATTACTACTACTATTGTAGTATTGCTAAGACGCAGAGCAAAGGCAGAGGCCCATCGGCGAAAGTGGATCCGGTGCAATCCGACGTATAAGCTTGTTAATCATTGCTCTACTTTTAATGTCTATACCAGAAGGAGTTGCAGCGTCAATTGAGCTAAGTGACCAGACCCTTTATAACAACATTTGACAATGTGCTAGAAATAAATAAAAAAGTTAAAAGGCTTGCTGCGTAAATTGTAGAACATATGAAAGCCAGAATGAGTAAAGAGGATTAATACATTATGTTTACAGAAACAACGAGATCGTGTAATACATTCTTTAGAAGTTAAGATTTAGTCTATAGGACATAAAAATACATGCGCTTTTCTTTTGATTGTATTTTTTGTTTCATCGACATGGCATGTCTTGGCAAAATCTAAAGGTTACTTCAAATTTTTGCAGAAACAAGTAAAAAGGTTAAAATGATTTTACCAAAATTAATAATTGACATATGCACTCTTTCCTGAATGCTTAAAGTGTGTTTGCGGTGATTTCAAAACCATTGGTTTCTGGTAACCCTAACCCCCTAAACCCTGAACCCTAAACCCTAAACACCTATACCCTAAGCCCTAAACTCCCTTGGCCCTTGTAGATCTTTTCCACTGTTACGCCCGTTACACATCTGTCGCAATTGTTCTATGAACACCGATTATGAACACTGTTGTGGCATAATGTGCGATAGACCTACTATGCTTAAACTTCTTCTTATTGGTCTCTAGATCCGTTATACCTGTAAAGAGAGTAATGGATGTATTTTGATATAGGAAAGGAAAAAGATTGATCAAGTTTAAAATTATTCTTACTATGTTATTATTATTAATACGGATATGGCTGTAACTTCCGTTGAAGACATCTGTCTCACAGTGATTGAACTCACAGTTTGTTTTGAGACAAACTTGATTAATTTAAATCAAAGGACTACAAACAAAGCAAATAAAAGGATCTTAAAAAGGACCTCATTGATCAAACTCCAGATTTAAACTTAATAACTCTAGAAATCTCAACTTTGTTTTTTTTACCAAGGATTCATGCCGTTTTATAAAATTTGTTAAAATTTAGAAATAGATGCAAATAGGCTGATGTTGAAATGCTCGGAAGTAGCGATAAGAACGTCATATTACATTTTTAATAGGCGCAACAAAGAGTGGACCTCTCCCGAGCAATTACTTTTCATGTAATTTTTTTTCTCCCTTAGCTATTTTTTCTGTGTGTGTGTGTTTATATTTATCATCGTTATCATTATTTTGAAATTTGTTCGGACTAGACACTCCTGTATATCAGTCCTGCTGTCCCATGTACCACGCCAGGTGACAACAGCGGGAAATGTTTTTGTAAAGAGATCACCAATAAAGGAAATGAGTTTAAAAAAAAGTATTATTATTGTTGTTGTTGTTTTTATTATTAGCGAAATTAATAGTAGCATTGTTGTATTTTTTCTCACTCAATGATTCAAAGTATTTCTTGTTGCTAGGGTTGTTTTTTGAATAATTGTTAGTGTTTTTTCCCTATATCTCCGGAATTTCATACAACAATGCATCCTGTCCGCTACAGAGTAAAAAATAGATTTTTAGAAAAGTTAGGTTGAAGTATCTAAGGGCCACTCAGACTAAGGTGCCGTAACAAAGACGATAAATATGGTGCACGAACTACAGGCACACATAAATAGTCCAATGCGAAGGATAGAAGTGTCTACAAAGGGCCTTTTCCCAAGTCGGATCTCTTTGTAAGCAGAGTTTGCCAATTTGGCAAAATGTCGATTTCCATGTGCTTTGGAATGGCAAATGATCCTGACTCCATGGTAATAAAGTTACCATTGGGAATTGTGCAGACATAGTTTTCCATTGGAACATAGCCGATTTGAAATGCATGACGTACAGGAACAAGCTCAATTAAATCGGAATTTTGTCCACTGTCATTGTGTGCATACCAATTGCCAAATGCACCAATGGTTTAGTATGATGGCGCATTCAGGTCTACATACATCCCAGAATATTCTTGTTGTCGCTTTGAGCCACTCATGTACGTAAACTGTACCATGCGACCTACCAAAATTTTGTCCTCTGTATCAATTTGCCTGAACATGCATAGGTCTCCCGATGTGACCGTTCCTTTTGTCTGTGCTGGTTGCGAAGCACTGTTCTTTTCTCGGACTCGAATGAGGCGATCACGTGAAAGGACAGGATTTTCCTGCAGAAGGTACAATGCTGTCGATTTGCGAATAAAAGCACCTTGGTACTCTACAAATTGAGAGCCTCGGCCTTTTGGCAAGGAATGGATGTAGTATCTGTTCTCATTGATGACAGATGCTTTCCATAATCCGCAAGAGGCGAGAAAACTACGTGTTATAGAAGTTATACATGTTAAAACAGCCATGGGCCTAATAGCCCCCCCCCCCCCCATGCTGGCTTAAGACATCAAAAGCCCGTGCTAGGTAGGGTTAAATGAATCCACCATGTTAATTAGCGGGGTGCATTAAATACATGGCAACATTAGCAGAAAAACCCAACAAAAACAAAACAAAACAAAACAAACGACAACAAAAAGATAAAGTAATAATAATAACGATATACAGGAGCTTTCCAAATTATATTGGCTTTTCATCTCCCTTAATGAATAAATGTAGATATAAACAATAACAAAATAAAAGTGACAAGCCTAGGCGACCAAACTATAAATATAGAAACAAGTATGTTCTCCACACATGGCAGTGGTCCACAATCTCGGCTTTGCAAAGTATATCAAGGGATATGGAATCTATTGAGGATAGGATTATGTTAAATGGGAACTCAAGCTGCTAGGTCATAGTGCAAAAAGGACCTGTAAAAGATGCCATAAAAAAAGGAAAATAAAAATTAGTCAAAGACAAGACTTAATCAAATTCAATTTTCAGTCAAAGTCATGCAAAGGCTGTTTTCTTGAGTCATTAAATAGCTCAAAGGTGTAACACTCATTAAAAAGAAGTACTGACAGAAGAGAGGTCATCTCCCCATGATGATCATTGAGGGGGCCTGGCCCCCCACCCAACCAGATGGTCCTGGCCTATGTTGTGGAAGTGTACATTTATTTTTAAACACTAGTATATAACATTTCGTTTGATGGCAAGCAAAGACATACATAGCTGTATTTCTGGAAATTTAAGGGTGGTTTGAAGGATTGAAAGGGCTTTCATAGTTGGCATTTAGGCAGAAACGCGCCAAGAGAAAATTTAGCTCTCTATATGTTTGAGAACGGAGGTGATGGTGTGAAAGTTGTTATGGCTTTGCCTGTGCAAGTAGCAGGTCATTGGTTGCGTCATTCAGTCAGATCCAATTTCCAACGCTTTTTTGCGTCTTTTTTGTGTGACTTCTAACACTCTCCCAGACAACTACTGCCGATGTACTCAAGTGTACAGCTCGTACAATTATCACCGGGGCAATTGCCAGATGAATACCTCAAGCCATAAACAGTAGCCAACTGTGCAGTGATACTCCTTTTCGAAAAAAAACTGTTCTCGTTTTTAACCTGTTTCAGAACGAGACTGGGTTTGCACATTTCTTAAAGGACACAGTACGTACTACCAGCAGTCTAATATTTCTCTCCATTATTTTTCTCACAAACACGTCAATCATGGACAGATTTATACTAGACATCATTCTACGCAAACTGTAGAGTAAAGAGAACGTACTGATTGCCATGTCACGTCTTGACGTTATATTTTTATAGAGTACTTTCCTTGGGAATCTTGTTGACACTAAAGATAGCCCGCCGCGATGAGAATTCGTAGCAAAGCCTTTCGTGTTACGCGTTATTGGTAAAATAATATCCGTATTGCTAGGCCCGAGTTCAAAAAATTTCATACAATCAAAATAAACAAGACATATCCGGAAAAATGCTCTGTAATTGACAAGATTTTAGCATTCCTTTATCGAGCTTCCGTTCAGCGAGAGCGGCAGAAAATAAACCTATTCACGAAAACATATGTGTTACTCTATTGAAACTCGATCCCATGTATTGTTTAAGGCTCTCAAAGTCATCTTCCTATTGGAAAAAGGAGAGAAAAAGAAGTGAAGTAAGTATACAGCATTGAAGGAAAGAATTATGTTAGCTGTACTAACCTTTGACTTATGAGGTTTTAATACAAACAAACCAGTGTAAGGGTGGCAAATGATTTTATGGATACCTCACTGTATGATGGTGGTACTGGCAACCTGCTAGAACTGATGACCCTTATGACAAGTACATCGGACTATAAAGTTAGTTAAAGTCAGATGCACATTAAATAGAATGAGTAAAGACCATAAGCACATCAGATGTTAAGTATGCATTTACGATCACTAACAAAGACCACCATACTTGTGCACGGGCACTGTGAATGTTTGACTGTAGGCCTGTCTATGTATCCTATATATTGTGCTCTCATATCTCATGATTACCAGAGCATTATGGAAGCTTGTATGTTCAAAATTCTTTTCTAATACAGCAAGGGTTACAAAGCATAAAGATCCTAAAATTTGAGCCCACTGGCATCAGAACTAAGGCCTGACCATCCTCTAATTTTCCAATCTGTTCAAAATTGCCCCCATCCCACTTCATGTAACTTATTGTATATTCTTAATGATTTATTGGTTGAAATATACTCCACACTATTATCTGTAGTACAGTCTGTCAGTTTCTATGAAGTCTACATACTATGTGTGCTATTTCTTTCACTGATGTGGTATGAAAAACAGCTCTCCCTTTAAAGACCAGCTTTACATTATCTAAATTTAATCTTATTCTTTCTCTTGTTTGGTGGTTTTTCTGTTTATTTGGGGTAGTTTCAATGTCGGGCCCACTGCTCATCAGGGGTCTTTGATTGAGAGACTGCCATTCCTCAGTGTCCCTCTTTCCAAAAGGCAAAGGGGTTACCCTGGGGCGGGGATCATCATTGAGATTGATGTAGGCGTCATTTACTTCAATTAAGCATTAATTCAAACTTTACATGATCTTCAACGGTAAACACGTGAAACCTTGTGCACCCTGCGTACGCCACCTTCAAACTCTCAAGAGACGTACATACAACAATAACCCTCGATGAAGTGTAATAAATCAACCGTATATACCTAATCTAGCAAAATCCTAACAGCCCAAATTACAGATCATCTTGTTTGTTTGATTACTTACTTTTATTCTAAAAATGGTATAAAATGCAATAGCTTTTGAAACCTAGATACGTAATTCCTACAGTTAAATTCATACTAACAAATCAGAAATTTATGATCAAATTACTGAACAGCAACAAGTAAAGTAACAATATACGGTAAAACTCTCTCTCTTGAGTTCCTGAGACGAAGACCAAAGCACTACAACCTGTCTTCTGTATTATTGATCTGAGGTTTCACTAAATAAAATGAGCCTTTATAAATTAACGAAATCGTGCTGCTATTAGCATAATAAGTTCCGTATTGCCTTAATTTACGCTAATACGTGGTTGGATAGATCACGCTAGCCTGCGTGCAGACTATCTCAGCTGAAGTGGATCGTCTGCGCATCTAGCCCTGTTTCCTTGTATGCTGACCTTGCAAAATGTGCTTGCCTCGTTTCTATTATTTTTGCGTGCTAGGAGTTACGGGTATTTTGCATTTCTTAAGACGTGATCGTCTTTTACTAGATTTTCAGCTACCACTGGAAGACCAATTTCATCATAGTTAACATTATAATATTGTGCATCCTTTTAGGCACAATGTTGTTACAACGTATGAATATGATGCCATTCATCAATTTCTTAAAATGAAAATAAAGTTTTCGTGAAAAAATAATTCTATTCATAAAATTATTTTTGTTAATTACGAAAGATTATATACTATAATACAAGATTATGCAGTAGTTTATACTAGATACACTTAACTTTTGATCAGACAATGATAAATTAAAGGATTATTATGTAAATTATAAAAATATTTATGGTGTCTAAGTTATAATTTTAATATTTTTTGGATTGCAGCCGTAGCTTTCAAACTAGTGAGAGATGATCACTTCCAACACTTAGAAATAGAATGGGCCATAAATCTTAAAAAAAAGTCAGATCGAATCAGGAGGTACATTATCTCAAGCGCCTTGTCCAAAAACCCTATTTGGTGAACTTTGCTTGAACTACGGTATTCTGCATGCTCTTTGTCTTTTCCCACAGCTAGCGAGATATTGGAGCAGCATCATAGAAAGCTGTTAAATGACTCATTTGAGAAGATATCGATTTATTTAAAACCTTTTGTAATTAACATAAATCATTTTTATAGTAGAATCATTTTTTTAAAACTGTTTTTCTTCTAAAACTGTAGTAGCAAACGATAATAGCCTAATCTTGTATAGGAGGATGAACAAAGTATTTTTATCTGTAATATTTTAACTGTGGGTTTTTGATTATTTTTAACCGGAGCCACAATCAGTTCAGCAACAAGGATACTGGAATCACTACATTATAAACTGCGTTTACTTTTCAAGTGTCGACATCTTGAAACTTTGGCAATCGTTTCACGTGCAAGTGAGTGTACCAAACAGAGCACCCTTTAGTGCACACTATAGAGCACCCTGTAGTGCACCAAATAGAGCACCCTGTAGTGCACCAAACAGAGCACCCTTTAGTGCACCAAACAGAGCACCCTTTAGTGCACCAAACAGAGCACCCTGTAGTGCACCAAACAGAGCACCATGAAGTGCACCAAATAGAGCACCCTTTAGTGCACCAAACAGAGCACCCTGTAGTGCACCAAACAGAAAACCATGTAGTGCACCAAATAGAGCACCCTTTAGTGCACCAAACAGAGCACCCTGTAGTGCACCAAACAGAGCACCATGAAGTGCACCAAATAGAGCACCCTTTAGTGCACTGAACAGAGCACCCTGTATTGCTGATCCACCAAATATACAAGGTGAGGAGGAATAACCGTATTACTATGCAACTCAAGATATCCATGTTTCTGCCCTGAAAACAGTCACACCCTCAATTGCGGCAGAAGGCATTTTATGCCAATTCTGACCTTCACTCGTATTTCCACTCACTTTACTACAAGGCGATACATCAATGTTACATTTCATATGGAAAAATCTGTTCTTATTTCACAATAATATCTGAAACGTTATTGAACTGCTTTCGTTTTTGAGTAAAACGTTTCTCATAAGTATTCCTTACTGTATATTCATTCCTACTTGTAAAGTGAAAGTAAAACATACCTTATTTTCGCACCAATGATATTCTTGTATCTTACTATTTGCTTTGTGATTGGTCAATTTTATGTATATGTATGAAAGTAACTTTGTAAAAGAAGAGAGTGACTGATGGACTGTGTAAAAGGCACAGTTCCTCCCAATAGATTGAAAGGACTAAAGATATTGTATGGCCAATGAAGAGTTGCTCTACCAAGCGCTGGCAGCGACGTCTCCCGTTACAATACGTCCTACGCCAGGCCGGAAAGTGCTTCAATACACCCACTAAGAGGGAGCCCCGCCCAACGGAACGAGAAAACTTAAAATGCTGCTAAAATGCTCCAGTTTCCAAAATAATGACATTTAGTGTTATATAAAGCCCTGTGCAAACGAGCTCGATTTTCCACTAGACTTCACTCGACGTTGTACAACATCGTTGAGCCAAGTTGAGCCATTCCGAGCATTGGGTGTACAAACAGGCTTGAGTTTTTCCTTGACTATTAACTAGACTTTAAAACTTCTTCCGAGAACTTCACGTTCTCTTCTGATTTGATGAGAAAATGTATTTTTGAATCGGATTTCTTGGCGTGCGTAGGTTCTAGTTTTTACAGTTCGCGAGATATCTGCAATCGAGTGAGTGTCCAAAGAAAGGACCTACTCGACAAATTTCCCGACTTCAACATGTTTAAAACTCAGTCGACCTCTGGATACAAGGCTCGACAACGCTCAAATTCACCATACAAGGTGTCCAAAGGCGCTCGACTTCCGCTGTAAAGCACTTCCACTTCATTGGTTTGATTCCCCCCAGCGCTCCCCCCTCCCCCCCCCCCCTCCTCCCCTCTTTCTCCGCCTAGTATGAACAACTCGAGAATCTGCCAGAAGGAAACGTTTGCAATACAGGCGCTGGCAAACGTGATTTAATTTGCACCTAATACTTTGCTTAATTTTCAATATTGTTGTGGCTGTTGTTCAAATATTTAATCGGTATTCGACTTCTTATTTCATTGTCGATTAGTCGACGCTCTTCGACTAGTCGATGAACTCATTTAGTCGATGCGCGTCGACTACATTATTTCAGCTTGCCCACTAGTTTCGTAATTATGCATTAACAACTATGTTAATTTGTATTTTCTTTTGATCATTTAAGTGCCAACTCATTATTTGATAAAGTAAGTTCTCTTTTCAGATGCTATCTGCCTGTCAGCAAAACAGTGTTACCGTATTATTTATTTCGATAGACTCAAATGAACGATATCATCATGAAGGTCTTCTGCGACAGAAAATCTGGCTGTTCAAACAGGAGGTACAGCATCCTATAATTACTGTTAAATAAACGAATGAATGTACATTACCTTTAGCATTCGAAAACACGTCTCATGTAATCATAGTATCTTTTCTGTTCAAGTGAGCAATGATCAGTTGATGAGATAATCCTTCGTTTATGCGGTCCCTGCAATGATGACTTGATTCTCCATGGATGGGCATCAAAGACTACTCCTGACAAGGACATCATCCTTCAAGAGTTTAGTGAAATGTACGTTGAACAAAAGTCTTTCAAATAAGCCTCCCGGTGGATAGATTACTTTATCCTATTTCCGTTCAGAGGAAAGGATTTAATGAAATTATCAAATGTTAGTTTTTCAGCCCAACATATTGATGGTTTAAGTCCATTTGAAACGAAGAACAGACCGGTAGCAATGCTTCTCATAGACTTTGGAGCTTGAGTATAGGCGTACTCTAAACCTGCAGGGAAACAAAAGTGTTACCTGTTGTGTACTCATACACGATCTAATAAATCATGAATATAGCTACATTTCATAGCTACAAATGATGTTAAAAATCAAGAAAACTACTATGTATGAAATATATGGCAGTCACTAGCTTGAGAAAACGGAATTCAATCATATTTTTAGTCGTTGTAGCATGTGTAATAGATATTTATTATTTTGATGAGCTAAAACTAAAGAAGACAAAACTCATGCATTCTAAATAGTAAGCTTTGTGTTTTTCACTAATTTAACTACATACTCTCCGTTTAACATATTTTTCTCTATTTGTATATTTCCCTTCATTAATATTTTATACTATTAACTCATGACGACCATCAAATACTGATAAACATAGAGCTAACGCAGGGTATCAAGATCAAGAAAGAAAATAAAGTATAGTTTGGGCGACTACATCTTGAGAGGTAAATCAAAGAAGAAGTAAGAAAAGCGGAAAAGCGTTGTACAAACAGCAAGCAAGAGTGTGCTCTTTGTAATCTACGGAACTTTAAGTTTGTTAAGGTTTTGCCATGATAATGCTCTGACTAAACATTGTTTATATTATGTAATCTCTAAACCCTGTATTTTTGCACATTTATATTCCTTATTAAACTCACCAGCCTTTATCATTGATATACTCCTCTTCGTACACTTTGGTAAGGAAACTCCAGCAGCAGAAAATTTCTGCAACAAATAACGACTGTGCGGCGTTGCAGATGCCTGATAACAGTTGTGATACATATTGGTGAAGCAATATCTGCTTACAGAACATGCCGGTAAGTTAACAGATAAGTCGAGAGACAAATCGTTTCGAAGTATATTTAACCGAGAAACTAGGAAAATCGTTGTCAAGCTTAACCAAGGCCGGAGCAGAGGACTCAATTTGGATCGTTGTATTGTCGGTGTCGCATCTTGATTTAGTGGCATTTTAGTTTTCTAAGAATTTTTGAAGCCTCCAAAGTGTTGTAAATTTTGTGCCGGCCAAGTTTTTGTGCCTCTACTATCTTTCGCTTCTCAGTTGAACACCAAGCTGTTGCATAGTTGTAAGCCGAATAATAAAATATAACGTTTCGATACCTGCTTATGAAGATGGATTGCAACGTCAAATATTTGTATTAAACTTAAAGTATATAAAACAACAAATAAGGAAACTGAATTGACAACGTTTCGTCTCCTGGGTCACCTACACATTGTAACTGAAAATTTGCGAAACAATCTGTAGGTAACCTGATGAAGTCTTTAAGAAGATGAAACTTTGTCTATAAAGTTTCTTTATTTGCAATGTCAAAGTTTTCATTAAATGCTAATGTTTGAATGAGGAACAGGGTCGTTTTTGTTAAAATCGTTGTTAAAGTGTGGTGGGCATCTCATATTTCCTAGTCAGTTTGTCCAATTTTTCCATTAAACATCTTGCTGTGCTCTTCTGGTTTCATGGGCCAAAATTAACTCGCTTTCCTTTACTAGCCTAAATAGGTAAAGTGAGCAAAGGTATCGAATCTGGTTTCAGCTCAAAAGCAAAACTTACGGGGAAATTCATTGATTAATATTTATTGTGTTTCGGCTTAGTGCCTTCTTTAAGAATTATATATAATTGCAATGTGTCTGCTGAGAATATGTATATGTCTGGCACTGATGAAGACACTAAGCCGAAACATTAATTAATGAATTTGCCCGTACCCACTGACTGGAGGAGAATTCAAGAAAGATTGGCACCAAACTCTTCACCTTAGCTTTTGAGCCTTGATGGCTCAATGGTTAAGGCGTTGGTTTAGTAATCAATCTGTCCCGGGTTCGAATGTGGTCAGCTATTTAATTACAAGCTATTGTGGTAATGCTCCACTCTTTGAGAATTATATATATATCAGATAATCATCATATATGTAATCATCAATCTGTCATTACCTCCTTGTATTTGTCGCTTTATTTTGACATATTTAAACACCTGTGTATAACTAGTGTCCTGTTATTTATGTTATCTGTATCATTTTATTGTAAGTTCTATTCATAAGTTGTAATTATCCCAAGTGGTATAAGTGTTTGTATTTTGTAATTGTGATGATATTTAAGCAGATCCATGTTACTCTTATAAAGTATACCTGATGAAGATAATATCGAAACGTTGAAGAAAATGTGTATTTTTTGAGTTATATATATATATATTGATTAATGAATTTCCCCGTACCCACTGACTGGAGGAGAATTCGCGAGAGATCAACACTAAAATCTTCACCATAGCTTTTGAGACTCGATGGCTCAATGGTTAAGGCGTTGGTTTAGTAATCGAGAGGTCACGGTTCCAATCCGGTCAGCGCCGTTAATTTGCAAGCTATTGTGGATGAAACTGACATTTTAACATATTTAAAAGCAGTGCAGAATCTGGCCTGCAAGTAGATTTTGTTGTAATCTGGTGGAAAAAAGGAATAAATTCAGACGATGAATCGTCGTGTGATGAATCGTCGTAGCACTAATTTTAGGAAACAAGAAGGCCAAAACACGTCGTAGAAATAACAGATACGGGCGCGACACCTTTTCTGCCAGCCGTTCCATTACAACACAGACTAGTAATTACTACACTAGGTAATCTCCTCCTCACGTAACTCTTATATCAATTAGATGTGAATCTCAAGGATATCATATTTGGTAACATGTGTAGAATTGCTTGGCTTCACTTGTCAATTCAACTGTTTTGTCGCCAATACCAAGAAACCCGTGACGAATTAAAGCTTATATTTCACTGAATGGCATGTGCTTGCCAGATAAGTAGGATGTCAGATTGTTGTGCCAACATGGGGTAGAATTACTTTAAGCTCTTTTAGGATTTCGTCGTTTTTGACTTGATCTCGTTACGTGGTCCTGGGTCATTAGTAGCGGACACTGCATAAACTTTTGTAGACTCCTCGAATATCTGCAAGGCCTCCCTGGCGTAGAGAGTTGTGAATAACACGGCTGAAATTAGGGGGCGAATCTTTTCTTTTATAAAAAGGCTGGATTTCCCATACTTTTTTTAATCGGTTTAAAAACGCAGCTTCTTTGGCAAGCTTGCTTTAAATATGATTATCAAACTGTTTGAACATGTAAATGGCATCTAGTTACCACAATATGCACTTGCTGAGAATGATAACTTGCAATCCTTCCTTCCAGTTCATTAGTGTATCTGTAAGCATTGGAGGTTGAACAATCTCACTCAGGTCAGCTGGGTTAAATCAGGTTTGAGTGGGTTTTTTCTTTTGCCTTGTTCTATTGGCGCCATAGAGAGAGATATTTTTAGAGTTTGACCCCTGTTGCGTATGCTCAACAGTTTTGCAAATTTAAGTTCTTTTGGTAGAAATGTATGCTGTCAGCTGTAACCTTAGAATCGTATTATTTTTGCATACAAATACAGTGCAGAGGAATTCTATTTTATCCAAGCCAGTTTTAATCCTGAACTTTTTGCAATACTTCCAATATTTTATTAATTCATCAGAACATTTTTACAACCTTTCATAGTGACAGTAAAAGGTACATTAAATTTTAATCTCTTGGGTCTCAGGTTTTTCCGATTTTCTACTAAAATGTAAACTATTTAAGTGAGTTGTTAGGAGGGAAAGGACTTGTGAAGCATTTTGCCTGGCATACAATGACTTAAGTGTTCCTTGCTAATAGGCCCACCACGTCATGGCCCTGTTTGTTCCTTTCATAGCTTCTAGCGGTAATAAACATAAAACTTTATTCTGATTTAAATTATAATGTTCGGAACTATGCTTTTTTCGGGATAGTATTGATATTGGTGGAAGAGATTGATATGTTCAAAAAAGGTTTGCAGATTTGTCTTTTCAGGTGATAGCAAATGTATCGTAAATCTGTCTTTTCAGGATAAATGATTTCTTATCAGCAAGTGCTTCGCTTTCAAAGGCTCACATGAAAATTTCAGCAACTATGGAGAATGTAGGAACTCCCATGGGCACGCCATTACTTTATGAACTGTTGATATATAACAAATATCACACTGTTGATAATGTGCCAAGCAAATAGATCAAGGATCTAACCATCATTTGGTAATTCATTACTTACAACACAACGAAATTCGACGATAACCTGTGGTGATACCTTAGCAACTACTTAAGCAACTCCAGGCCTGATTTTGGAAAATTCCTAAGCAACTCGAGGCTTGACCCTGAAAATGGAGTTGCTTATAAAAAAACCCGTGTATTTTACAAAATCAATTCTGAACGGTATGGAGAGCTGATAGCGTGAACCCAACGACAACTAAATTGACACTTTAGTATAAACAACGTACAAAAAATTTCGGCAAGACTGATAACATTACAAACTTGTACCATAAACACTTACAGATCCAAACTGCTGTTTGCCCCTTCCAGATAAGGGCCTTATAAACGTTGTTCTTTCCGATTTAAAATTTTGATTTAAGATTTAAGTCATCCACGGCCCTTTGTAAAGCCTTTATTTGAGTCGTTTGCAAATTATATCATAAAATACATCTTACTACGAAATCATACTTGGATTTTAAAATAATTACTCATACTGGTGCTTCATCTCGTAGTTGCAACACTAGCATGTTCAAAAAACCGAGTTCAGCGAAGCTACGTAGATGGGGGTTGATTTACTATGTTTATTTCTACCACCAACTAATCGACGACGACATTGCTCATTCAAGGAAACGTGAACGCCAAGCATTGAACACTAATGTAGCTAAGCCTTAATCAGTTACTGTCAAGAAAAGGCATGATCTGATCCCGTCTTACACCGTAACAGCCGACTAAAAACATCATAAGAGGTATGCATTATTCAACGAATGTAGCTCGTACTTCATTACACACAGGAGGACCATGATTCCGCTGACAATGATGGATACAATGGACGGAAGGCTATCGTTAGTGTGAGCATTGTGCATCTTTCCGAACACACAAATGATTAGTTTTGAAAAGAACACTAGAGAAATAGAAAATATGTCACCACCAGGGATCGAACCCGTGACCCACGCTTTCGCGGCGTCCGCTCTACCAACTGAGCTGGGTGCTCTCCGATGTTAACGCAATATCTGTCAAAAGTAATGGAAATAAACACTGAAGATTTTGATGATAAAGAAAGCCTTGAAAGCTTTTGAATTTCAAAAGGGGGGCGGTACAGTGCATGCAGGCATTGGCTACAGAATTACTATCAATTAGAAAATACTTGAAAAGTAGAACTGCATTGGTATGTGTGACGTTCCTTCGTCAGACACTCCTCAGTCTACAAAACGTAATGTATCGGTCCATATATAGGGACGGAAGCTAAAACCCAGCTTTGCTTGGAACTAGCAAATCTGGAATGGAAGCACAGGAATGCTGTTATAGGGGCACCAGTATCGATTGGTGGTATATCCAACATCAATTGCACATTCCAATTTTGAACGTTGTACTGAAGTGAGTGTTGTCGAGAGTGAGTATATGTGTACTTGGTGTACGTTCTTCCCAAAACGTTTCATAAACTGATCATCTTCAACTGATACATAACAGCTTTGGCGAAGTGGAAAAGAAATCCTAGATTAAGCTACTATTTGAACAAATAATCATGGCAGACATTGATCACATTAATATCAGCTACCTTGGGCCAGCTCCGACAGCACGAGCCAGGCGCCGGGTCGAAGGACACGATGAATCTCCCTGTAGAGCCCGGCCTTGTCGGCGATGTTCATGGACACGTTCATGCTGTAGGCACCGTCGAAACCGCCCTCCGCGAAGGGCATGTCGGTTGCGTCTCCTTGCTCGATCGAGATCTTGTCCCCAAGACCCAGCTGTTCGGTGAGGATGCGCGCGACCTCGCAGAACTCTTGCGTCAGGTCGAGACCGGTGACACGGCAGGCGAAACGGTCGGCGATAAATCGCGCCGGACCGCCGATCCCGCTGCCGATGTCGAGGATGTGATCGGCCCGGGAAATCTGGACACTCCGGACCATTTCCTCCGTGGCTTCCAATCCCCGTCCATGGAATTGGTCGTAGGGGGTCAAGGATTCGATGGAGGGGCGATCCAGATCGGCACCGTCGTCCAGCAATGCCGCCCGCAGCCGCTCCAGCAAGGTGCCGCGCGAATAGTGTCGCGTGATGTCCGAATCGCTGACCACCTGGTGATCCCCCTACTTTCCGCCCAGAGCCAGAAAGATCTTGCGCCCCGCACGGCCGGTGACCGGCAGGCCGAGCTGACGTTCCGCTTGGGCGATCGCTTCGCGGGTGACCGGCCCAATCTTGCCGTCGGCTTCGCCGATATTGTAGCCCTTGGCCAGCAGGAGCTTTTGCAGCTGCAAACGCTGGGCGCGCGACAAGGCCGGATCGTCGGTCGGCCAAGGAGTCCTGAATTTTGGGTATCCGGCCAGGCGGTCGGCCAGGTGGGAGATGGCAAGGGCGTAGGATTCCGCGTGGTTGCTTAAGTAGTTGCTTAGGTATCACTACAGGTTATCGTCGAACTTCGTTGTGTTGTAAATGATGAAATACCAAAATGATGGTTATATCTTTGATCTCTTTGCTTGACACATTATCAACAGTGTGATATTTGTTACATATCTACAGTTTGTGATCAATTCTTAATGAAAAACGTTTCTTGATTTGTTTTTCAGGCGTATTAAAATTCTCCCTCCTGAATTTGAGGCATCGAGTTGCTTAGCTTGTTGCTTAGATTTTTGACCAAATCGAGGCCTCGCACCTAAGCAACTGAGTTGGGTATAGAAAAAAAACGTGTACACGGAAGACCTCAGCAATATGTGTATACCCAGATGGTATCACA
Organism: Alatinidae sp. Z8VKAUB7J3; assembly: GCA_010016025.2. Taxonomy (NCBI): domain Eukaryota; kingdom Metazoa; phylum Cnidaria; class Cubozoa; order Carybdeida; family Alatinidae; species Alatinidae sp. Z8VKAUB7J3. Next base: position 218,095,667 of record JAAAKM020073195.1, read on the forward strand.
ACATCTCTAGCCTCTCTCATGTTTGTGTACCTTCGTGAAGGTACGAAATATTGAGGCAGAAATTATTGCAAAACTTCTTTTAATTATGTGTAGTATTTAGTCTGTAGTTTCCCAATTACAGGAGGCATTGGTTAAGAAATAGCAGTGTCAACTGTCAGGTCGTCAATGTTCCCTATGATCATTTCCGTTATGTTCCCATGACGTAATCTTTATGTACAGTATACAATAAAGTGTAATTAGTTTAATAGTCAGTTGTTGTTCAGTTGTTATGTAATTTGCGTCGTCTGGCAATCCATTGACTACTACCATCGACATGACATCCTCGCTGAGGCATGATAACATCAAGTCAAGTTTGTCCTCACCCTTCGACTTCTTAGACGAAAGTAAACCATGAGCTGTCGCTCCCATACTCGGAAATCCGACGTCAAAGTTAGCCGGTTTGGCAATCGAATTAGTTTACCAGAAAGACTCAGTTGGGCAGGTCATATTGTCTACAATCTTTGCATTTAGAACTAGTCTTTCAAGGACTGATTTGACCAGAAAATTTATGAATTGGGCAACATTTCACTGACTTTTCCTAATTGACATATTTACTAGGGAAGTCGTAGACATCATTGTTGGCACATAAATGCAGGCGTAATCTCTTTATAAGAAGTAGTGTGTTTAATTTGTTTGTATAAGGTGTTTGGTTAGCAAATACTGGTTAAAATACCAAGATCACCTTTTCTAAGTCAATGCATGCTCGACACCTTTGTGATCAGTAAACGGGTACACCATACACTTGGATAGGCTTACTAGAACAAGAGAAGCTAAACTCTGGTTCCTGAGGCACTCGATTATTAAGCAGAAAAGGGATTGGTAAAGTTCAGCTTGCTAAGCAGTGTCTACTGTAAAGATGGAACAGTGTTCTGCAACACTCCTCTTTGTGTCGAACCCCAATATGTAAGAACACCCTTATTGCGCCCCCCCCCCCCCTAGCAAATTTTATCATCATACGAAAAGTGGATAAATGCATTATATGCATTTTAAAGGGGTTGATTATGAATGTCGCCAAAGGCAGGGGAACTTCTATCGCTCTGTTGTTTCTGGATTAGCAAGGTTGCAGTAAATGAGCTTATGATCAATTATTTGTTCAAATCCTTAATAAGTAGTGAACCCCCAAAATATCGTTTGTGGACGGAAAAGGGTTGTGACACCAGGTTCTGGAACACTGACATAAGAGTAAGCGCTAGCAAATCTTATCATTATACCATAAGTGGATGAATTAGACACCATAATAAATGCAACAAGTAGGTCTATCTAATTTCCTTTTAAATATAGTGCCCTCTCCCAGCTCTCCGAAATCATCAGTCTTGTATTCGTATTTAATTAACACTTGCAATATTTGTTGAACTTTTTTGACAACCTAATGAAAGCTAAGTGGATTCTGTTGCGTAAATATGAATCCAAGCACTAATGCTTACTGCAATTAGTGTTTCAAACATGACCACAAGAGTTCCCTTGTTTATTTGCCAAGTATGATAGTACTGTTGGCCCTGATAGGTGTTGATGACACATGTGAAAGGTGGTTAGACTAATTTAGTCAATTCATTAAGAGTTGATGCAAGACACTCTCGACTGCACACTGCCTCAATTAAGTTGCTTGAATAAATTTTGTCAAGCCCCATTTGCCTGCATATCATCAACCACATTTATAGCCAGGGCTAGAAATTTGGAGGGGCTATTTCATTTAATTTTTAGGCAGGGGGAGGGGGGTGACAAGGTCACCTCTCCGCCTTTTGGCAAGGAATGGATGTAGAGCTAGAGAGTTTTTAATCTTGACCGGAAAATTCTGGGAAGTTTTACAATTATTTATTTAGTTTGGTAATCATGTTGTGTATTTGAAATTAAAAGTATGTAACAACTGCCCAGTAACTTTGGATCATTACCCAAATAAATCATAAAATTATAAATAGCTCATTTGAAATGTGCCAAGGCCTACAGTAACAAACTGATAATTGTTTAAGGCAGACAATTTGATTCAAGTGTTACAAGTTCCTAAGATAAATGAAGGGTTCCTAGCAATGTTACTTTTTTTTTTCAATCTTTCGGCTAAAAGTCCATGTTTCGCAGCCGTACAATGCAACAGAAGTGATAAGCGATCTCATAAACTTCACTTTATTGGGTGAGGATATACTTCCTTAGGTGAGGCTTTATTTAGTTTTGCGAGCTGTCCTGTCGCCATAGCCAATCTTTTCTTGACCTCTAACTCTGATGTGACATCTTCTATGATGGTGCTACAGAGGTACTGAAAGGCTTTGACATCTTCCAAAGTGCATCCATCTCTTTGTATTTCAGTATCTTCTTCCTGTGTAATCTAGCCGCTTGCTCAATTCTGCTAATGGTTGCTTAAGGTCTGCCGGAGTACTTGCGTATGTCCCTGGCACTGTCGATGCTAACATCAGATAAGAGAAAGTGCTGTTGGTAGAGATATTTGGGATAGACCTCCAAAATCATTGGTTGAAGTCTTGCTTTATTTAGCGTAGTGGTTTACAGTAGATCCCTGGTTTGTTTCCTACCAATGGCATCTATAAAGTGAACTTCTAGAGCATACCTACCTTTGATGATTGCAGAAGGTCTGCTAGAATACTTGCGCATGCCCATGGCACTCTCGATGCTAACTGCACTCAAGAGACAGTGCTGTTGATAGCGATGTGTGGGTTAGGTCTCCGAAATCATTGATTGACTTCTTGCGTTTTCTAGCGTATTGCTTTTTGTCCATTGCTCCCTCTACTTTTTCGCAAAACAAAGATTTGTTAATATAAGGTCAAATCTATGTCATTTTAGATGCACATTCTGTCTATCTTTAGGGAGTACTATTTCCTAAAATTTTTATTGCTACTAGCCGGAGCTGCGCGACGTCGAGGGCGAGGCCGCGATGATCAACATGGACCTCGAGGGCATCGCCATCGCCACGGGCAGCACGTGCGCACTGGGCAGTGCGGACCCGAGTCCGGGGTTGTTGGCGATGGGCTTGTCACGCAAGCGCGCGTCGTCGACGATCCGAATCAGCGTCGGCGAAGGCTCGAATCGAGATCAGGTGTCGCACGCCGCGTCAACCTTGGGACGCATCGTTTCCCGACTTCACGCACTCGCGCGTCGCTAGAAAACTTTCGAACGCAGCCCCGCCCTGCGCGGCTGTTGTCTGGGCTCCGTTTGATACGGCTTGTTCGCGTGGCTTCAACTCCGGGCGCACGATGCGGCGTTGACGCGTACACGCACACCCCGTAACTTTGCCTCTTCGCGATGGCGGAACACGAGCTTCCGTCGGCCGACGCTCCCGGAGGAGTGCCTCGAAGCAGGCAGGCGTCGTTCGACGATAGCGCGTCGACCTCATCGCGGGGGGCAGGCACGGGTGACGACAGCGAGGGCGTCGGCATCCGTGAGACAGCGATGATCGTGGCGCGCACCGGGACGATGCGGTGTGTGTCCCGTGGTGCAGGGAAGGGTCTTGCGCGGATGGCCGAACACGGCAACTACGGCGGCGGTGAGCGTCGCTTCGAACGGCTCCTCCTCGAAGTGAAGGGCCGAATCAACAAGCGTCAGTACGACACGTGGTTCGGCCGCGCGTCGCTGCATACGTGGGACGATGGGCACCTCGTGATCGGACTGCCCAATCGCTTCTACCAGGAGTGGTTCCAGAGCAAGTTCACGGACCTTGTCTATAAAAGAATAAGCAAAGTAGAACACAAACTTCAACGTGAATTAAATACCCAAGTGTTAGACTGTATTGCAAAACCTTCTCATGTTTAAATATTTATGGCAAACTTTTCTACTGATGCAATTCTTGTCTTATTTGTTGAAAACTTTCAAAAGGGAAATCTTCACGAAGAATGCATGATTTTTTTTATAAGATTTATTGTTTTCTAAAAAGAAAATAATTATCGTTTTGGGAAATAACTATATTAAATATCCTTAACAGAAAGACGGTGAGTTCATGGCCAATATTAGCCTATAAACTTAGCATATTTTTCAATTTTTTGTTTATTATGTTGGGGAGGGATTTTTTGGTGTACCAAATTTCAAAGATACAACCAACAAGCGAATTATAAAAGGAACTATAACTGGCTGAACAATAAAAAACCTGCATTTCAGGCATCTGGGCCTAAAAAACCCTTCATGCTTTCCTGGCCGTCACTGATTTGAACCAGTTCCAGATTATTTTTTTTCTGATATTTTAAGAAAGCCTTTTTTTAGTTTTTAATACTGCCGAACCATTGAATGATAATGGCTGGAACGAATGTTAATGGAACCAATGAACGGTATTTAAAGAATATATATCATCCGTAGTGTTTGAGACGCTAAAAAACTAAAATTATAAAATAATATATCGAATGGATTATAACGATGAACAGCGAATAAAGGACAGCGCATATAGCAGCATATAACAAGGATGAGGAGGGGAAGGAACACAAGATCAGTCCAGTTTCCTGGAAGACACTGCTAGAAACACAAAAGTTTCCCCCCAAACTTCGTCATACCTTGTACAATAACCACTGATGTGTAACGCCGAAGCGACTGGTAGTCATGTTTTGCCAATCTCTCAGTATAGCCCCCTGATAAGCAGCGGGGCCAGGTGGTGACTGGAAGTCATGCTTTGCCTGTCTTTTTATAAAATCAGAGAAAAGAATCGACACTGCTATCGCTGTTGCAAGGAAAATCCCTGTGCGAGCAGTTGTTTTGTCGATTCTTGCAAGTTCAACCTCGTTTCGAGAGTAGTGGATTGCGCAATCGTGATAAAGGCCCATAGAGAGAGTTTTTGAATTAAACTCTCTATGATTTGTAGAAGATATATCGATGCATTGAGAGTCTTTCACATCTTCTCACCTCGCTGTAAAAGGATTCTGATCTGATACATTTAAAAATTTTTAATACTTATTCATGCATGTTAATTCTATTTCCTCTGAACTGGTACGACTCTCGCAGGTTGCTTCCACCATTATTTTACATTGTTTTTATTTTCAACTTAACACCACTTGTCGCAATTGCTGGATTTCTGTGACAGTGTCACTTTGAGCGAAGTTTTCAAAGTGAAACACTTTTTGATAATCATATCTATTTATACTAACTTTAAAAAACGCTGAGGAAGTCGCATTATTCAGTATTACTTGACTTTTTGGCACCTTGCCTTGCAGCTTCTGGTCCTCAATTATATAAAATTATTCAAACAGAAACGAATTTCGGCAATATTGCTGGTAGAAAATTTTTAAGTTATGACAAAAGTTAAAAAGTAAAATCAATTCTGTCAGAAGATTTAGAATTAAAAATTTTATGAGTTAAACTCCTCCATAAAAAATCCTCCCACATAACCCCCTCCCTCCGACCCCCTTCTAACGTGAAAAAGTCTCCCTGAAAACATGTCTGTACGCGTCCCAATAACCATTACTATGGGTAAATAATGGTCGAAGTTTGTAATATGCAGCCCCTCCCCCGGGAACTGTGGGGGATTAAGTCGCTCCGAAAGACATAATTGTTAGGTTTTCGACTATGCTAAACAAAATATCTCTAAATTTTGATCCAGTGACTTTTGGAAAAAATGAGCGTGGGAGGGGGCCTAAGTGGTCACTTAAAAATGGCATTAGAACTTTAAATTTCCGTTAGAATGAGCCCTGGGTCATTCCACTGATGAGGACCACTGGGTCGATACGATCACCTCTGGGAAAAAACACAAAAAACAGCAAAAAACAAGCAAATAAACAAATTTGCCTTCTGGTAAAAATACAAAAATTCTACATTTTTGTAGTTGGGAGCTTGCAACTTCTAAAGTAGGGTGATCTGATACGCTGAATCTGATGGTGTGATGTTTGTTAAGATTCTATGACTTATAAGGGATGTTTCCCCCTATTCTCTAAAATGAGACAAATTTTCTCAGGCTCGTATTTTGATGGGTAAAACTAAACTTGATGAAACTTATATATTTAGAATTAGTGTAAAAATGCAATTCTTCTACGATTCCATTTTTTAGAGTTTCAGTTACTATTGAGCCGGGTGGCTTCTTACTACAGTTCGTTACCACGAACTGTTTGATAATTGTAAGGTTTATACGGGAATTAAATAAAAAAAAATAATTTTTTTAGCTGAAAGTAAGGAGCGACTTAATCATTCAAGTAAATATCAGTCAGAATGAAATCAAAGTTTGTTAACACAGATTCTTATGAATTTCAACAAATTTAAATTGTGATTTAGGAATGTTAGCTGCAACCCTTGGACACAAGGAACAATGCACAATAAATCGTGCAGTAAGTAAGTAAGTTGATTTGTAGTCTACTTGACTACACACTATAAAGAGAAGGTAAAACAATGAGAATAACAAAGTATCAGATAGTCTAGTAAATTGTAATTCAATGCCTACTGATTACCTTGCTTTTACATTGAAGGCAACAGTTGAGCAATGCTTTTCATTTAGAGAAATCTTTCCCTCTTAACTAGACTCTAAACACAAACAAATAAGTTAGCAGCAGAAATTAAATACATAAATATTATGTTACGACATTCTCTGATCATTGTATCATCATCAGTAGCAGCAGACAATGTAATTTTGAAAAGAACACTAGAGAAATAGAAAATGTGTCACCACCAGGCATTGAACATGTGACCCACGCTTTCACAGTGTGCGCTCTACCAACTGAGGTAGGTGACCTCTGATGTTAACACACTTCCATTTCTCTAGTCGCCACACTAGCTCCCAATCATCCACCGGTGGACATCGACATCCAGCTCAACGCAATGTAATTGGAAGGAGGTGGCAAAACATGAACATTGGTAGCAACTTAAAATATCTCCATTACTTCTTAGTATTTTAACTTGTTAAACCACTGGGATACGCTCCCTTGCTCTCCATGTGCCTGTAGGGGGTACACCACATACAAAAGGCTAGCCAATCGCCCTAAAGCAATATTTTGTATTTGGGGGGGGGGGGGGGAGGGGGGGGGGGGGGGGGGGGGGGGGGGGGGGGGGGGGGTGGGTGAGTGGGGGGGGTGGGGGGGGGGGGGGGGGGGGGGAGTGGTGGGGGGGGGGGGGGGGGGGGGGGGGGGGGGGGATCTGCGGAGCCAGAAATATGGCAAAAATATATACTAGGAATTTCTTTATCCAAATTATTAATTTACATATATAAAAAGAGTGTTGAAAAGAAATAGAGTTTTCTATTGCAGCACTGACAATGAAAATAAGTCTAGTCATAGTCATAGTTTAAACTGTCATATCAAAAGCACTTTCATCAATAAATAAAATAGTTTTAGTAGCTACCGTGATCATTGTTGAAAATTCCGGGGAGTATTCAAATCAGTAAATATTCCAAAACTGTTTGGTCATGTGTCACTTTTCCGAATTAGTTCGCGATATCAGTGAGACTTAGTTCATCAAGAGCTTCTTTGTATGTATTAAGGAGCAGGCAGTGATTTAACTGACTTTCGGACATGGTCGTACAAAGTTGGTCTTTAATCCTTTAAACCCGAAGCAAGGAAAAGTTCTTACCTAATCGCACTTTCTCCAAAGTAGATGTCAATAAAATTGTAATAAACTGACACTCCATAACCGACGTTTACTGGTTTTGCAGTGTGCGAGACAGGTTATGGCTGTTTTTCGAAGAAGTGTGCACAATTTCACACCAAAAAAGAAATCATATGATGTCGTCTGATGTTTAATACCAATCACACGGCCCTTAATATCGGGGTCCAGTTTGGTTTCAAAACATTTGTCCCATAGTTCGTGTATAACTTGAAATATTACCGTTGCAAACCCATTAAAAACTACTGTTGCAAACCCAACAAAATTACTGCTGAAAACTCGTTAAAAAAAACCGTTGCAACCCCATTAAAAATTACAGTTGCAAACCCATTAAAATTGCTGTTGCAAACCCATTAAAATTACTGTTGCAAACCCATTAAAAATTACTGTTGCAAACCAATGAAAAAATTACCGTTGCAAACCCGTTAAAAATTACTTTTGCAAACCATTAAAAAATTACCGTTGGAACCAATTTAGAAATTACCGTTGCAAAAGCATTAAAAATTACTGTTGCAACCGATTAAAATATTACTGTTGCAACTGATTAAAATATTACCGTTGCAAAACCATGAAAAACTGCTGTTGCAAACCCATCAAAATTACTGCTGAAAACCCGTTAAAAATCACCGTTGCAACCCCATTAAAAATTACAGTTGCAAACCCAAACAAATTACTGTTGCAAACCCATTAAAAATTACTGTTGCAAACCCATTAAAAACTACTGTTGCAAACCAATGAAAAAATTACCGTTGCAAACCAATGAAAAATTACTGCTGGAACCAATTAAAAAATTACCGTTGGAACCAATTAAAAAATTACCGTTGCAAACGCATTAAAAATTACTGATGTAACGGACTAAAATATTACTGTTGCAACTGATTAAAATATTACCGTTGCAAACCCATTAATAACTACTGTTGCAAACCCATCAAAATTACTGCTGAAAAACCGTTAAAAATTACTGTTGCAACCGATTAAAACATTACTGTTGCAACCCATTAAAATATTACCGTTGCAAACCCATTGCCTTGCGGAGCTGGTCGCTGCGCAGATGAAGCGCGCCAGGCGCGCTGCCCAGCCTTGGGGCGAGGCTGCGGGCGAGCTGGGTCTTACCGCTGCCCGAGCGCCCGCCGACCGCGATGAGGTAAGGGGCCGGCGGCGCGAGGAATCCCGTGGCCAGCTCCAGGTATGAGGCGGCGTCGCCTCGGTGGGCGCGCTGCTCCCGGTGGGAGCGGCTCTGCTCGGCCACGGTGAGATGCACTTTGGCGCGGATCGCCGCCCTTGCGGCCAGAAACAGCGGCAGGGTGACCAAGCCCGCGAAATCGGGACGGCGCTCCAGATAGCGGTTGAGCAGCCGGTTGGCCGCCGGCCGCTGACCGCGGTGCTCCAGGTCCATCAACAGGAAAGCCAAGTCGTAGAGCACGTCGATGCAGGCGATCCGCTCGTTGAACTCGATGCAGTCGAAGAGCAGCGGGGCGCCATCGATCATCACGATGTTACCGAGGTGCAGATCACCGTGGCAGCGGCGCAACTGGCCGTCGGCAACCCGACGGGACAGCAGGGGCCGAAGCCCATCGAAGCGCGCGCGGACGTCTGCGGCAAAGCGCGGGATGTTGATGATCGAGAAGAGGCCGTGTGTGCGTTCGAGCTCTTCCAAGGTTTCCTCTATGGCCCAGCGCAGGTTGCCCAGGCTCTCCGGGTCCCCCGCGATGACCTCGGCGGCGTCGTGAAAACGGGCGATCTCGTCCGCCAGGCAGGTGACCAAGCGGTCGTCGAGCGGTCCCCGCTGGGCCAGGCGGTCGAGCAGGCCCTCTTGATCGAAGCGGGCCATGACGACCCATTTGCTCAAGATTGGAGTTGTCGTTACAGGGCTTCACACTTAAGTTTTCTTGGGTAAGGGGAATAACATCTTTTTCCAAAACATTGCTTCGAATAGAGGCATAATTGAATCGACTTCTAACTGTACAAAGTGGAAGATCGAAGTGAAGGAAAATAAATACAGATAGGGATGATGATAATGTTGACGAAGACAAAGACGATTAAACTGATGATAATGATTATGATCATGTTATACTAACAACTGCAAAAAGCTGGCGATAAATAATTAAATTGATGGAAGGAATACAACAAAGTTAACTTTACATTAAATTGTACACAGTATAATAAACTAAGGTTTTTGAAATAATGTACAGGTATCACATGCTCCTAAATTTCCCATCACGTGCTTACACATTGCGGGCTCTAACTCCATATAAGGATGATAATGACAAAGTTTAAAACAGACACAAAAGTGCTAATAATGTCAAATTGACAAGGTATCAGATTTACCATCGATTCATCTTCTTTCCCGTCATCCTTGCCACTTTCAGCCACTTTAAGTTTGTTTCTCAAAACGAAAAGCTCCTGCTGAAGATCTCGAATGACTTGGCTGTGCTCCGTACGCATTCGATCTTCTTTCCGTTTCCACGTCCGCTCCATAACTGTTGTCTCCTCGACGATTTGTTCATTTCTTCGCCTCTCTTTGTCTAGTTCACCTCGTAATGCAGCTACTTCTTGTAGGAGAGATTTTTCTCGTGAAAGCGAGGCAAGCTTCTCTTTATCTACGTTTAGGATTATTACATAGGTTAGCAACAAGAAGATACCAATATTACAAGGTTACTCACTTGGTGGACTATTATCTTGGGGTTAGACTTAATAATGCACTTGTTAATATAAAGTAACGGTAGCTAAGAGAGAGAAAAAAGAGCATAAAGACCCCCAACTGCTACAGTTGTGGCGTCCCGACCGTTGTTTTAATAACCAATGTGTTGTAAATGACACTGTAACTTGATAAAAAAGGCAACTCTGAATGAAAAATTGACATGAAGAATCTACATCATGTTTTATGTTTTTCAAAAGAAAGCACAACAGCTATATTTTTCAGGTACGTTCCAACATACTGCTTATGGTTTTGAATCAATTGATTACTCAGATATGAACAGTTAACTTAATCCTATTCATGAAGTTCTGGAAGGTATTCCTAGGATATTTATTTTACAGCAAGAAGCAGTTGACTTAAAGACAGTCTTCAAGTAACCCTTTAAATGAAGATGTACGTATAAAAAGGCCCTAAAACTGTACACCTCAGAGATGAAATTAATAACTTTATATATTTTAGCTCAGTCATCCATAAATCTAATAGTTACTTGGATAATCATTAAGATCGACTCCTACTCCTTTCAATATCATCGGGAATACAGGATTTGAAAAGTCAATGTTGAGAAGACAATAGAGAAATAGAAAATAAACCATCACCGTCAGTCGAACCCATAACCCACGCTTTCGCTCTCTCCTCTATGATACTTCCTGTTTCCAATCGGCTTTTGACAGATAGGCGGACCGGGGGTACTATCGGATTCTTATCAAAATAGACGTCATATGGACACAAGTAAAAATGTGTCCCACCCCTACCCTCGGTTAAATAAATACAACGTATATGTGCCGAAATACGCTAGAAATACTGAAAGCCCTTAAAAAATCAAAATGTAATTTGTTTTAAGGCCTTTTTACAAAATGTTTTAAATTTTTGAATATTGCGCAACATTTGATGGCTATAGATGACGTCATTCACAACAAATTAAATTATCTTAAAATTTGTTGGAAAAGAGCTAAAATATAACCTGCCAAAGATCTTTGTAATAGCATTAGCCGATATAAAATTATAGTGTGTCAAAGTGCCGCGGGCTTACTAGCCCCGTCCTACCACCCGCCCCCCTCGTAGAAAGAGCAAAAAAGCCCACCTCAAGACGGGGGGAAGAGTCGCAGGGACGCTTCGTC